>JAHHFK020003051.1:115000-638531 GCA_024533555.2 Aedes koreicus
CTTTCTCCTTGTATATGGAGATTGAATATTAGAAGAATAATGTGTGGGGAGTACAGTCTATTAAATTTAGTTAAGTAAGTGAATAGATGGTAAATTTAGAGGAAAGTGTAAGGGGTTTTTGTGTAAGGATGCTAAAAGCGTGGGATTGTGAGATGTGTTGTAAAAAAAGATGTGATGTAGGTAGGATACCTTGTGATCAAAAAGTTCCGGTAATTTTCAATTTAAAAAGGCCGCCTTTATTTTTTCGGTAAAATCTTTTTAGTGTAAGATGGCAACACTAGTTCTGATATTCTGTCAAAGTGTGAGAGCAAATTATCCATTAGTTTTGTTTTGACAACTGCTTTTGTTAGTCGAAAAATAGACGCTCGGCGATTTTTACCATGGATAAAAAAATTGGAACAACGCGTTTGTGTGAAATTTTGTGTTGCAAACGGATTTTCTGCAGCGGAAACGCTCAGAATGTTGCAAAAAGCCTTTGGTGAGGACTCTATGTCACAAAATCGTACATTTGTTTGGCACAAAGACTTTAAAGAAGGCCGTGAAAGCGTGAGTGACATGCCGCGTTCTGGACGACCATCGACCTCAACTACCGATGAAAACATCGCTTCCGTGAAGAATTTAGTTATGGAAAACCGCTCAATTAGCATTCGGGAGATAGCTGCACTCCTTGATATCTCATTTGGATCGACCGAACACATTTTGACGGAAATTCTGGGCATGAAACGCATTGAAGCACGACTTGTTCCAAAAGAGCTGAATTTTTTGCAAAAACAGCATCGAGTTGAGGTCGCTAAACAGATGATTGCGAACGCAGATAGCGATCCCACATTCATGGAACGCATCATAACTGGTGATGAAACGTGGGTATATGAATTTGATATGCTCACAAGTCAACAATCGTCCGAATGGCGCGCCGAAGATGAGCCGAAACCAAAAAAATCACGACAAAGTCGCTCCAAAATTAAAGTTTTACTGACCGTTTTCTTTGATTTTCGCGGTGTCGTCCATTCTGAATTCCTTCCAGAAGGTCGAACGGTTAACAAAGAGTATTATTTACAAGTTATGAGACGTTTGCGTGAGGCAATTCGAAAGAAGAGGCCAGAATTGTGGCGCAATAATTCGTGGATTTTACACCACGATAACGCTCCATCACACACCGCGCTCACTATTTGTGAATTTTTGGCCAAGAACTCCACCAATACCATCAAACAAGCACCATATTCACCAGACCTTGCCCCGTGCGACTTCTTTCTCTTCCCAAAACTGAAAATTCCGCTCAGAGGTAGGCGTTTTGAATCGATTGATGCGATAAAAAAGAATTCGCTGGAAGAACTGAAAGCCATACATTCATCGGCCTATAAAAAATGTATGGATGATTGGATAAAGCGCTGGCATATGTGTGTTGCCTCTAATGGCGAGTACTTTGAAGGCGATAATAAAGATATCAATTAAAAATTGAAATAAATGCGTTTTTTTTTCAAATTACCGGAACTTTTTGATCACAAGGTAACACAAACTATAATAGGAAGAACAAAAGCAAATTTTATGTTAAGGAGGAAAAAATTCAATTGGGGATTAAAAATTTTGGGGGGGTTTGCAGGATGGAGCAATCAGACAGGGAAATAGGAATGAAAAAGGGAGTACTATAGAGTGATTAATAATGTCTGAATTGCTTCGTAATTCATCGGTCGTCCCGATAGCTACATGAATTTGTTGTTTATCGCTGAATATATTACATGTTTGGTACATAGGCCGAATGAAGGTGCTAGGCTAACATTACATCCCGTTACCCTATTTGTCTTTTCGTGAGACATACAGTCTTTGTTTCATGCGTCACTTATTTGGGCCTACCATGTAGTTATGGTATTCAACACAGGGTTTTATTTTATTTATTTTTTATATGTACATTTTCACGAATTAGTAATTAACATAGCTTCATATATTTAATTTATAAATCATTCACATACTAAGTTATTTTCTTTGGATTATCCTTTGAATAAGAAACCCTTTGAGCTGAAATTCTTAGATAGGTACAAAGCAATGAACCTGTGTACCGGGCATTGTCTTTGCGTGGCTATTTAACTCCTCAAGTTCTTCTGACATTTTTGCATACTCTTCAGCTGATATGACGCAAAAATTCAGTTTTGTAATACTTTTATTTGTCTGTTCAACTGCTCAGTCATATAGTTCTCGAGGAGTTTGGATTGTGTTTCCATAATCTTGAGCAAGGCTTGCACTCTTTGTCATTCGCTTGAGAGTACCACCAATAGCATGACATGGAACTTTTACATGAGACGTTGCAAAGAAGTGCCATTCTGCTTCCAATCCATACTTGGACTTGAAATTGCACAAGCAGGCAAAGTTCTTTTTCTTCTTATAATGGGTCGCTGCTCCATCTGACATGAAAATAATTTTTGAGCAATATCTTGAAATTTGTTGAATGAAATCTAGCAATTTTGATATAAACAACTGAACTGCTATTGAGTCATGGGTCAATACTTCAGTTATTATGATAATGCTTTTATTTTCCAATGTATTGTCCTTCTAGTAATATACGTCAAAGCTTTGGTGATAAACAGGATCAACCACCTGATTTAATTGTATTATCACTAAAGTTTAAAAAAATAATAATTTAAAAATAAGCCCTTTCCAAATGGTAGCCTTGATGTTTCAAACATTCAAAGACCCTTAAAAAATCCAAATTGTCATTATAATTAAATTCAATTTCGTCCAATTCTAAGCTGGCCATTTTTTGCAAATTGACTTTGAATTTTAAAATATTTTTTTTAGCGTGTAAGAATCGATTTTACAATTTTTACAGTTTTTTTTTCTTCATAAAAGTACAGCCGATTTTCTAAAAGTCACCCATACATCACTTTTTTGTAAGTCTTGTCCTTTTTGAGTTATGTTGATTTAAAAAAAAAAACGATCAAAGAACTAAAGCCCTTTTCAAGATAAATTTTGAAAAAACAAAGTATGCAAAGTTGCTTGAAAAGACATAGTCTACACATCTAAACAAAATTTTCATTGGATTCCGAGAGGGTGCTGTCAAACACTGGATGAGTTGGCGTGAAATTCGTCTTCTAAGGTAATGGTCGTAGTAAAGGTGACGTTGGGAAATGGTCTAGTCTTGACAACCAAGCTGTCACGCAGCTCCAGCTAGATACCCTCAAAAAAAAAGGAACCGTTTGAATATGCACTAATAATATCAGGATCTCCCAGATAGCAAATATTCTGGTAATGAAGTACATTTTCCTTTTTCAACATCCCAATGACTGTTTGTGAGAGTATGGAGAGTTTATCGATAACAACGAAAAAGAATGCGTTCCATTCAACCTCCATGTGGCCATCTTGATTCTGATGCCTTTTGATACAATCTGACGTTATCTGGCAGCCATGAAAACATACTAAACATGCCTACAGTACTAGCTTCGATAGCCGTTGAAAAACGTTAATTATATAACATCGGAACAGGTCATTCGCCGATTAAGTACTCCGATTTCCGGAGTTATTTCACTGAGAAATCGAAAGCTCTTTCGTTCCAACCTGGGTATCGTTGTTCATATAATGGTAGTGCATTCCACCGATAGCTGAGAGGAAAATGCAACATGAATTGCAATGCACCCCATCATCGGTTCAGATTTCAGTTTCATTTCTTTGCCTCCGGGCGCAGGTAGGTATTAGCAACATAACAGTTGGTGTTTCACTTTCGAGGCAAACATCTTAGGAATACGAGCGCTCCGTTCAGGCTTTATCGTCGGTCGTTCAATTATTCCCGGGGAAGGGGGTAGGTCCGATCAGCTCTGCACTGTAGCAACAGTGCATGGCAGATATGTTTACAATCCGCTCACCAATCAACATACCGGTGCTAAATGCTCTTACAGCGAGTTTTCACATACGGTACACCAACAAAGCCTAAAACCTGATGGATGAATCAGTTGGCAGTGAATTCCATTATCACTTGCGCTAAGTAATAGCTAGCTCGAGGCAACTAAGTGTACCTAAGTGTCGGTGAGAGGGTGATTTGTAAACGCTGTTTTCGATCAAACAAGAAAGATCAACGGCTTGTTTTCTTACACTCGATCGATGAAAGGGGCGGTCCGAGTGTCGCGATAATGACACGCGGGACAGCTATTAACCAGCTATGGATAATAAATTACCGACAGCGGTAGCTTAAATGTTAAATCGGGCATTTTTTTTAATGAGTAATCTAGCCGATACTGGGCTTTAACTCATCCGTATCATCAATTTCAATTAACAGAACTAACACCCTGCCTATACTGCTGTTTGTGAAAACGAAAAATTCAGATGAATATTGGTTCGAATATGTCCCACCCACGCAAGTGTCTTATTATAACTGTTGACAAAGTTCGCGAGCTTCCGTTGTTTTCAAATCATCTGTGTTTTGTTTTCGAAAGTTGACATTCTTCTCTGTGCATCGGTCCTATCACTATCGTCATGCTGTGCGTGCTTGTGGCGACGTAAGTAAACATCATCGCCGCACATTTGGCTTCTTTTTCATCGCCAGCCAATGTGCATTGAATTCCAATGAAGACGACAAATACGTACGCACACGCCGCTGACTTGGAAATGATCGGGGATTTCGTTTGCGATTGGAGAAGGTCATCACGACGCGACGGCTGCCGAACGAACGAGAAACGGGATACTAACGAGGAGGGAACTGCCGCAATGGGATTCAGCATTCGTCGGAAAGATAAAAAAAAAAAAGCACTTTCGATAATAGCAACGTTGCGGCTTTCGTATGATGCAAAGGAAATGACACTCGTGTCGTTAAGGCAAATGATACAATTTACGCGACGCCGAATGGGTAATATTTTATTCATCTCGCGTAAGATTTTCCCTTCGATTATATTTGCATTAGTGGTCTTCCTGTGCGTGAGAAAATTGTTATCATACTGCGAGTGTGTAGACGTTATCAGCAGCGCTTGATCGTCGTAATCAACACCGTCGTCGTCTTCGTTCAGGCAAACTATAAGATACGAACTGGTCACACACCTGGTGGCATAAAAGAAAAACGAAACTGCTGGACTCTCACCTTCGCCATATGGCAGAAGGGAAACTAGTAACCAGATCGTGCGATGTGCTATTTCTTCGAATGATTGTAACACATGGTATCCAGAGCAGTAGTTAGGAGGATTTGTTGTTGCTGAAGATCTGTGCTGTAAAAAGTCATTTCGACTCAGTTGGATTAATTCACCGATAAGTGCTTTCAGAAACGGAATGTCAGATTATGGTGTAAGATGAAATTGTAGATCTTTAGTGATTCAATAACTATGCCCTAACTGTTATATTAAAAGTGTTATATTCAAATGATATTCAAAGGTGAATATCACATCACCTTTGAATATCATTTGAATATTGCACGTCTTACTCATTTTCATTTTCATTTTGCCTCATTTGGTGGAACTAGTCTATTCAGACCACATGAACTCCATGGGATGGAACAATGATAGGTTAGGGTAGGTGGTTAAGGTAGGGCGTTTTGAACGGTTAAAAATACTGCAAAAAGAAAATCATAAAATCGTTAATATACAATTTCGCATTACAACGATATACGGAAAACCCGAAAAGATAGAGAGAGCCATTCCCTGTAGTTCGTAAAGAATGTGCACACCAAAAAGTAGTCAACGGGAAATTAGTGGTATTAAATGGAAAATATGAGAAAATCAAAAGTAAATCATTTATTTAAGACTTCATAAAAATACAAATATAAAACATATACAGTTAAGTCAATTTGACCTGTTTTATCCAAATGCCCGCACCTTTCGTTTGACACCTTCCATCAGTTTTTGCACAGTGTCATCCGTCACCAATTTTGCAGCTTTCTGCCAGTTACGCCTGAAGCTTTTCTCATCAATTGCTACGCTATTCGTTTTTCGAAGATTCCTCTTGACCAGAGCCCAATACTTTTCGATCGGACGGAGTTCTGGCAACTTCTGGGACAATATTTACACCATTAGCAATGTACCAATCCTTAGCCAGTTTTTCATAGTGGCAAGATGCCAGGTCAGGCCAGAACAGCACCGAACCGTTGTGTTCCCGAATGAACGGCAACAGTCGTTTATTCAGACACTCTTTTACGTAAATTTGTCCATTTAGAGTGCCAGTCGTGATGAAGATGTCGCTTCTGAGACCGCATCCACATATTGCCTGCCATACGAGGTATTTTTTGGGAAATTTCGTTTTTTTTTTTGCTTAAAACGATCAGCAACATTTCCTCTTTGCAACGAGGTATAAAACTGTAGTCCCGGTATCTGCTTAAAGTCAGCTTTGCAATATGTTTCGTCGTCCAATATTATGCAGTCGTATTCCTTCAGCATAGTGTCATATAATTTTCTCGATCGAGATTTTGCGCTCTTGTTCTGGCTGTCGTTACGATTTGGAGCAACACCTACTTTGAATGATTTCAAGCCTGCACTTTTCTTCACTTTCTGGACGAACGATGGAGACATTTTCACTTTTTTCGCCACATCACGAACGGAGATATTCGGTTTCTTCTTAAATTCTTTAATCACTTTCTTCCTCTCCGCGACGAAACGAGAATCATGGTTACCTCCGGAACCGACCTTTCTCTTTAAAGTTAAGCGCTGCTGAAAGTTTTTTAGCACTTTAGTAACCGTCGATTTTGCGATTTTTAATGACTTGGCAATATCGCCGTGCGACATATCTGGATTTTCCACTCTTTTGTGCAAAATTGCTTCGCGCACGCGTTCTTGATTCGACGCCATTTTACTGAATAAAGGTTACTGTAGCCAAACGACGTCTTCATCATAGCACACATACATTAATATTCATGTAGTAGTGATCGGATTAGCAAAGCGTACACGGAGAAGACTGCATTAGGGCATTTCCGACGACTACTTTTTGGTGTGCACATTCTTTATCAATTTGACCAGGCTATTTGAGATGCCACTGTAAATTTTATGTTGATTTTACGCTGTAAGTTGCTATATCAAAAAAATATCTCTCTTTGTGTTGTTTTAATTTGAGGGTGGGCGTTCTTGTCCCCCTTAATTTTTTATTTTTTTTTTTTTTTAAATTAAAATTGAAATTTTAATTTGTGTTTTGGTTGTTTTTTAGTTGATAACAAACTAAAAAAAAACACAATGAAAGAATTGCCACGCCAATGAAAAGTGCACAACCTGTCGTGTCCCTTAACTACTTGATGTCAGGCGTCTACAAACTGTTTCTAGCCTCGTCTAAGCGTAAATTGCGGCAAAGTCCGCCGGTAGCACACCTCTTTCATTCTGAACAAACCCTCCTATGACAAACCCCAATCATACGATACTCTACGTTCCTAAACGGGCCCTCCGCATCCCACAAAACCACAATACTTATGGCCACGGTCTAGAAGTCCACTGCAAAGGAAATTCTATGACACAGTACAAACTTCCACCCCAAATTGAATATTAAACGTTTTCAAAATTGAGTAAATCTATCTGTGATTAAATTTTTTGTGATTTGCGGCCCAATCCGCCGATATCACACTCAACTTTAGTGCCTGTATACATGCGTGCTACGACGCGGCTATTAAATAGAAAGAGGAGCGAGTGTGATATTATCACTACTTGGTGTGGCTGGACCTTTGGCCCTCCCATGAATGGTTCATTAGAGTACAATAGATTGGGCCGAAGAGCCCGCCCTTGTTCCGCGAATTGTTAACAATAGGGAGGAGGCAGTCCCATGCTCCCTATCCAAATCGTTTTACTTGGGTGCCCTGATGGTCCCTCCTTTTCCCCGTTATATGTTATTTCTAGACAAAATAATCAAAAGGTCGAAAGTAACATTTGTAAACAATGACTTCTAGCGTATTTTTCTGGGATCTGCTTGCTCCCACAAACAAAATAGCACCAGAAACAGATACAGGGAGTTATTATCTTCCCGCCGGTAGTGGATATTGATGTTAGCAATCTGGCATTTTCAGGAAATGTACGTTTCAAGTCATTGTTTACAATTGTTACTTTCGACCTTTTGACGATTTTGTCTAGATTTAATATTTAGTATAATTTGTACACAAAAAATGTAAATATCATAAAAACAAAAATGCTAAATTTCAAACTTGAATGATGTACATGGAATTACAAATTACACATTGCATAAAATAAATTACTTGAGCATGGAAAAAGCGGTTCTGTTTGGAGAATACAAAAAAATATTATTATTATTAATAAATTTTATTTAACATCCACGGTATTGATAAAAAAAAAAAAAAAAAAAAAAAAATATACATTTTTTTATAACTCTACTTGTTCAAAAAAACAACAAAAAAAAAAATACCTTATAAAAAATATAAAAAAAAATTAATTAAATTTATTATTTTATTCAACTAGCTGAACCCGGTGCGAGCCTTGCTACGCTTGCAACTAAATGAATGAAAATATAATAGAAATGGCGCTTTTATGTTTTTTTAGGAATGAGTTTTGTTCAAATATTTTCGTTTGCTAATATGTGTAATTTCTGCAAAATTAAACGTTGGTGTGGTTTTTTAATTGAAACCCTCAGATCTTTAGTTTCTACCATGGTTTTTCTTTCTGTGTAGAAGCATTTCATTGACAAAACATGTATCTTCCAACTATGCCGTATCCTCTCAGTTTTAACGTTATTTTCTCTTGCATAACCTTAAATTAACTTCTTATGCATATGCAGCACTGAGAGTAACTCAAGCATCCCCCATTCTTGACTAAAAAGGGGTTCAAACTTCGATCAGAACATGCTCTGCTTTCCCCACGAAATACACATTTTTGTGTTTTGGATAGTTCTCATGTTTGGTTGAAATTTCTGTTTCATTTGTATGAGAGCCCTCCCCCCTCCGGAGAGGGGAGGAGTCTAGATCCACCCTAGAAAAAAATCCTTCCTCCAAAACCCCCACATGCCAAATTTGGTTCCAGTTGCTTGATTAGTTTTCAAGTTATGCAGAAATTACTGTTTCATTTGTATGGGAGCCCCCCTCCCCCTTCCAGGCGGGGAAGGAGTCTCGAACCATCATAAGAACTTTTTCTGTTGGCTCCAAAAACCCCAGCATACAAATTTTCATTACAGTAGGAAGAATTCTCATGTTTGGTTGAAATTAGTGTTTCTTTTGTATGATAACCTCCCCACCCCCCTCCAAAGAGGGGAGGGATCTCAAAGCACCGTGGAAACATTTCTTGCCTTCGAAAACTTCCATTCGGTTCCATTGGCTTGATTAGCTCTCGAGTTATGCCGAAATTTGTAATTCATTTGTATGGGAGCCCCCCCCCCCTCTCTTTCAGACGGGGAAGGAGTCTCGAACCATTATAAGAACTTTCTCCAGCCCCAAAAACTCCTGCATACAAATTTTTATAACAGTAGGTATAATTCTAATGTTTGGTTAAAATTTGTGTTTCGTCTTTATGAAAAGAGACACCCCCCCCACCCCCATCAAAATAGGGGAGGGGTCTAGAACCACGGTGAACCACAAATTTTCATAACAGTAGGGAAAATTCTCATGTTTGGTTAAAATTCGTGTTCCATTTGTATGAGCCCCCCCCCCCCCCTTCTTAAGAGGGGAGGAGTCTCTAACCGTCGTGGAAACATTTCTTGCTTGCAAAAACCTCCACATGCCAAATTGGGTTCCATTAGTTTGATTAGCTCTCGAGTTCTGCAAAAAAATACTGTTTCATTTGTATGATTCTTTCCTGATAGGGGCCCCTCCCCTTCTCAGACTACCATTGATACATTTCTTGTCTCCGAAAACCCCACATGCCAAATTTGGTTCCATTTTCTTGATTAGTTTTCGAGTTGTGCAGAAATTTGTGTTTCATTTCTATGGGAGCCCCCCCCCCCCCCTTTCTGACGAGGAAGGAGTCTCGAACCATCATTAGAACCTTTTCCGGTCCCAAAAACCCCTGCATACAAATTTTCATAACTGTAGGAAGAATTCTCATGTTTGGTTTAAATTTGTGTTTCATTTGTATGAGACTCTCCACCCCCCCCCCCCCACAGTGATCGAAAAAGCCTTTTTTCACGGCGAAATTAATAACACCTAAGGCATAAGTTTCCGGATCATGGTGGCTTGTACAAAGCTGTACTTAAACAAGTTGTTTATCTTGTGGTGATAATATCGTAGTTCCAAACTTTACCGCTAGGGCGGCACTGTTGCTAATTTTTGAACGAAACACAATAGAAGGGTGAAGTCAGAAGCAAGTTTGTAGGAATTATGGAGAGTGTGAGCTGTTTAGTGGAATACCTGTAACTAGAAAATAAGAAGAATGATTAGTAATTTTCATTTAATTCCAACTACCTTTATTGCTTATCTTAACAGATACGCGTATTTCGTCTACAATGTGCAGACTTCTTCAGTGTTGTGTACTAATACTCGACTGAGTTTGTAGGGAATATAATTTTAAGCAGCTTTGCTGAAGACACCATTTTTGTAGCTCTACATTCGACCATGATAGAGCTATTTTTCTGCTTTAAATCAGGGTGTCTCTAAAAAATGAACTTTTTTATTACAACTTTTTTGTTTCTCATTTTGAGGAAAAGTTATCTTGTAACAAAATATAGAAAACGTTATAGCGCACATTTTTGCTCACAAAAGTTTTTTAATACAGCTTTTAACTAAAAAGTTACGAGTTATTTTAACTAAAAGCATGCTAGAAAATGAAAAGAATGATTAGTAATTTCCATTTAATTCAAACTACCTCTATTGCTTATCTTGACAGATACGCGTACTTCGTCTACAATGTGCAGACTTCTTCAGTGTCGTGTACTAATAGTCGAGTATAAGTACACGACACTGAAGAAGTCTGCACATTGTAGACGAAGTACGCGTATCTGTCAAGATAAGCAATAAAGGTAGTTGGAATTAAACGAATCATTCTTCTTATTTTCTAGTTACAGGTATTCCACTAAACAGCTCACACTCTTCATAATTTAAAAGCATGCGTTTTTTCTTTTCGACCTTTTGATTGTTTAGGAGAGAATTGGCCAGAAAATCATCAAATTATTGTTTAAACCGGTATCAAGGAACACATTGCTAGATAAATGAGCCCGGGTAATCCTGGGGCTCACGAGCGGGGACTGCTTAAAATCGGACATGTTTTTCGATAAAATTACCCCTAACTTTTGAACAACAAAATATAACCAATATTTTATGTCAGCAAAAACATGCATTATATTTTTTTTCTACACTTCGCCTGAAGATTATTTTATCCCAACAATTGAAACTAAAAAGTTAGAATGACAAAACTGATTTTTTACGGACACCCTCATCTACACCAGCAAAATAGCTCCAGACTGAAGCAGTGCACAAGCGCCTGACGCTCCAGTCGTGAATGAGCAGCCTGAAAAGTTAATAGTTCATTTTTTAGAGACACCCTGATTTAAAGCAGAAAAATAGCTCTATCGTGGTCGAATGAAGAGCTAGAAAAATGGTGTCTTCAGCAAAACTGCTTGAAATTATATTCCCTACAAACTTGCTTTAGACATTTGTGGGCTTCGTGGTCAAGCGGTTAGCGGCGTCTTCCGTCGTTCAAGCGATTGTCATGAAGTGAGGGTTCAATTACCGCTCCAGCTTGTGGAACGTTTCGCAAAACAAAAATGTCCAATCTGGTCCACTGGGTGCTCGGTTAAGGTGTCCGTTGTAATTCGCTCTATGTTTTCGAGTTGAAGACGGAGAAAATGTCTTTTCTTAATCACCCTTCTATTGTTTTTCGTTCAAAAGTCAGCAGCAGCGCCGCCCTAGCAGTACAGTTTGTAACTACGATATTATCACCACAAGATGCACAAATTGTTTAAATACAACTTTGTACAAGACATCATGATTCGAAAACGTAAGCCTTAGGAGTTATTAATTTCGTCATGAAAAAAGGCTTTTCCGATCACTGTGCCCCCTATCCCCCCCTACCAGAAAGAGGAGGGGTCTCAAACCACCGTAGAAACATTTCTTGCCTCTGCCCTGCCATTTGCTTTCTTAGTTCTAGAGTTATGCAGAAATTTCAGTCTCATTTGTATGACAGCCCCCATTATAGGAGAGGAGAGGGGTTTCAAACCACCATAGAAACATTTTTCGCCTCCAGAAAACTCCACATGCAAAATTTGGTTTCATTTGCAAGATTAGTTCTTGAGTTATGCAGAAATTTGTGCTTCATTTGTATGGGAGCCCCCCTTTCCAGAGATGGGAGGGGTCACATACTATCATAAGAACCTTCCCCAGCGCCAAAAAACTCCTGCATACAAAATTTCACGCCGATCGGTTCAGTAGTTTTCGATTCTATAAGGTTCAAACAGACAGACAGACAGACAGAAATTCATTTGTATATATTGAAAATGTTAGTAAAATTTTTCTTTATACCGTTCTAAAGATTCGACTCGGAAAAAATGAGACACACAAATGATCACCAAAAATTTATTTTAAATCGGATACTTCTCAAATTTTCAGGGATTAAATATCTATATATTAGCTATGTTTCTGTAAGATTTATTTATTGAATTTCCTCCCCCAAGCTGAATGCTCGTACATTTTTCTTAACACTGCTCATGAGATCTTGGGCGAGGCTTTGTCCATCTTCCTTACACAATTTCTTCCAGTTTTTCTTCAAAGCTTCATCGGTTTTGAATGTTTTTCCGCTTTTCTTCAACTTCTTCTTCATTATCGCCCAAAACTTTTCGATCGGACGAAGTTCTGGTGTATTTGGCGGGTTCACCTCCTTCGGGACCACATTAACGCCCTTCGCTTCGTACCAATCCATTACAGGCTTGGCGTGAATGGCACGAAGTGAGTTCCGGCCAGAACAGCGTGGGACCACGGTGCGAGCGGAGGAAGGGCAGCAAGCGCTTCTGCAAGCATTCCTCTCGATAAATCTGCCCGTTTATGGTGCCGGTTGTAACGAACGGCTCTGCTGTACCGTCCGCACTCGCAGATCGTCTGCCACAACAGGTACTTCTTCGCGAACTTGCCCATCTTTCTCTTCCGGAACTTTTCCGGAACCTCCATGCAGGACGTACCGACAAAAAACTCGAGGCCGGGGACTTGTTTGGTGTCCACCTTGATATATGTCTCGTCGTCCATGACGAGACAGCCTGGCTTAACCAGCTACTCACGGTACAGCTTCCGCGCACGCAACTTGGCCACTGTGTTTATCCTTGTCAGTCTGGTTTGGCGCCTTCCTGACCTTAAAAACATGTCTGTATTTATACAGACATTTGATCATGCATACAGACATCATACAGATTACAGACATTATACAGACATTTGGAATATGTTACAGACATATACAGACATTCGTTTCGGCGAACTTCCCGATTAAAAAAACAGGGCGTCAGGGAAAGTCACATGCGTCACAGTAAGCAAACGAATGACAGTCTGAAGTTGGACCAGTTTGTTGGCGAAAAAAACCAGTGAGGGATGTAGAACTACAAATATGTGCCAGGCTGTTTTCACTGATTCAATCCATGTCAAAGACGTAGCACCAAAACGAACGGCAAAATACGGCCATCATAACGAACGACCTTGGCGAATGGCATGACCAAGAATTGGTGGCAATGATGCGGTCTAAACCATTTGAATCAACTGATACCACTGCCATGAAATCATTGGTTTTAGTAGTTAGGACATTCTATTGGAATGGCAATGAACTGTCAATTCGAGATTCTTTTTATCATGATCCGAGCTTGCTGAAGTGGATGCTACTACGATTCACAGTGCCATTGTTACTAAGTTTAATGTAGATTTGATTCCGTACAAAAAGAAGCTAATATGGTTCGGTGTAGAAGGAGTGAGTGTTATGCACGGTGGAAAGCACTCTGTTACTGTACTTTTCAAAAAGGACTATACAGATTTATTCGTACTGAAATGCATTTGCCATTCATTTGCACTGGTGTAAATGGATGTGTCGGGAAATACATAGCTTCCTCAGTAATAGTCCTTTAAGAACAGCAAAGTTCAACGACCTGCAACGAGCTGAAACCTTTATACATGTTACATCCATCCACGATCCGATGGCTTTCTTTAGAACAAGTTGTTAAGCGTATTCTTGAAGCTGGAAGTCATAAAAGTATATTTAAGTTTTCGCGATACATCAGTGGACGCCAAGCAGGATGAAAAAAAAGAAAGTTTATGAGCGTCCCAGTGATCCATAAAACCACCTGTACTTGGTTGCACTTAACCACATCTTTCCGAAAATCAACCGGTTGATTCAACTTTTTAAATTTGAAGAGCTAATGATGTACAACCTGAAAATAGAAACTAGCAAATTGATATTTTCGATATTGGATTGTTTCTTTAAACCAGGATATTTAAAAGAATTGACTAACCCTGGCTTTGTGGACCTGATCCCCAATAACTTCTGCGAGTTGGAAAAACTGGGAATGGAGAGTTTCAGTAGCGGATTCTCCAGAAAATCTGCATAGCGAAGAATTTTTGAACAAGTGCTTATCCTTACGTCGTTGTAGTGGCGACTGAGCCTTTCCGTGTCTACGACAGTTCATTCCAGCAAAATAGGCTATTCCACATTCGTCGGCCGTTGTCAAGCAAATTTTTCAATTCACAAAATCAATAAAACCAATGCTCGCAATCGCACTGCCACATAAACCATGAAAGGCATTTTGTCGGCCAAAGAGTACGTTAAGTCGCACAAAAAGCAAAACGGAGTGGTTGAAATTTCATCTAATGTGAAATGTCTGTTCACAAACGACATGTATAACAAAATTTATGTTCCTCGAGCCTTTGGAATTAATGAATTTAGTAGTAGTGAAGTGAAGGTGAGTTGTTTCTTTAAATTTGTGAATGATAATAATAAATTATTTGCCTAGAATTTTTCAAAACATCAAAAATCCTAAAGATCAACATATTTTGCTTTGTTCATATTTAGTGATTGAAAAACGATAGTGATTTAATCATATATGTGGAAGTGAAAGGAAAGTTGACATTTAAATATTAAACTAGAAATTGCGATCTCTTTTGCGTTAGATTTTTGTTTATGCGATGTTTACAAAACATAACATGAACACCTTTACTCGTTTGTCAGCATCAATATATAGAGATTTTCAAAAAAAAATTCCGTTGAAGCACCTTACAACCAAAATCAAAACCCTTATACCCCTTATACAGACAAATACAGACATTTCAATTAGATTGATACAGACTTTTGAAAAAAGTATCTGGCATCCTGGGGGGGGGGGTGGAGAGAAAAAGTTAAAAGGTGGGGGAAAGTGTATTCGGGGCTGGGGGACTGACCTGTGTGATTTTGGAACCCCGTTTGTGGAAGTGGAAAAAACAGGAATACGGGGGGGGTGTGGGGTTTTTGGGGGGTGGGGCGGCCTGTTGTGGGGGGGGGTGTTGGGCACTAAAGCGCCATTTAGATCACATGAGTGCAAGTAAGAAGGAAAATCTTTTCGAGGCAAGCAAACCATAATTCCTCTGAATGTGCCAGAAAGGGTGAGGTGATTTAACGTCAAAAAGCCTAATACCAATAAATACGACTGAACATAGTTAGAGTGCATTAAAGTGTGTGGCAGTATTCTGAATGGTGTGAGGATTCATTTACCTAAGGTGTCATTTATCTGCGATCGTTTCTGTTGTGATAGAAAAGGGTGGGAATCATTATCATTTTAAGTGAAATGCGGCATTCCCGAATGCCGATGTAAAAAGCATTTGAATATGCATAACAAAATGGACTAATTCAAATATTCACTGTTTCCACTCATATATATTGCCAAAAATTTATGAGAAATTCCACATCATTTTAATTTTTTCACTCATAAACAGAACCCTCTGAGAAACACAAATGAAGTTAATGTGGCAAATGAAAAGTATGTGTGGCCACTCATAGTGGTTATTTGTGCGCATAAAGCTATGTCCATTTAAAATCCGGAATAATAAAATCATCTGTATCTCGGTAACGGATTGATGTGAAAATAAGTTTAATACTCCAGAACAAAGATAATTCACTGTTATTAAAGGAAAAAATACCAATTTAAATCATTTCTCTTCGTTTCTAATGAAAATTCGTACTTTCTTCTTTATTCCTCCCATCAAACGCTGCACACCTCGGCGTCAACTTCCTTGGCCTATTTGTTCCACATTTTGGTCATCAGAGTCGCGTTCCAAGCCGTTTTTCCACTTTTCTTAAGCTTCCGCTTCATTATTGCTCAAAATCTCTCGATGGGCCGGAACTGCGGGCAGTTGGGTGGATTTATGTTTTTATCGATGAAATATACGTTATTATTGCGGTACCACTGGATGACTTCCCGGCTGTAGTGGCAACTCGCCAAATCTGGCCAAAACTTCACGGCATCTTTATAGGCTTTAATGAAAGGTAGTACGCGGTGTTGATGCATTCTACCTTGTACAGCTTCGAGTCCATCGTCCTATTCGTCACTAACACTTTGGTCTCTGCTCCGCAGCTGCATATCCCTTGCCAAATCATCAGTTTTTTTTGGCAAATTTGTCCATAAAAGCAAACTTAAACTTCGCAGGAACCTCTCCTCGTGCCGTCGCCATGTAGAATTTTCGGCCAGGAAACTGTCCGAAATCCATTTTGACGTAGGTTTCATCGTCGATGAGCAGGCATCCTTGGTACTTCGTCAAAACCTGCTGGTACAATTTCCGAGCTCGAGTTTTGGTGACGAAACTTTGCTTCAACGTTCTGTTTGGTTGCTTGCTGGCTCGATAAGAACGATATCCTGCTTGCAAACGAATTCTTCGAACGGTACTGCGAGCAGCAGCGTATTTTTGTGCGATTTCATTATCTGATAGTCCAGGGTTTGCTCTGACGGTTCTCAACACCTTCTGGTTCAGCTTGCGGTCATATGTTCCACTACGACGCTTACCTTGAGGCACTCGATCCACGCTCTTTTGCTCCCTGAAACGTTTCAGCACATCATACACGGTTGATTTGGCTATTTTCAACGTATTTGCGATTTTTATTGCGGACTACGTTGGATTATCAACGTGGGTGTGCAGAATTTTTTCTCTCCTCTCTTCTTCCATCTGGAATAACTTTTAACTCACTGCACGAAACACCGTGAAATTAATACCACAGAAAGTTGGCACCTAGTTAAATAAACCGCTGTAAAAGAATTTTTGCAGCGGTCACTTTTCGTGCCACTGCGACACAATAAGTGATCCCGGATTCTAACTGGACAGAACTTTAGGAAGTATGTGTGGTTACAGTTATATATTATTTGTTAATCATATTGCAAAACTCAAAAACACATGGTGTTTTCTTTTTTAGTGTAGAGAAAATGTTAGGGTATTTTACTGAAAGGCAGGGGGGGGGGGGGTGGGGGCGGGGAGGGGAGGGGGGTGGGTTGTGTTTTGGTGGGGGGGTGGGGGGGTTGGTGGGGTGGGGGTGGGGGGGTTGGGGGAATGTTTATCTTCAGCCGGTTCATCTCCTCCAGTAATATTTTAGCATAAAGGGCCAAGGCCTGGTCCGTTCAAAGGAACACGTCCTTCTTTGCTTGATATTTCTTGATTAAGACGGCAACTTCTGGCAGGCACTTCGTTCTGTATATCTCCTCGTCGTTCACCGCATGCTCAGAACAGCGGCATGAACATACCCTTTTAGCGGAGGTGGGACGTTTGGCATATGTACAATTGGCATATGGGCGTTTGGCATATTGATGTTTGGCCGAATGAATGTTTGGCCGAATGGATGTGTGGCCGAGTGGAAGTTTGGCCGAAAATTGTCTTTTAGCATAAATGTATTGCAGAGAAAAGGAAATAAGAATCTAAAAAAGTATTTTCAAACGCATTAGATCTAAAAAAGGAAATAAGGAACCAAAAAAAAAAAAACATTCTCGAACACATTAGATAGCATCCCGATATTCTAGACTTATTACACTTAGAATTTATCAATATGAGTGCGCATTTGCAGTAATAAGCATTCTTATTAAGTTTGAACTATATCAATTCACTAAAAAAACAAATTTTCATGTTCAAAAATTCAAAAAAATGATATTCGGCCATTTGCACATGAGAAGTATGAATATGTTTTGATAAAATCGTAGACTCCTGATTTTAGGTTGAAATATGTATTATATTAAACAGCTAGACAGAATGGGTCATTATTTTTTATAATATTGAAGAAATATGCAGTTCCTCCGAAAGATACCTTCTTTAGTAAAGAAAGTAAGGAAATAACAATCTGTTGTCAAAACTTTAATAGAATGAAAAGTGCGTTGAAGATTAATGAAATTTATAGACGTGTTGCTGCTTGTAACTACTCTGTTATTTTAGCCACTGAGACTAGTTGGGATTCGAGCATTAAAAGTTCTGAAGTTTTTGCCGATAAGTTTAATGTAACTATATAGAGACGATGGAGATAAATCGTTATCCATTAAGAAATCCGGAGGTGGCGTATTAATCGCAATTTCTTCTGATTATGAATCAGAAGAAATCGCTTAAAAAAAACACAAGGAATTTGACCAGGTCTGGGTTACATCTGTGATCGAAAATCAAGTTCATATTTTTGGAGCAGTCTTTTTCCCCCCAGAAAGTGCAAAAATTGATGCATACAAAATGTTCTTTAATATTGCTGAAAGTATTTTGACAAAATTTAAATCTGACGTCAATATTCACATTTATGATGACTTTAACCAAAATGCTACTGATTGTATTATAGATGATCAAAATGAATCTCTTTTAATACCAATAATTGGAGAAAATTTAACACTTCTTACTCTATTCGAAAAAAGTGCGCAGATTGGACTCAATCAAATAACTCATGTACGAAATCGGAACAATTGCTACCTTGATTTATTGTTCACACGGTGATTTTTGCGTTATTGAGGCACCGGCACCTCTTTGGAAAAATGAAGCATTTCATACTGCTATTGAATATTCCATTTTCAGTCATGACAACGCCACAATGTTGGATAACGATTTCGAAAAAAACGATTATTTCGATTTTAAACAAGCAGACTACAATCTCATTAAAAAATGCTATACTCGATTGATTGGCAGACCATATTTCGCAATTTCTCAACAGAGCAGGCTGTAATTGTATTCTATCGACACATCTACGATATAGTAGAGACTGCAGTACCCCAAAGGCATAGGAGAAGACCAAATAAGAATCCGGTGTGGTATACTAAGAAAATTATAAATCTCTAAAATAGGAAGCAAAAAGCGCACAAAGCTTATAAAAAAGATAAAAATGATATGAACCTCACAATATATTTAACTAGTTATCTGTGATCAACTGAATTTAGAAATGAAGATCGCAATAGTACAGAAGAAAAACTGAAACTAATATCAAATCAGACCCGAAATCGTTTTTCAGCCTTGTTAAAGATAAGAAGAAATTTAAAAAATTTCCAACAAAAATGCAATTTAACGACAAAGACGGTAAAAATCCAACCGAAATCAGTAACTTATTTGCTGATTTTTTTCAAGATGTTTACACAACTAGTGACGACCAGGATCGAGAATATCAATTTTTCTCATATCTTCCTGAGCCTTCGTTAAATGTGACTGTTGATAATGTATCCGTCAACGAAATTTTGCTTTCTTAAAGCACATTAGACGCTTGTAAAGGAGCTGGTCCTGACGGATTACCGCCAATATTTTTGAAAAAATTATCAAAGGAATTAGTGAAACCCTTGTTTTGGTTGTTTAATTCATCTCTAAAAGTGGCGTATTTCCTCTCTTTTGGAAGGAATCGTACTTGGTTCCGATCTTCAAAAGCGGTTAAAAATCAGATGTTAAAAACTATCGTGGAATTGCATTATTATCTTGTATTCCCTAACTATTTGAGTCCATTATCAATCAACATATTTTTTCACAGGTTAAAAATGTTATCTCTACCAAGCAACATGGCTTTATGAATGGACGCTCTACTACTACAAACTTGCTAAATTTTATTTCAATAAATGCAATGGATGAAGGTAATTATGTTGAAACCTTATACACTGACTTTAGTAAAGCTTTTGATAGAGTCGATATTCCTTTGTTGCTTTACAAATTGTCTATGATAGGTTTCAATTTTAATTTATTAAAGTGGGTTCAGTCATACTTGCTTGGAAGAACTCAACGAGTAAGATTTGAAGGAAAGCTATCATCGGTAGTGAATGTTACATCGGGAGTACCACAGGGATCCCAGGGTCCTTTACTATTTATTTTGTTTGTCAATGATGTTGAATATATTTTACGCCATTCAAATGTTTTAATATATGCAGACGATATGAAACTTTTCATGGAAATACGTAAATCATCTGACATTGAAGTCTTTCAAAGAGAAATTGATAATTTTCATATTTGGTGTACAAAAAACTTGCTAGAGATTAACGTAAAAAAGTGCATCTCAGTCTCATTCACTAAAAAGAGCAATGTAAGGCAAGATACCATCACTATAGGTCAACAAACTGTTGAAAGATGCAATCAAGTTAGAGATTTGGGAGTCATTCTTGATTCCGAGCTCACTTTTGTAGAACACTATAACAATATAATTTGAGTCAGTACAGAAACAGTTTTTATTGTATGCTTTGCGTAAGTTAGGATGGAACTCTTTTCTGTTACCTTCTTATGAATTTCGATGTATGTTAATTAAAATAGATGGTCTTGAAAAACGACGTGAGTTTGCAATTCTATCATTTATAAACGATGTTATTGGGCAAAAAATAAATGACGCAGGCAATTTAGAGAAGCTCAACTTCTACGCCCCCCCTCCGTTACTTAAGAAACAGGAATTTATTCTACATAAATAATCAAAGAAATTTGTATGCCCAAAACGGACCCATAAATAAGATGATGTCTTGCTATAACAAATACTGTACCACAATAGATATCACAATGAATAAAAATTAACTAGAAAAAGGATTTTTCTCAGAATATCTGTAAGAGTAGAATTAAGGCAAGAATATAGAACCGGTCTACATATATGATTGACGACAAATAAAACTAAAAACTAAAACTTTTGATTCTTTGCACATGGGCCTTCCATGACGATACATATTCCTGTATTCGAAAGCAAACTTCTGAATCAAGCGCTTGCCCGATTTATTACTCTTTGTGAGATTGTTCCTTCTTTCAAACATGAGCAGTTCTTTCTAGAGTTTTACTGATCAACGAAATAAAGCACTGCATATTTGACGAAGCATATTCCTGTATCTAAAAGCGAACTTATGATTCAAGCGCTTGCCCGGTTTATTACTCGTTTTGACTCTTTGTTTGGAGTTTCACTGATCAAACAAATGTAATTCTCATGATTTCATGCATTTCAATTTGAGAAATTTTGAACCGACTGGTGAATTATGTGAAAGACTAATATTTGATAATTTTGAGCTTCAATAAAATTGCGTTTTTCTTATTTTACTTTTGAGACGATGTTTGGAATCAAATGATTAAAAGATAGTTAGCTTAATGGCTTCGAACCCTAAAATTACTTGGAATGGCATTTCACAGTAGAATCTGATTTTAAATTTCGACTTTTCTCGAATGAGTTATTCGTCCTTTTGAACAATAGTTACAATAAACTTTCTCAGAAAAATCAACATGACTGATGATTATCAAAACATGGTGAGAGATAATATGATCAAACTAAAGCAAAACAAATGGGACAAGT
The DNA here is from genome assembly GCA_024533555.2 of Aedes koreicus. Lineage (NCBI taxonomy): Eukaryota > Metazoa > Arthropoda > Insecta > Diptera > Culicidae > Aedes > Aedes koreicus. Next base: position 136,546 of record JAHHFK020003051.1, read on the forward strand.
ATATGAGAATTTCACAATTTGAATACAATTTCGGCCAAACCTCTTTATGCCAAACGTCCGTATGCCAAACGTCTTTATACCAAACGGGGTATCATCTTAACTCCTTGGTGCAGCGTCAAGTATGTCTCGTCACCCATTATGACCACGCGCTTCGCCGGAAAGATGTTTTTCACCAGCACCAGCCGTTCCTTCTGGGTGATTGCCTGCTGCTCAGAAACGGCAGGCCTCGACCGGCACTTCCGTATAACAATGTCCATCTTACCCAAGCACTTCTTCACGGTTCCATCTACCTCTTGGCTCAAGGCGCCGAACGATGCGACCACCCTGCCATCGGATTCTTCCTTCAGCTTCTGCTGCACTTTACGGTCGCGCAGCACTATCGGGTGACCGGAACCAGGCTTGTGTTCGGCGCTCTCGCCTATCTCCAGAAGAGAGAGGATGTTATAAATGCCGAATCGGCTATATCCGGCGGAAACGAAGTACGATGTCCAACTTCTTCCATCCGGAGTCAAAAATATTAACGTTATGAGTTTTATTGACCTATTGACCTACAAGTTAAGTCTTTACTGTTCTGTGATAGTAATCTTTATGCCTAACTGAATTATTATTACTCAAAAGTATCGAGAAAACCCGTGTGTAAAACGGTAACATTTAGTAACATTTCATAAACCCATATTATTAAATATTTATTCCAACAACCAAATGAAAACGTAGAAGGTGCCTTGCATTGGCCAACAATAAATTCTCCTTCAAGCATTCCCCTTAACCATCCAAACCCAACACTTCATCATACCCAAACCTTTTTAATGAAAAGCTATATCTGATGACCTCAGTCGGCTGTTCTACTTAATAGCCCCTTAATCCTGTAATGTTACTAGTCTATACTGTTACTGTCACCCTCTATTGTTAGTGAGTACATACGGAAGATGTACCCATAATAATCTCATCATTTTCCAAGCAATGCATCCTACTTGAAATAAAACGATATATGGTGTCAGGATTAGTTAGTAATGTTTGTTGTAGTTATTTAACGAAGGCAAACATTATTACAAAACGAAACCGATCCTTCAACTGCCCAATTCTTTGATATGATCCTTTGATCGTAGGATGAATATAGGAACAATGAGATTTAATATGGGGGCAGTTTCCCTATAATGTTTGAAGATTAATTATTGGTTTGATCTATAAACAAATCATCTGAAAGCTCATTTCTATTCATCTCCTCCGCTCAGCTACTCTCAATGTATACTTCCCTAATCAGACCCTCCGCTTCCTGTAATAACCTAACTCACAATCCACCGATTCCAAAGCACGAGAGAAATTCCCGCCGCCTAACATGCAAATGGGAAGAATGTTACAACTTGGAATTGTAACAGAAATCGATGAATCAACCCTCTCAAATTTAACGCTAATATGCTATTATGATAAATTTAGAACCTCATAACTGCATGCTAGGACTTTGCAAAAACTTAGGATTTGGAAATTTGAGTCGCTTAACAAATTCTCAAACAAATGTGCAAAAGCACGTTGGCCAATATTTAGTGTCAACCAGTGGGTACGTGTGCTCTACTCCAAGTTCCCCTTCTTTCAAACTCACCTTCAGTTCAATTTACCCATTGAGTTGGACACATCACAATAGAAAATATTGTGATGGAGCACGGACGTTAGGTTACTAGATGTATGAAACATACTCTATAGCATATTTAGGATTATATCTGAAAAATCCAAATTTGGCAAACACCTACCAAGTGTCTCTAGCATTTTTATGAAATCTGCTTTATGAAAATCGTAGCTCGCTACATCGTAAAAATTAACGAACTCTTTTCCCTTGGAAACATCAATTTCGACTGCAAAGGGAGGGTGGTTGTCATCGATTATAAATAAAGGCTCTACAGCACCTGACATCGTGCATCTTTCAGGCGTCGTAGCATTCACCAAAGCCAGATCCAAAGTGCGACCGTTACGGTTCTTTAGGTTGTTGATTTGAGTAAGACCATGCAGAGTGAATCCATCAAGTAATGCTGCACATGGCGCAGAGATATGTGATTCCAAAACATTTATTGCGGGATGGTCATTGCCCTCGGTCGTCCAAACTAAGCCGGACTGATTATAGTCTCCAAGTAAAAGAGCGTGATCGCTGTTTCCGAAATGTGAAGATACAGCTTCAACAGAGTCGATGTGGTTGATTATGCAATTCATGTCGGCCTTGCGGTCAGGTGGAAGATACAGAACCCCTATACGCACTGAACAGTAGGGTAGTATTATCTTGACCCAGAGCTGCTCTAGTGAAACATCGACTGGCGTGGGATCCAAAGAACAATTCAGGTTAGTGGATACAGCTATCAACACTCCACCACCTCGAGATTTTTTTGCTGTTCAGAGAACTGCGGTCATTCCTAAAGACAGTGTATGACTGGCCGAACAGTTGTGGAGAAAAAAAATGTTCATCTAACCACGTTTCTGTGAAAACAATGACATCGTTATGCGATTCATTTACAGCAAGGAAAACTTCATCGATTTTTGTTCGTAAACCCCTAACGTTCTGGTAAGAAACCCGCAATCGGTCACTTCTGGCAGCCGGAATGTTGTGATTTCTCAGAGTTTCAACAGCATCAGGGAGTAGGCTATTCTGATCGGAAGATCTATCGAGCGCAGGCTGGATGGACTCTACTGTGATGGGGAGCTCAGGAGTTTCCAATGTGCTGGAAGAGGTGCCTTCCGGGTGCGGTAAAAAGTTGATAGATGAGCTGTGCGATGTACAAAACTGCGTCCGTGAGGTCGTACGGCTGAGAGATGAAATGTTTTCAGAGGATGCAATGTTCGTCATCGAGTTGTACTTGCCTGGTAGGGCAAGCTGGAAGACTCATTTGCCCGGCCCGAACACAGGATCAGGACGACTGAAGAACGCTGGCTGCATTATCTCGACTGTGTCGGGGGGCTCAGGAGCTTCCAAAAAGCCATATGATGTGCGTCCTGGGATCGTCGATGTTGATTGCTGCAAGGCGAGAGAACATCAGAGCAGAGAATGCGCTTATTAAATGGGTACTTGCCTAGAAGGGCAATTTGATAGTCCCCGTCTCCAGCACTGAACACAGGGCCAGGACGACTTGCTGCATTTCTAGAGGGCTCGGGAATCAGCGTGACTGCGTCAGGTGGATAGGAATGAGTAGCGTTGGTTGAATTAATGAAGCGGTATTGTGTGCTAATGGTTCAGAAGACGTGCAGCAAATCTGTTTTTTGGATCTGTTCGAATATGCGAACCGTGACACCTTCAGGCCAGTACCAAGAATCACCGACAACGTTGGAGGCAGATTTGCATACTGTAACTTTGAATGAGACAAACGACAGATCCTGTCCGCGGGGAACTAGCTTAGTCACCTGCACTAAAGATGAATCCACATTGCAAATATCAATGACATGCCGTTTGACGTCGTCCATATTCTGATCAGGAACAAATGGAGTCACATAGAAAGATTCCATATCTGTAGATCCCTGTCTACTGTTTGCAACTTTTAAATTTGGAACATTGAGAGCGGCATGGTGGTTGGCGTGAGTTTCGCCATTCTCTTTGCCTTCGGGTTGAGCAACTGTTGGTTTGTTGACTGTGACGGTTGGGCGATTCGACTGATGTGCAGAAGCAGCTGGAGTGGAAGCGTTGACTCGAGTTACATCTCTTACTGGGTTTGACGACGGCTGACTGGAAACTATTTGCACACGTTTGTTAGACCTTACGGTAAACTTCTCCGGGATATGTGCAATAGAGCCGTTAATTTCGTCAAGCACCTCAAAAAAGGATGTCTCTTCGCAGGATCTTGAGCGGTTTATCGGATCATCAGCACTGTCGTCAAGGGTGAGCTGATCAATATTCTGTGAGAAGTTTTTAGACTGATCTGGTGGCTTTGACTGTTGAATTCCGTAAAGCGTTTTGGTTTTTTCGAAGATTATCTCCATAAGATTATCCAACGCAAGTTTGGAAAACCATGCTACACAATCCACTCCATTTGATCACTCGTCCTGGGTCATACTTGACATGTTTCCGATGGCATGTTGAACAATTTGAATCGGAGTATGCAGACAATGGACTTTAACAATGTCTAATCGAGCCCACACAAAAAAAAATCACAATTACACGATATTTTAGGCCCAATTTACGCATATGGCACTGAACAACGATAGACGGAACTGATTCGGATAATCAAAACACACAACAGCTAATTAACAGAGGTGATAGCACCGTGTCTGCGAATTTAAACGTAGAGCACTCGAACGACCGTGGCACATTTTTCTAGTTGTTTACAGATGATTTGACGTCAACGCTTAACTCCTTAGTGGGGCACGCACGTAAAGTAGCCGGTCCCCTGCAAGTCATTGCCATCCAGCGTCAAGTAGGTCTCGTCAAAGATGTTTTTCACCAGCACTTCTGGGTGATTGCAGCTTCTGTTGCACTTTACGGTCGCGTAACACTGTCGGGTGGCCGGAACCAGGCTTGCGTTTGACGCTCTTGCCTATCTCCAGAATGGGAGAGCATGTTATAAATGCCGAATCGGCTATATCCGGCGGACACGAAGTACGATGTCCAACTTCTTCGATCCGGAATGGAGCTGGCAGTACTATCGAGCGTAGTTACTTGACTGTTTTCGCCATGGATGCAGCAAATCCACTGATAATGCTGTCAATTTTTTTCTCTACACCACAGGGTTGCTACGATTGGCGATGCATAGGTAGGTCCTGTGATGGCTTTGATGGAAATCTAAACGGTTAGTTTTGCATTATTTGATTTTTCGGCTGATTATTGTGGCCTTTTGCAAAGGAAAACACCTCCATATGCTTTAATAAGGCGAAAGTCTGAATTGATTAGAAGTTTGAATCAATCACATGGCCGAGTCTACCTTTCACATAAAAGAAAGACGTAAACAAACAAGTTACTAGAAGTTGAATGATCCGAGCTTGAATAACTTACTAAAAATTGCCTATGAGTTAAAATAGTTTCTCCATTATTCTGATTCAAATTAACGTCCAAATAAACAACGTTTTAATCTTTTAACAGCATAGATATAAAGCATAGTTGCACGATATCATCGCGATCGCCATCTTCATTCATCATTTTTCATTTCTTCTCACTTTTTTCCATGTGTTTTTCCGTACCAAACTGAGCGTTTATCTCTCCCGGTTTTGTTTTCTGTCCTAGGTTTGCTCTAAGATTTCTTCTATCTCGATCTTAACCTCTATTCCTCGGCTGTGTACACGTTGTAGATTGACTAGTAAAACACACCCGCTCACGTAGAAGCTTCCCTCAAGCACTGATTAAGTGATTCTTCTGTTTGGCTCTACTCGTTTCATGCAGACGATGACGACGTCGAAATGGGCGGTGGTGTGTCTGTGTCCAGTGCCAGCCCGCTGCCGCCACCGGAAATCAACGAACAGATCATCAAATCGCCGCCGGAGCCGACCCGAGTCAAATCGCCCGAGCAGATCATTATGCGCTCGCCGGATCCGGTCAACTGGACCGTTCCCCTGGACACGGGTAAAACCTTTACCGTCACCCAGAACGTACGAGAAGGTGAGTGCCTCGCAGGTGAGCATCGGACATTCATTTCATTTTCCCTACGGTTTTCCGATTGGCATGGTGAGGGAAATTATTGATTTGGAGCGTGAGTAAATAAAAAGTAGTAGACTTGTAAAATTGCATGTTAGTGGTGAAATGAATGAAGGCATGGTGTTTTCACGAGGATTCCATCGATTCATAACAGTACGGGTGATAATGTATATGCTCTTTTTCGCGTTTCTAAGGTGATCCTATGATTCGACCACATAGCGAAATCAAGGCTTCTACTCCAGTGGATCATCCACCACCAGCACCACAATCAGCACCGCCAGAGCTTTCAGAACAATCGAAACTACCCAGTACGTATCCTTGGACAAACGTCCCTAGCATTGTCATTAAATTGATCATTTATCCCGTAGATACTAAACTGGAACCCGATTCGATCAAGGAATCCGAAGACGAGGACGAAGATCTGCTGAAATCCAAATCGTCGATCGCCTCATCCGTAAACCAGCCGATCTCGGTAGTCGTTCCAGTCGAATCTGTCCCTCAGCCAATCACCACTGAAGCGGTGGTTGAGGCCACTTCCGCTCCTGCCCCAGCACAAAACAACCCGGAGCCAGTTCGGTTCGATAAACCCGTACCGGGATCGACTCTGCGTTGTCTGGATGATCCAGCTTTTGAGACGGACATCAACTCACCGGTTGGATCTCGGAACGTTGCGTCCGAAGTGCTCGACAAGGCTCGGGATCGGTTCGATCGCTTCTGGGGCAATGCGGATGGTTCCAAACCGGACGAATCCTAAGTTCCTGTGGATGCAGCACCTACACTAACACTACGCCAGTTGTAAGAGCTTTCTTTAGCATCTAATTATCCGAGTTCGTTTGGCTTAGTGTATAATCCGGAGTCGGACGATGTCTAACCCCCTCCCCCCCCCCCCCCCCCCTTTGAAATGGTTTTCATCTTTGCGCGTTTGTATCCACGCGGGGGTCAATCTCTTAAGTACTCTCAATTCTCGATGATTTGATATCTCTAATCTCTACGATAGCCAGAATGCTATCACATAAACCACATCACGACAGGGTAGATTTAGGATGTTATTACTCTATCTATATAAATATACACACACACACACACACAGACACAAAAAAACACATTGCATATACTCGAAAAATTGTTCACAGCATTACTTTTGATCTTGCTCTTTGAAACTGATAGGAGCAGCCTCAGTGTCGCCACCTACGGCACCAGAAATGCACTCAAGTTTCCTGTCTTGTTATCTAATATTTAGAAGACGCGAAGACCATATATCGCATTCGAATACTGTTTTTTGTAACATCCATGATAAAGAAGAGTAGGATAATGTTTACCAACTGCTCACTTGCACGTGGCGAAAGGATCGTTCGGGAATGATGTCAGCAAATCTGAAACACATTTTCAAAATGGGATAAGTTCTTGTTTCATAGATTACCTTCAAACGGCTACAAATTTAACTTAGTGTGAGAGTCCACTGTACTCGGTTGCATGGGAACCTCAACTCAGTTTCGTAAAAAGTGGAGTCACTCATAGACTGAGTAACCATGCGACTGAGTAAAGTGGCCTCACAAATTGAGTTCAATTTCTGGCCGTGCAACTGGGCAAAGGGGACTGACACACTGGGTTAATTTTTTGGTCATGCAGATTTAGATTCCAACCACACGACGAAATCTATTTATGCACCGTTTGCATACTTTGCTATCTACCTCTCTTTCCTTCTGCCGTAAATTTTAGGCATATTTAGTACTCGATCTATTCAACAATGGAAACGTGAAGGCAAAAGGAAAAGCAAATACAGCACAAGATCTCGAGAACACAATAAGAAAGAGTGATGATAAAAAGGAGCAGAATAAAAAAAAAGATGCGGGAAGAGAACCTGATTGGAGTAGTGTGGAAAAAAAAAACTAACATAAGCGGAGGCGGAGCACTAAAATAAAAGTAGTGGTGGGAAAAGAAAGTATTCTTTGATTTGTTGTATACTGAGCGGACAGAGAGGAGAGGGGACAAAAGAAGAAAAGGGTGGTGTGGATTTTATTGTTTTTTGTCTTTTGAATATTTTGTATCGGGTAAAGGGTGAGTCGATAATTATTGCGACACTTTGGATTGACTGGTTTATCGGCAATAGTTATCGAAATGAGACCAAATTTTTACAGTTGTTCAGTATATGTATTTATCTCACCTTCGGTTAAATTTCCGGATGAGTTTGAGTAAACTGCTTGACATTTGCGATTGACGCCCTCCATCAGAGCTTGTACCCGGGACGTTTTTCTCAGTTGTTTTTCACTACCTTATCATTTACTTTTCGTCTTCCGCCTTTCCTTTGGTCTTCCGGAGTTCAGGACGGTTTGGTCGGTTCATGTTTTGCAGAACAAAATCCACAGAATTAGCCGCATTCCACTACTACACGGTTTTGGAGTAGTGGCACAGAGCCAAATCGGGCCAAAACAACGTTTTCTTATCGTGCCATACCAAAAACGGTAAACTTCATGTTCGAAGGCACTCTGATTTGTAAATCTCACCGTTTATGGTGCATTTGGTCACGACTGATTCACTTCATTTAACACAAGTGAAAATGACCTGTCAAATCAGGTACTTTGAATTTTGACAGCTTTTTCAATTTGAAACGGTCATCCCCAGCAAACTAAAGGATGTTCCGATCAAAATGTGGTTAAACAGTAATATGTGAGTCGATCAAAGTTTTTATTAATAAGTCAAATTCTTTTTCTTTTTCAAGTTCAGATAATACAGAATACAGGAGAAATATTCAGCTAAGCTTCCTTTTAACCGAATGCGAATTGACGGGTCTTTCGTTTAACACCTGCCATCAGATTTTGTACAGTCTCCTTGTCCACTTTATTCGCCGCAGAACGCCAGTTTGCCTTGAACTGTTTCTCGCTCACAACAGCTCTTTGAGTCTTCTTAAGGTCCCGCTTAACGATGGCCCAATATTGTTCGATTGGGCGGAGCTCTGACGTGTTGGGAGGGCTCTTGTCCTTGGGCACCACTTGAACGTTGTTGGCAGTATACCACTCCATGGCCTTTTTTCCGTAATGGCAAGATGCCAAATCCGGCCAAAATAGAACGGAACAATTGTGTCGCTTCAGGAAAGGCAGTAGACGTTTTTGTAGGCACTCGCTCATATAAATTTCCTGGTTGACGGTTTCGGTCGCAATGTAAACGTTGCTCTCCAAGCCACAGGTACGGATGGCCTGCCACACCTGATATTTCTTCGCGAACTTTGACAGTTTAATATGCTTGAAAATATCTGCCACCTTTCCCCGTCCGGTTGCCGTATAAAATTCCTGTCCAGGATGCTGTTTAAAGTCTGCCTTGACGTAATTTTCATCGTCCTGTACCACGCAATCAAACTTCGTCAGCATCGTCGTGTACAACTTTCGCGATCGTGCTTTGGCCGACGTGTATTGTTTATCGTCGCGATTTGGAGTCACCACTTTCTTGTAAGTCGACAGTCCAGCTCGTTTTTAAGCTCTATCCACGGTTGAAGGCGCCACTCCCAGCTTCTTTGCGACCTTTCGGACGGAGAGGTTGGGGCTCCGCTCTAAACAGCGGGCAACTCTTTATGTCGTCGCTGTGGCCTCTGGCTTTCAAGTTCCGCCCAATCCAGCTTTCCTGGCTGTCGACAAACGTCCACCGAACACTTTTAATACGTTGGTAACAGTTGATTTAGCCATAGTCAACAATTTCGCCTACTTGGCGTAAGAGTAGTTTGGATTTTTTGATGCGTTGCTTCTCTTCCTTCGAAAACATTTTGATAGCTGAAGTGCTAATCTCAAAATCAAAATAGAGGCATGGTGCTACACGCACACATCTTCAAAATAAGGGGTGTGCAAAGTGTTTTAATGCACGATGAAAGCAAATGCGTCAAGTTTACGTCGACAAAATTTTGATCGAAACACCCTATATCAATCGGAATCGTTTCTTGGCCCTCTGGACGAAAATTGGCAAAACATCAACTTTTTTGCCTGCAATCAACATCTTTTGGGTTTTTTTGCGGGGGGTGGGTGGTGGTGTCGGGCGGGTGGGTGGTGGGGGGCTGTGTTCCATTTCTGGGGGCTTCGGGGGGCCCTCTTTGGGGGGGGAAAATTTTTTTTTTTCAGTTTTTCTGTGGGGCGGATGAAAAAATTCCCGGCGGGGGTGGATTTTTTTTTGAACCGTCCAAATTATGAGGGATAAAAAATACACTCTAAAGAGAAACTGAGCAAAATTTGGTTTATTTCGCAATACTTATCGACTCACCGATGCGACCATCAGGGTATCGAAATTCACATGACTTTAAGGTAGTGTGTAGATAGAAAAGTATACGAATGCTGCTTATCTGGATTTCTTCGTGTGTAATCCACAATGAATTTGCTAAGAGTCAGTGTTCCCAACCCACTTTCAGTAGAAATAAAAAAAAATTGTTTGTGGCATTTGGTTGTAACACGATCTCAGGGAACAAACTTTTCTCGAATAGGGCAAACGATGAGCGGAATGGTGGAATGATTGACTCTTTTTTTTCTGTTTTGGAATAGTGGCGATCTTAAGGTCTAAAAATAGCCCCATAATGGCCGATTTGCATCGCCACTTATGATTGTTGGTGGTACAAATCTCAGAAGCTACACATATATCACATGTATGTCAAACTACTATGTGAAATCATTATAGTTTCATATATCTGTGCCTTCAAAAATTTCAAGTTCCAATGCAAATCGGCTATGATGGCAGCGTTGTTTTAGTTCCAGTAACCCTCACAAGAGCAAGCCGATTTTCGTTGGAAAATTAAAGCTTGAGGCAAAAATTTGCTTCTTCAACCGAAAAGTTGCATTTATAAACAACTTTTGATCAACTTTGGGAATCAACGTATCCAGCCTTATTTACCGTTAGTTTTGAGTTAATCTTTTAATCTTTGCTCATTGGTGGGCATCGTTTTTATAATACATTTTATTTATTTGGAAGGCTCAATCGCGTTAGCTTTATGGAGCCATTAATGTATTTTTCTGCAATGAAAAGAATAACTGAACACTGCGTCTAGAAGGAACGGACCTCTCGCGATTTACTCGAGGTTATAAGAAGTGACATTTTTCGGTTAATGTACTTTGTAGTCAGATCGACTTGTTCTTGTCAACACTATAGCGTTGGGAATTGTAACCAGAGTTCACTTTCCGATGAGGTCGTCCAGCTGTAGTGACCGGTTTGCTACGTTGAGACTCATCAAGATGATGGGACAAAACAAACACAAATTTGTAAATAAATTTGATGTTAAAACAAATCAGGTACAGGGTGAACTCCAACGCAAGACGTTTAAGAAAACACGAAGCTTGATTCCTAGTTACATAAGGTAGCAACACAGGAGTACGTTTTATCTATGTGTTAAAGCGTTCTTCAAGGCTAACCCAAGCAAAAAAAATAATGTTATTTCTAGAGATTTTGTATTTATATTTTGAATTTATTTAAATAATTCAACTGACAATAAATGTCTAAATGAATAACGCTTAACCAAATGAGTAACGGCCAGTGGTGCGGAAACAGTCAAGTAGTTGATGACGAAACACGCCAGCAGATAATTATAATTCGAAAATATCAAAGAATTCGTTGAAGCGTCGGCTGATTGATCAAATTGGCTCGCGTCCATAGTTTCTATAGGGTGTCCCAGAACGTATAAGGACGATTGAAAACCAAGATGAAATAATGTTCTCTCTCAAAAGCATATTGTTAATCAAAAGCTAAAGAACGCACTTTTGCCCTAACACAGACTGCTTCGCAATTGTTTTAGACGCTTTTTTTTCCAGTCCTTCGTACATTTTTCGATGGTATCTGGTGCTCTCACGTGATTTCCTTTGTTCAGAGCCCAAGATGTATCGACTTGAGGACAGTTTGTGGGATTCATAAGTTTCGGCACGTATTGAACTTCATTGGCGTACCGTGCTATGATGACTTTCGCATAACGCACACATGCCAAAACAATACTGGACCATCATGCTTCCTGATCATTGGCAGCAAACGCTGATTCAAGCATTCCCGGAAGTACGTATCAGTCTTCGTTGTCTCTGATGTCACAAACGGGTCTGACCACATACCGCATTCAAAAATAGCTTGCCAAATTATTGCATTTTTACCTAATGTCTCAGTAAAAATTCAATTATAGCCATCATCGACGTCCTAGCCTTCACGCACCTTGTAATACTAATCTCCCAGACGCGTGTTAGAGTTAAATTTTCCATATGTTTCATCATGCATGACAATACACGCCGATTTTCCACACAGTACAGCTTTCGGGCCCATGTTTCTAGGTAGCAGCCTTCTTTTCACTCCGTTTTGGCATTTCTGGCTTCTTGAAGGTTTTTAGATGGATTCTTTAGATTCTTTAGATGGAAGTACCTGACTTTTTGGCAACATCTCGACCAGAACCGTTTTTATTTTAGTTGAAAAAGCCATCATGATCTTTCTCCCGGTGTACTTTGGACCATACAATCCTTACCAATCTTCCAGATGGCATTTCGAACTGCTCCGATACTTACACTTTATAGTTTCGCGAGTTGACTTAGTGAAATATTGGGAATAGAGCAACGTTTGTGCACAGTCTGTTTACGCTTTTCGGGCCTCACATTTTGATGACTTCGTTGCAAAAATCCAATTCCGACACACAAACTAGTTTTGGAAACAAAGACACCCAGTGAAAGTTAGCTGTCTCACGTCATCCGGTTTCGTGCAGTTACATGTAGAAATCGTGCTTATACTTTCTTGGACACCCTATATTATGAGGTTCTAGATGCAGCAATACACGTTAACGAAGAGGTCTTTCAGAGGCGTAAATATTACACTGTTACAGCAGTGTTGGATAATCGATGTCACCTGTGAGAAGCTTGCCAGCAACCATAGCTTGTGCGGCCACATGTCGCAACTCAAGTGGTTCGATATTTAGCAAACGGCAACGCTCATCGTGCGGTTGCAGGTTCGTAGGATCACGCCACCTGAGAAAACGAAGAGCGTATCTTATGACCTTCGTTGATCGGATTCAACTGTGGCGATCCAGGTCCGATCCACCCGATTCTAAGATTGATCGTACAATTGAACAGTAAAGTGATCTAAAGCACAGCGGATCACGGAGCTCTGGCGACAATGTCGTCGTAGTGTAAGTCTGAATGTCAGTCCGCTATCCAGGACAAGCCCGAGATCCTTGTTGTGCTGAACACGAGCAAGCGATCGTCCGGAGAAGACATATGAAATGATTTGCATTTTTCTCAAGCCCATCAGATATCCGGAGCACCAGTCGGAAAAAAACAACTCACAACATATTCAGCAGATCGATGCAGTCTGATAAGCTTTCATAAAGGGTGGAACGGTCAAAAATTGTTCAAACATGATTAAGTGCACAGTGTTTATTATGTAAATGATCAATCTTTATTTCTTTTTGAAGTTCATCGTCTACCAAACACAGGAAAAATATCTGATTAGGTTTCCGATTTTTCATATGCGAACTGTCGGGTTTTACGTTTCACACCTTCCATCAAGTTTTGTGCTGCTGTTATGTCCACCTTATTTGAAGCTGAACGCCAATCTACCTTGAACTGTTTTTCACTTCCAACAGTTTTTTTAGTTCTCTTGAGGTTTCTCTTTACGATTGCCCAATATTTTTCAATTGGGCGCAGTTCCGGCGAGCTTGGAGGGTTTTCTGAGAGGTGAAATAAGCCTTGACGTATGTTTCATCGTCCATTACGACGGAATCAAACTTGTTCAACAAACTCGTGTTTAGTGTCACTGTAACCTTATATGTTGACAGCCCGGCTCGTTTCTCTTTGCACTGTTGTGTGGGACTGTCCCGATGTATTTCCGATAACGTTTGCATTAAAAGAAATGGACTTTCTTCGGATGGTGATAAAAAAAAAAACTAAGACAGATAATTGCTTTTGATAAATTTCCCATGGCAGGTAATTATTTAAGCTTACTTGCAAACAAAATTCTACGCCCTTGCGAGTGGCCTTCCGGCAGTTAACCGGAACATTCGTCATGGCGGACGAAAACATGCGTGTAGGCATGTTTTTGAGTTCTTTCTTCGTTTGATTTATCAATTTCTCCTCAGTTTTCACGACAAAACTGTTGGAGTAGATCTTACGCTTCAGGTTGGCCCAGAAATTATCGATGGGACGCAGCTGAGGGACATCTCCTCCAACGATCGCTTCGAGTAGTGGGCCGACGCCAGATCCGGCCAGAACACCGCGTCTTCGCCCTTATGGTATTTCTTGATGAACGACGCAACTTCCGGCAGGCATTTCGTACTATAAATTTCCCCGTTCACGGCCAGTCCGGAGCGAAAGAAGAGCGGCTTTGACATCCCCTTCTCGCTGATTATCAGCCAGAGCAGCACCTTCTAGGGGAACTTGGTGTGTGAAATGAACTTCACCCCGGAGCTCACTTCCTTCGTGGGGGAAGTAAAATACGAAGTGCCCTGCCAGTCGTTGCCATCCAGGGTGAGATGGGTCACGTCGTCCATCACCATCGCCACGTCGAGATTCGCAAAGAAAATCGAGTTGACCATCTTATTCAGCCACTGCGTCATTGCCTGCATCTCCGAAACCAGTGGGCGCGACTTCCGCTTCCTGACATGTATATTCATGTTCGCCAGGTACTTTTTCACTGTTTGGCCGGTTGAACCGACCTCCCGGTCAAGCGCACGGAGCGATGTAGCCACTTTTCCCTCGGTCGTCCTCTTCAGCATCCTTTGGAGCTTCTTGTCGCTCAGGGTCGTCGGCCGTCCGGAACCGGGCTTTCTTTCGATGCTCTGATTGTTGTCTAATAGTGCCAAGATGTTGTAGATGCCGGAACGGGCGTATCCGGCATCCACGATGTGCGGCACGATGTGCTTTTTCGACGCGGCGGGGAGCCGTTCTTTGAACGCGCACACTTCTGAACGGAGTTGCTTCACTGTTTTTGCCATCACGGTTAGAGTTCGACTGATAGAGCTGTCAAATTTTGTCTGCTGACTCATGGGTTACTATGATTGATGCTGCATGAGTAGTTATGTCACGCGGTTGAAGGTAAACCCATGAAACATCGGCAATTTTTGTCAATTTTTTTTATGCAATCGTTAAATCGAGCTGAAAAGAAATCATGTACACGGGAACAAATCCAATCTTCGATGTCAGTAAAATGATTCATGATTCCGTGAACAAAGTGTGTTCTTATGTTATGAAAATACACCATGAATAATGTTAATGATATCATGAGCGATTTTTCCGTAACGCAATTTATGCGTTACTTATTTTACTGTGGACTAGATAGCCATAACAAGATTCACGAAATCGAAGATTCACGAAAATGAATGACAATTTGATGAATTAAATTCTAGAAACAAGAAACTTTATTCATGAATTTAACCATATCTCAAGTGGTTCCAGCTGTTTATAGTGGAGGCTTTTGAAATCATGAATCATCCGAGTTTAAATCATGAATTTATAATTATAAATTGAATTCTGAAAATTGAAAACGTTGTTCTTGAATATGACTTACCGGATAAATTATGATTTAAGATAAAATGTATAATGATTTTTTTTAAATATTTAGAACAACGGTGTTCTGGAGTTCCTCTTTGGTCTATTATTTAATGTTTCAAAGAAATAAACGAGTAATAGGGAACTTAAATAAATATCAAACACACACATGGTAAATCATCTATCTACTAAATTGGTCAACAATTTTTGGAACAGAACCCGATCACGACCAACTCTGCAGAACAATTTGATGACTCCTTCCTGCAGCTCCATCAATTCTTTGAAATTATCCCGTGGTCATTTATTTTTACGTTGGCGTAATTATGCAGACCAGCCTGAAATATCAACACTTCGAACTGCAGTTCAGGTGCTTCCGGATCCAAAAGTGGATTGTATTGTTTCTGTTCATCTGTGATTTGAGCAGCCACTGAAGGAAGTATTGGCTTGTCTAGCGTTATGTATTGGATGTGTGCCTCGGATTCCATTCTTCTGAAAACGGAATTACGAAATTAACATCCCGGCTGCATAAAAAAAACAAAAAGATTGATGCAGATTTTTTTTGACGGCCAATTTGCTTACTGAAAGTAAGGTGAACCTGTTGGACTATGACGGTTTTTTTTTCGGAATCCTAATTTATATCAATAAAATATTGATAAGAAAAAAATCCTCCTCACACATTTTGGGCAACTGTTTCAAAAACTTTTATGCTTAACAACACTGTTTATAAGTTTCGATTTCGCATTTGGAAATCAATATGGAGTTTTTTCTACTCACCGGATTTTGCTGATATTTTATATTTAGATGAAAACAAGCACAAAACTATGCATCCGTTGTCTACGAAAAAAAGGCTTTAAACGCACTATAACCAACAATTTGCACTGTTAATAAATGTATTAAATTCATTGATTCTGACAAATGAAATTTCGCGGACAATTTACCTTCGAGAACTATGGACGATGTAATTCAATAAACTGAAATTTTAACACCGACGTGTAACGCTAATAGCAATAATAATAATTGTCCATGGCAGCGCTTGCTTTGGTTCATGATATTTACATTCAAATCCAGAAATCATGAATCATTGTCATGATTTCATGTGCATACTTTTCGTTTTGTTTCGTTTTTATTCATGACAACCGAAATGGATTTGTATTCGGGTAAGCACTTTTTCGGCTGAAGAAGATAATTTCCACCAGAGTCAATCAAATTCCACTTGCCATTCCACTCATCTTTAAATGTCGGTTAATCCGAAAAAAAACGAAGGCTACCATCAAAAAAGATCCATAATTGTCCACGCCTTATTTCTCCATAGCATCCATAGCAAGGGTACATCCAATTAGAGGAAGAAGCTCGTAAAACACAGCACACCTCACAAAACAATAAACACTCTCACAGGCACACACACGAAGTCACGCATTTGTGGCAAACGCTAACTTATATTGAAGCTACTGTCTCAACTGAAGAGCGAAAGAGTGACATCGTTGATTGTGTCAACGAGTGCCACGGGCTGGAAAAGAGTAAACAACGCGTTCAAATTGCTAATTGCTTTTTTTTTTGTGTGCAGAGGACTCCGAACGATGATCTATTATAACTCGTAGGACAAGCCCTTATTTCTTCTCCCGGAACGAACACCGGAACAAGGAAGAGTTTCCACATTGGTGTGATAGCTTTTGTTTACATTCCTGGGATGGTACTTTCGGAATGGAGTGAAATTTCTTTAATTTTGAACTGAACTTTCCGGTTTCCTCACTCAACACCTTAGGTTAAATTTTTCAACTATTTTTCACTGAGCTGAATTTTCGAGAAACAGAAAGCGATAGAAATAATGCAGAAATAGAGAAACGCATCATCCGTCTAAAGTTAAATCACATCAAGTTATACATACATACACTCACATTAAAACAAATGTAACGGCTATCTCAGCGCTTATTGCAACCACAAAAAGTTAAGAACAACACTCTTTTGCAACAAGTTCTCCACAAATACACTCGAAATTCATACGAACCGTGTTTTGATAGAACAGTCGTCACAAACTCACCCAAGTATGCAACGGGTTTAGATAGGTCAGGAAATCCAATCAATTAGAAGTCAACAGCAATTTACTACTGTGCTAATAAGCAACTAGAAACGAAACCCGACCACGGGTAACTCAGCCACTCACATAGCTCAGAAAAAGGAAGAGAACCACACACAAAAAAAGAAGAAAACAAAATACGGTCAGTGTCTAAAGAATGGCCCGTCCATGATTGAAATTTTGTTATGTTTTGCCGAAGCGAACCGCGCGAGCTACGGCCATGTTTACACGCATACACACTCACATTCATACAAAACATTGCTACAGGTTTTTTGTAGTCGCAGCAGTAGAATGCTTTTTCGAAGGAATTTTCCGGAAATAGTAAACAAACAAAGCTAAACAAAACAAAACAAAAACGGCATAACGTAAACCATCTGTCCTCCGTTGGTTCGGCAGAGCCCTCTGCCGAACCGAATCGCCGCGCCAGTCTAGTTTTTTGTATACGATCACTGAAGTTGTTAGATGCAGACAAAGCTTAACTTTAGTTTAAAAACAAAAATAAAAATAAGGAAGAAGCTAGTAGAGGAAGTCATTCATTTTATTTTGCAATACATTTTGGGAGTGAATGTTGGCCAGAATCAGAGATTCAGATGACTTCAATTCAGTTGAATCACAGTTGATTTCCGGTTAAATTCGGGCCAGGATTCAGTCAACTTTATCGTGTTTCTAAGGATTTGATGCTGGATCAGATCTTGGATTCAATTCAATTCAATTCGTGGTAATTCAGTTGAGTACTGCTTGAGATTCAGTAGAATCCCATCCGAAAATTCAGTCGATTCAGTAGAAATCTGCCGGCTTGAATTCAGGAATTAAGTTAAATCCTTTCTGTGATTCAGTAGAACTTTGTCTGAGATTCTGTTGCATCTCAAATAAATTTTCGTTGAATGCCGCTTAGGATTCAGTTTCACCTCATTAGGGATTTATTTGAATTCCAATTCTGTGATTCATTTGACTTCGGTTTGAGATTCTGTCGAATCGACTGTCATCTGAGAATTAGTTAAACCCCGCTACAATTCAGTTGATTTTCACCAAGGATTCAATTCGTATAGAATTGAGTGAATCTAGTCTGGGATTCAGTTGAATCTCATCTTAAATTTGGTTGAACCCCGTTTGGAATTCAGTTTAATCCCGTATGTGATTCAGTGGAATCTCGTTTGGGATTTCGTTGAATCTCGTTTGAGTTCAATTGAGTTCCGTCTGTCATCTGGTATTCATTTGTATTCTGTTTACAATTCAGCTGAATCCCGTCTTTGATTCAATTGATTTTCAAACAATCTCATCTACAATCCCGTCTAGGATTCACTTGTATTTCATCGCAGATTCTGTCGGATTTCATGTAGGATTCAGTCTACTTTCATGTGGGATTCGGTTGAATCCCAGCTATAATTCAGTGGATTTTCATGTTTGTTTTGAATCAATATCTTATGTAGAATTTCATTCTTGAGAGAATTGAGTTGAATCCCGTTTGCAATTCCGTTGAGTCCCGTCTGGGATTCAGTTGAATTTCATTTCAAATTTAGTTGAATCTCATCTGGGATTCAATTGAATCTGGAATTCAGTTGAATTCCAACGTGAGCTCAGATGAATCCCGTTTGAGATTTAGCTAAATTTCAGATAAAATTCAGTCGCATCTCATTATGGATTCAATCCCAGATTCAAACAAGGGTTTGATTCGTGTGGAATTCAGTTGAATTTCGCCTGGGATTTAGTTGAATTCTATCCAAAATTCAGTTGAATACCGTTTGTGATTCAGTTTATTTCCATCTGGAGTTCAAGCGAATCTTGTTCGGGGTTCAGTCGAATACGGTTTGGGATTCAGTTGAATGTCGTTTGAAATTAAAAATGAATTTCTTCTACTGATTTAACTGATTAATCACATCTGGTATTCAATTGAATTCTGTCGAAGATTCAGCTGAATTCCGTCGGATATTCAATTGATTATCGAACAATCTCATCTAGGATTAACATGAATTCTGTCTAAGATTCAGTTGTATTACGTCACAGATTATGCCAAATCTCATGTAGGATTAAGCCAACTTTCATCTGGGATTTAGTTGAATCCCATCAGTGGATTCTCATCTTTGATTCGGATATATGTAATCTAGAAATCCATTCCTTAGAGAGTTTAGTTGAAGCCCGTCTGAAATGCAGTTGAATACCATTTGGAATTCAGTCGAGTCCCTTCTGGGATTCAGCTGAATTTCATTTGGAATTAAGTTGAATCTCGTCCGGGATTCAATTGAATGTCATTAGGGATTCAGTTGAATTCCATCTGAAATTTCGTTTCAAATTCACTTCAATCCCGCCTGGGATTTAGTTGAAACCCGCCTGGAATTTAGTTACATCCGGCCTTGGATTCAGTTAGAATCCATTTGAGATTCAGTTGAATCGCATCACGAATTCAGTTGAATTTCAATCTCTTCACGAATTCAGTTGAATCTCGTCACGAATTTATTTGAATCTTATCACGAATTAAGTTGAATCTCGTCAAAAATTCAGTTCAATCATGTCACAAATTCAGTTGAATCTAGTCACGAATTCAGCTAAATCTTGTCACGAATTAAGTTGAATCTCGTCGTGAGCTCAGTTGAATCTCTTCACGAATTCAGTTGAATCTCATTACCATTTCAGTTGAATCTCTTCAAGAATTTAGTTGAATCTCTTCACGAATTCAGCTGAATCTTGACACGCACTCAGTTGAATCGCGACACGAATCCAGTCGAATCTTAGCACGAATTCTTTTGAATCTAGTCAAAAATTCAGTTGATTCTCGTCACAAATTCAATTGAATATTGTAACGAATTCAGTTGAATCTCGTCACGGATTCAGTTGAATCTCGTCACGAATTCAGCTAAATCTTGTCACGAATTAAGTTAAATCTCCTCGCGAGTTCAGTTGAATCTCGTCACGAGTTCAGTTGAATCTCGACACGAATCCAGTTGAATCTTGACACGAATTCTTTTGAATCTAGTCAAGAATTCAGTTAATTCTCGTCACGAATTCAATTGAATCTAGTCAAGAATTCAGTTGAATTTCGTCACAAATTCAGTTGAATCTCGTCACTAATTCATTTGAATCTCTTCACGAATTTAGTTGGATCTCGTCACAAATTCAGTTGAATCTCGTCACGAATTCAGCTAAATCTTGTCACGAATTAAGTTGAATCTCGTCGTGAGTTCAGTTGAATCTCGTCACGAATTCAGTTGAATCTCATCACCATTTCAGTTGAATCTCTTCACGAATTTAGTTGAATCTCTTCACATATTCAGTTGAATCTTGTCACGAACTCAGTTGAATCTCGAAACGCATTCAGTTGAATCTTGACACGAATTCTTTGGAATCTAGTCTAGAATTCAGTTGATTCTCGTCACGAATTCAATTGAATCTAGTTAAGAATTCAGTTCAATCTCGTCACAAATTGAGTTGATTCTTGTCATGAAATCAGATGAATCTTTTTACGAATTCAGTTGAATCTCATCATGAATTCAATTGAATCTCGTCTCGAATTCTTTTGAATCTAGTCAAGAATTCAGTTTAATCTCGTCACGAATTCAGTTGAATCTCGACACGAGTTCAGTTGAAATCCGTCTGAAATTCAGTTGAAATTCATTTGTGATTCAGTTGAAGCTTGTCACGAATTCAATTTAATCTTGTCTCGAATTCAGTTGAGTTTCGTCACAAATTCAGTTGAATCTCGACACTAATTCAGGTGAATATCGACACGAATTCAGTTGAATATTGACACGAATTCAGTTGAATCTCGTCACAAATTCAGTTGAATCTCGTCACGAATTCAGCTAAATCTTGTCACGAATTCAGTTGAATCTCGTCACGTATTCAGTTGAAACTCGTCTCGAATTCACTTGAATTTCGTCACGAATTCAGTTGAATATTGCCACGAGTTCATTTGAATATTGTCACGAGTTCAGTTGAATCTCGACTCGAATTCAGTTGGATCTTGACTCGAATTTTTTTGAATCTAGTCAAAAATTCAGTTGATTCTCGTCACGAATTCAATTGAATCTAGTCAAGAATTCAGTTGAATCTCATCGCGAATTCAGTTGAATCTCGTCACAAATTCAGTTGAATCTCGACACGAATTCAGTTGAATCTCGACACGAATTCAGTTGAATCTCTTCATGAATGCTTTTGAAACTCGTCACGAATTCAGTTGAATCTAGTCAGAATTCAGTTGAATCTTGTCACGAATTCAGTTGAATCTCGTCATGAATGCTTTTGAGTCACGAATTCAGTTGAATCTCGTAACGAATTCAGCTAAATCTTGTCACGAATTCAGTTGAATCTCGTCACAAATTCAGTTGAATCTCGTCACAAATTCAGTTGAATCTCGTCAGAATTCAGCTAAATCTTGTCACGAATTCAGCGAAATCTTGTCACGATTTTAGTTGAATCTCGTCACGAATTCAGTTGAATCTCGTCGAGAATTAGTTGAATCTCGACACGAATTCAGTTGAATCTTGACACGACTTTAGTTGAACATTGACACGAATTCAGTTGAATCTCGTCATGAATGCTTTTGAAACTTGTCACGAATTCAGTTGAATCTAGCCAAGAATTCGGTTTGATCTCGTCACGAATTCAGTTGAATCTCGTCACGAATTCAGTTGAATCTCGTAACGAAATCAGCTAAATCTTGTCACGAATTCAGTTGAATCTCATCACGAATTCAGTTGAATCTCGTCACAAATTCAGTTGAATCTCGTCACAAATTCAGTTGAATCTCGTCAGAATTCAGCTCAATCTTGTCACGAATTCAGTTGAATCTCATCACGAATTCTTCTGAATCTAGTCAAGAATTTAGTTGAATCTCGCCATGAATCCAGTTAAATCCCGTCACGAATTCAGTTGAATCTCGTCACGAATTCAGTTGAATCTTTGTACAAATTCAGTTGAATCTCGTAACGAATTCAGCTAAATTTTTTCACGAATTCAGGTGAATCTCGTCACGAATTGAGTTGATTCTTATCAGGAATTCAGCTAAATTTTGTCACGAATTCAGTTGAATCTCGTCACGAATTCAATTGAATCTCGGCACGAATTCAGTTGAATCTCGACACGAATTCAGTTCAATCTTGTCACGAATTCAGTTGAATCTCGTCACGAGTTCAGTTGAATCTCGACACGAATTCAGTTGAATCTCGACACGAATTCAGTTGAATTTTGTTACGAATTCAGCTAAATCTTGTCACGAATTCAATTGAATCCCGTTGCGAATTCAGTTCAGTCTCGTCACAAATTCAATTGAATATCGTCTCGAATTCAGTTGAATCTCGTCTCGAAATCAATTGAATCTCGTCACGAGCTCAGTTGAATCTCGACACGAGTTCTGCTTAATCTTGTCACAAATCCAGTTAAATCACGTCAAAAATTCAGGTGAATCTCGTCATGCATCCAATAAAATCTTTGTAAGAATTTAATTGAATCTCGTCACGAATTCAGTTGAATCTTATCACGAATTTAGTTGAGTCCCGGCTGAGATTCACATGAGTCCCATCTAGGATTCAGTTGAATCCCGTCTAGAAATTCAGTTGATTCAGTTGAATCCCATCTGGAATTCGAACAAATCTCATCTGGGATTCAGTCGAATCCCGGCTGGGATTAAGTCGACATCTATTAAGGATTTAGCCAAATCCCAGCTTGACTTCAAGCGAATCTCATTTACAATTTGATCCTAGATTGAATCTAGGCATAAATTCGTGTGTGATTTAGCTGAATTTTGCATGAGATTCTGTAAAATCCCATCGCCAATTCAGTTGGTTCAGGCGAATTCTGTCTTGGTTGAATTCCATCTGGGATTCAATTATCCCTGTAGGATTTAGTTGAATCTCGTCTTAGATTCTAGTGAAACTCATCTAGGAATCAACTGTATTTAGGAGTCATGTAGAATTTAGTTGAGAATCGCCTAGGATTCAGTCCAACTATGTCTGAATTTACCTGAATCCCGGTTGTGATTTCGTTGAGCTGAGTCCGAGATTCTGTCAAAACTCATCTAGGATTAAGTTGACCCATATCTGAAATATAGTTGAACCCCTCCTAGCGGTCAATCGATGCTCATCAAGATTCGATCCCAGCTTCAATTCAGAATTCCATAAGTGTTGGATCCCATCTGGGATTCTGTTGGAATTCGTCTGAAATTCAGGTAAATATCGACTGGAAATCAGTTGAATTCCGATTGAGATTCAGTTGAATCCTGAATGAGATTTAATTGAATCTCTAGAATTCAGTAGAATCGCATTTGGGATTCAGTCAGTTCCGATCTAAAATTCATTCGAACCTTATCTGGGATAAAGTCGATTTTCAGCTAGTATTCAGTCGGATGTCTTTTAAGGTTTGATCCGAGAAAGATTGAAAATATTATTCAATTAGTTGGAGGTTCAGTTGAAATTCGTCTGTGATCCAGTTGATTTAGTTGAATCCTGTCCATGTCAAATTCCTGGAACTAAGTTAAATCCTGTCTACGATTTAATTGAACGCAGTCCAAGATTCAGTTCAATGTGGGACTCAGACGAGTATCATCCGGGAAATGAATCCCATTTGCGATTCAGTTGAATCATATCCGACGTACCTTTTGGAATTGAGTAACTCACAACTGGCAAACAGATTCCTGCGAACATTCACTTCATATTATTAAAACGAACAGACTCTCATGACCGATCCAGAAAATTGTCATTTGCACAGGACTCAAGCCATTCCATCAAGTAGCGAAATAACAGAGAAATACAAAACCGTAGCTAGAACATGAAATCGAAAGGTCATTTCCCAGCTTTATAGACAAATTAGGACGATGTTTGAAATTGATACAGGCATTTTTGTTAAAATCAAACATCACAAATCACGTACGCCAAGAGCGGAAAAGAATCCTCCAAAAGTGGATACAGTTTGCAATTTTTTCGAGCAGCATCATAAAAGTTTCACTCAACACACAGTTTGAGAACAATTACACCTGAAAAAAACGATGAACATCAAAAGTGAAACATTAAATGCTACTAGGAGAATAAATTATATGTGAAAACAAATTAAAACAACACACAAAAATTATAAAAAAAATCTGATAATTGTGTGAAACATATAGAAACGAATATTTTAAACCTTAATAAAAAGAGAAGAAAACTACATTTGCTAGAATAAACTGATATAAAAAAGCAACCGTAAATCTTTGACCGAAGAAAAAAAATACAACTCACCAGGGCAAAGACAAATATTTAGAGGAAAACAAAAAACAAACTGCATTTACATGTTACTTAACGAAAATTATTATGAAAACAAAAGCAGAAACAGTGGTGAAAAGAAAATCCAAATTTAACCTGTTGTTCGTCATACTAGAAGTAAATATTGAAATGAAAAACAAAACTAAAACAAATTGCTTAAATTAAACAAAAAGTAAAAACAAAAAAAAATGGCAAAAGAGATTAGTTTTCGCTTTGTGATATTGGACAAACAAAAGAGAAAAACTATAAAATGCGTGCAGGCGGGGTGAATACGCCTGTTTTGCCCTTCGCATAAACTTAATTACCGGATGGATGGGAGCGGACGGGAAGCGGAGCCGCAAACGGAAAACCGTTGATGGATTGATCGATCGATGAAATGCCTAATTGAGTGGAACACACGAACGGACGAACGAACGAACGAACGAACGGTAGGAACGGTAGGATGAGGTGAGGATGATAATAATTTATTACCCTTCGGCCTTGCCGACGACCCGTTGCAAGTCCTAAATGCTTGTTGGAAAGCGATCGGCAAGGGGTTTCCGCGGAGGTACGCGCAGTCACCTATATGTAGGTTATGTATTGATTAGTTTCCTGTTGATAATGCTGATATGTGTACGTAATGGATATGTTGAGCAGTAGCGCTTTAAGGAAGAATAAAATAAAAAACTATCGCACTGCTTAAAATCGAGACAAAATAAATTACGCAAATTGTAATAGATTTACAGGAAAAAAAAACTTATTCGATTGGTCGTTAGATTTGCCTTACTGCTTGAGTTGCGATACTTCTTTGCGGTAGGATTGTTTGGCGAATTTCGTTCAAAATTTTACGAATCACTCTGAAAAATGAAATCGAGCATACGATTTGAACCGAGCAGCACGTGGCGAGAAATGAAAAACTTAAAAACATCAAGATCGATAAGGAAATTTTTATGAGATTTTATAGACTTTTATTACTAGTTGTACGAAATTTGATTCCATGTCGTAAGCGTTAGATGAAATGTTTCTCCAGATTGGTAGCAATCAAGGTTTAATCCCACATTCGTTTCGTTTTATTTCCTCAAGAATTTGCTTTAAATTTAAGAAAACAAAAATGAACTTGATCGCTTGCAACCAGCAAAATTGATGCCATCGGCGAGAATTGTACTGAAAGGATTCTGTGAAACGATTACAAATAGGATTGCTAGTTACGACTAATAAAAAATATGCAGTGGTAACATGAAAACAAATACTTACCGCAGAGGACGGCTAAGTTTTCAGTTGAAATTAGTGATTTATATAACTAATAATCTAATTACTACAAAGGAAACATGGAAACTGAAAAAAAAACCAACAGTCGCTAAGATAGATTTTAAAGTCGAAAATAAAAGTACACAAAACCATAAATGTTTGTTGATTTTGATAGGATAGAAAAGAAAACCCCTGTTCTGACCGAAGAAGTCGTTTCCACATTCCATCGATCCAACTTGTATTTTGTTCACCCTCATCGAGATACGCACCTTGTCTTACAAAACGTGCCAGTATGGTCATCTGAAAAGCGTACATTTCTTCAGATAAGTTGCTGCGACATCATTTCGTTAAAACATAACAATGCTGCTTATAATGACATGAAGTGTTGTTTGCAAATTTGACTCTTTTGATTCGTTATCGCATAAATAACTTCTATTCCATTAAGCTGAAAAATCATAAAAATGTTTATAATTTCTTCTTTCAAATCGGTTGAAATTTAGAATAAAAAATTATGGACTTTTTTTTTAACTTCTATTCTGAATGCTCCTCAGTCCTTCCAACTTCATCTTCGCTAAATGTCTCTTCGGCGTACATGCTTGCATTTTCAAAAAAAAAAAATCCATAAATCCATCTTCTGCTTCTTGGTTTGATAAGTAGTAGGGAAACTGCAGAGTCTATTCTACAACTTTTAGATGCACACGTCTTTCGATTGAGAGATACATAAGGGTCTGAATTGAAGAGCAATGATCTCGTTAAGTCTTCGTTTGTATCAACTCCTGACGTTATGCTTGTGTGATTCAATTTGCTTATGATTTTATGAGTTACTTACAGGGATTCTTCGGAAAGTTCGCCACCGGGTAACTCAAACATTGAACTAATGTTGGCGCTTTGAATCGGAAGTTTATGCACGGTCAAGGGTATGCACTATGGTACGAATGGCTAAATTTTGCAACAAATATCGATAACTCGGAAACCATTAACTTTAGCCATAGATTAGATTTAATTTGAAAAATAAGATCTATCGTTTGGTTTGGGTAGTGACTAGGGTGGTCCTTTTATGCTCATGATAAAAATTCTAACTTTTTATTTTTATGATTTAGAGGAATTTTTGCTCGTACAGAAATGTTGCTAATTTAATTTAATGAAACTTTGATTTAATTTAATGAGGTTTTTCCAACTTCCCTTTGGATGGAACTTAAAAAACAGTTTTTTAGCTCTATTTTTTCATTTCAATTTGAATTTGAAAATTTTGTTAGGAAGACTTTTAAGGACATAGAGTGTTGCAATTTTGAAGATACAAGAAAGTTGCTCGTTATTGTACACTCAGCGAAATAAACTTTCGATATTCATAAGATTGCATTATGATTATATGCCACAAGAAATCATTATCAATTCTATTAATTAAATAAATCAAAATAAATCAAATTAAATTAAATTAAATAATTTAATAAATTCTATTCTAGCAGAACCCGGTGCGAGCCTTGCTACGCTTGCAACTAAATGAATGAAAATATAATAGAACTGGCGCTTTTATGTTTTTTTTTTTTTAGGAATGAGTTTTGTTCAAATATTTTCGTTTGCTAATGTGTGTAATTTCTGCAAAATTAAACGTAGGTGTGTATTTTTAATTATACCCTCAGATCTTTAGTTTCTACCATGGTTTTTCTTTCTGTGTAGAAGCATTTCATTGACAAAACATTTATCTTCAAACTACGCCGTATCCTGTCAGTTTTAACGTTATTTTCTCTTGCATAACCTTAGATTAACTTCTTGTGCATATGTAGCACTGAGAGTAACTCAAGCATCCCCCATTCTTGACTAAAAAGGGGTTCAAACTTCTATCAGAACATGCTGCTTTCCCCACGAAATACACATTTTGTGTTTTAGTTGCCTGGATAATTCTCATGTTTGGTTGAAATTTCTGTTTCATTTGTATGATAGCCCCCCCCCCCCCCTTCCAAAGAGGGGAGGGGTCTCAAACCACCGTGGAAACATTTCTTGCCTTCAAAAACCCCACATGCCAAATTCGGTTCCATTTGCTTGATTAGCTCTCGAGTTATGCAGAAATTTGTGTTTCATTTGTATGGGAGACCCCCCCCCCCCCCTTCCAGACGGGGAAGGAGTCTCGAACCATCATAAGAACTTTCTCCGGCCCCAAAAACTCCTGCATACAAATTTTCATAACAGTAGGGATAATTCTCATGTTTGGTTAAAATTTGTGTTTCATTTGTATGAGACCCCCCCCCCCTTCCAAAGAGGGAGGGGTCTCAAACCACCGTGGAAACATTTCTTGCCTTCAAAAACCTCCACATGCCAAATTTGGTTCCATTTGTTTGATTAGTTCTCGAGTTATGCAAAAAAATTCTGTTTCATTTGTATGAGAGCCATCCCTTCCTGATAGGGAGGGGTCTCAAACTACCATAGAAACATTTCTTGTCTCCAAAAACCCCCACATGCCAAATTTGGTTCCATTTTCTTGATTAGTTCTCGAGTTGTGCAGAAATTTGTGTTTCATTTGTATGGGAGCCCCCCCCCCCCCCCTTTCAGACGGGGGAGGAGTCTCGAACCATCATAAGAACCTTTTCCGGTCCCAAAAACCCCTGCATACAAATTTTCATAACAGTAGGAAGAATTCTCATGTTTGGTTTAAATTTGTGTTTCATTTGTATGACCCCCCCCCCCCCCCCCCCAAAGAGAAAAGAGGAGGGGTCTCGAACCACCATAGAAACATTTTTGCCTCCAGAAAACCCCACATGCCAAATTTGGTTCCATTTGCTTGATTAGTTCTTGAGTTATGCAGAAACTTCTGTTTCATTTGTATGGGAGCCCCCCTTCTAGAGGGGGGATGGGCCTCAAACCACCATGGACACATTTTTGCCGCCAAAAACTCCCACATGCTAAATTTGGTTTCCTTTGCTTGATTAGTTCTCGAGTTATGCAGAAATTTGTGCTTCATTTGTATGGGAGCCCCCCCTTTCAGAGATGGGAGGGGTCTCAAACTATCATAAGAACCTTTCCCGGCCCCAAAAACTCCTGCATACAAAATTTCACGCCGATCGGTTCAGTAGTTTTCGATTCTATAAGGTTCAGACAGACAGACAGACAGACAGACAGACAGACAGACAGACAGACAGACAGACAGACAGACAGACAGACAGACAGACAGACAGACAGACAGACAGACAGACAGACAGACAGACAGACAGACAGACAGACAGACAGACAGACAGACAGACAGACAGACAGACAGACAGACAGACAGACAGACAGACAGACAGACAGACAGACAGACAGACAGACAGACAGACAGACAGACAGACAGACAGACAGACAGACAGACAGACAGACAGACAGACAGACAGACAGACAGACAGACAGACAGACAGACAGACAGACAGACAGACAGACAGACAGACAGACAGACAGACAGACAGACAGACAGACAGACAGACAGACAGACAGACAGACAGACAGACAGACAGACAGACAGACAGACAGACAGACAGATAGAAAAAAATGTTTTTTGCCCCTATTTGCCTAGGGCGGATCTAAGGCAAGGATGATCCGCGCTGCAACTGCGAAACTAATGTGAATAGTAAATTTCTCAATGAGACCTCCAGGCACACGATCCTCTGTAGCAGGTGGAAAAACTGCTTGATGTGATATTTCCACAATGGAACTGACTCTCAGCTTCGGATCTCGACCAAGAATCCCTACATGCTTTTATGGCATCAGACACTTTTGCGCGTGTTATGGTAGTTGGGATGCTTTTCCAAGGTCAACAATATATGTTTTCATGACACATGGTAGCTTTAAATACTACATGGTATTTTTGGCAAAATTTGGGTCATGCAGTTGCTCAGTCAGCAACTTGCTTGGCAGTAAAGTAAATGTTCATAAAAACACAGCGACTGGCTGAAAATCAACAAACGCTTTATTCCGATAAACTATTAAGAAATTACATGTTGAGCTCTCATCACTTTCTTTTATGACCTTTCTTAAACGCTTCGCAACTGGTACGCACCCTTTCTTGAGGCATATTGTTTTGTCTTTGGACCTTTTGTCCTACAACTTAATGTGTTGCTAGGGCTAGGAGTCGAGAAATCTTCGTAAATGAAAAATACCTTTCAGACCGGGAATCGAATCCAGACACGTCCAGCTGCGCCTTCTCCAACTGAGCTAAGGGAGGATTCATGATGAGCTTGAAGAAGATTCAATAAAAAGAGTTTTGTTAAAGCGTTATTTTGGCTGTACATCTAGAATTCCGACCTGCAGAATAAATTGGATGACCTAAAATATACCAAAGCTATCTAAAATGCTTCTGAGTCACCAGAATACTCTATAAACGTGGTTGATTATGAAAAGTATCTCTACGTAGCAAAAAATATATTCTTACGGCTGTACATTTTTAGAAATGACAGCACGTTTTGTGGAAGATTAAATTTAGTATTTCTTGAAATCTTTTTTGCCATAAAACCAACTAACTCTCATGGTAGATTTGTTTTTTAATTGTTAGCTGTTCTTTCTAATTTAAAATCTTGTCATCTGCTAACAGTTGAAGTTAAAATTTAATATTTTTGAAAAACAAAATGCAGTGAACTATTATGGGAGATTTCCTCAAGCAGTTCTTTCTAATTTAAAATCTCGTAATGTGAAAATACAATTTGATTTCTTTGTGACATGAAATCGGACATCCATCGCAATTTTTTTCCTATATGAATCATGAGCAGTTCTGTCTAACTTAAAAATTTGCAATTTGCTATGATGTCTTTTTGAAGATTGAGCTTAGCTGTTCTCGTAATCAATGAGTTGTCATTTGTGATGTTTCCTCCTTTCAATGGAAAAGCAATTTTTTTTATTTTAAATTTTTTAATTCTGCCAACATGCGTGGTGGAATTTTTTTTCCTTTTCTGAGATAAGAAGAAAGCGATTCCAAGCGAACAGAAACAAATAAATGAATTATTAGTCACTCAGTCAGCTTAGTGACCGGTTCGATCAAATGACCCATTCGGCCTAATGACCCATCACCGTGCTAAACATTGGATTTTTTTTTATCTTTCTCCGAAAGCCTTAAATTATTAGGGCCAGAAGCATATGCAACAAGAAAAAGGGGAACGCCGCTTAATAGTGTTGTGTTTTCGAAGATTATGCCAAACGGACATTACGACAAATGGCCTTATGCCGAACGACTTCTCATCAAATGACCTCCCTTCGTTTAAAACACCTGCCATAGGGTTCAGATTTATATTCCGCCATACTAAGTACAACCTGCAATTCACCTTCGTTTCTAATCTAATCTTATTTCACAGGAAGGAAGAAAGCGTGGACCTCTCGTACCAAACACTTCCATAGAGAGTTGAAAAATGTGATAATTTGTATTTTATCGTTGGGAGCATAGATGCTAGAAAGATTAGTTTATGCTTCTTTTGCCTGTGGGTGGACTTTTGGCATTTAAACCAAAAGTCTGGTAATAATTTGCCGAGGTTTATCTCGATCACTGAAATTGAGATTGAAATTTTAAATTAACAGGATAATACATTTAGTTGTATGTTATATAATAGTCTAATAAAACATTGTGAAGAACAAGCCACGCTTATCCATCCAAAACTACGATTGAGGGACCTGGTAGAAATAAGAGTTCGTGAATACATGTCGTGCCTTCGGGCAACATTGCTTCTATTGATGTCCAAGCTCATCGATTTAGCACCACCCGGGGGAGACTTGGTCCTATACACAATGATTTCAATCCATTCAACCAATCGCACTGTTTTGTGATATAGTGGACGGATTATTATAATTTGAGATAACTCAATGCAGACGTCTTCCGAATTTGGCATATCGACAAGCAATCGGTGGAGACCCACCTGGTACCTCATAGCAAGATGCCTAGAGGCGGACCGGAAGATTTGATGAGCTACCTCTCTCAACCTGCAATTCACCTTCGCTGCCTACACTTGTTAAAACAGAAAATAGAATGTGACTTAATTATGAAGTTATTGATTTGCTCTTACGTATCGTTGAGTTTGAAAATACATCACAGTTATTTGAAATAGGGTAAGTGCACCAGTTTTAACCATTGTTTCCTATGTGGCCATACCTAAGAAAAACTATTAAATAATATTTATTTGGATTTAGATCAATAATTTCAATACAGATTAGGAGAATTCCAAAACAGATGCGTTTCCCCTATTTAGTTATCCACCCTGCGCCTCCATTTGTTTTGAAACTATCGTTCTATTAACAGCTTTCATCTCGTTTCCTCAATCCTAATCAACTTATACATGTAAAAAAATACTTCTAGATCAAACATGATTGACATTCAACACAGGTCCATGCGAGCATCGCATCACAACACCTGATAATCATTCCTAATTTACTTTGCTTCTCTTCCACTTTTCTCTGTTGCCACCCTGAATTTAAAAAAAAATAATCATTCAGGACCAGCACATTCCCCAAGCTGCAGCCATCGCACACGGCAGCGTCCATCTCGAGCGAACCGGGTGGCCAGGAGCCGATCCTACCGGCGGTGCTTGAATTCCCCGAACAGCACCAGGAAGCCTTCCTGCAGGCCGTCATCAGCGAACTCGATGTCAATTCTCCTAATTTTAAGCTAGCTCCAGTCTACACACTCTACCTGTGCGCGAGGTTCGTTCACCCACTCGATAAATTCCCAGAACTAAACGCACAATAAAAATGTTGCTTTCAAACCACAGGTACCGCGCCTCGACCCACTACCGTCCCGACCTGCAACCAACCGAGCGTGCCCACAAGTTAACAGTATTCCTTCATCACGTTGCCAACCTGATCCAGAACGTCGTTCAGGAGCAGTACACCGATGCCAAAATCCTGTCCTTTTGGATGGCCAACAGTTCGGAGTTTTTGCATTTCCTCAAATCGGACCGACACATTTCGGCCTTCAGCGTCCAGGCGCAGGAAGTGCTAGCCGAAAGCGTGCAAACCGCATTTCGCAATCTGGTCTCGATTTTTCACGTGGAACTATCGCAAACGTTGAACCAGTTTCTGTCGGAAAATATCGACCACGATTCCGCCGCCGGGCTGGTCCTTTCGGTGCTGGGATCGGCCATGGCACTGCTGCGACGGTGTCGTGTCAATGCAGCCCTAACGATACAGCTATTCTCGCAATTGTTCCACTACATCAACGTGGTTTGCTTCAATAAGGTACGTGTTTGGTTGGATGGTCACCTGTTGCCGGTTGTTACTGTTATATAATTTATCACTCTTTTTACAGTTTGTCACAACATCACACATGTGCACCAGTGCCTGGGGTAAAGCATTGAGCGAACGCCTCTCCCTGCTGGAACTGTGGGCCGAGAAGCAGGGCTTGGAACTGGCAGCTGACTGCCATTTGGCCAAAATAAATCAATGTGCCCAATTTCTGCAGGCACCGAAAACGTCGGTCACCGAAGTGCAGCAATTAGCGTGCTCGTGTTTCCGGTTAAATTCGCTCCAGATGACAGCTTTACTATCGCAGGAAACTATTCCACGAAATTTGATCGATACGGCCGTACGGATGGCCGAGTCCGTTGCCGACGAACTGAGCCGAGCGGATGGGCGTGAAATACGGTTAGAGGAGTCACCGGAACTGCCGCTGGCTCTGCTTTTACCCGACGATGGCTTCAGCTGTGATGTGGTTCGAGGCATCCCCGCCGGGCTGGTAGACTTTCTCAGTCCTTTCCAAATGGCAAACATGTGTCGGTTAGCATCGCAACCCACTAGCATCGGGCTCTGGACTGTTTATATGCATCAGTTTAATGTGAGTATGGTTCGTGAGATTGAATTGGACGGGAAAATTGAATTTACCGAATTGCAGCAGGGT
The DNA here is from genome assembly GCA_024533555.2 of Aedes koreicus. Taxonomy (NCBI): domain Eukaryota; kingdom Metazoa; phylum Arthropoda; class Insecta; order Diptera; family Culicidae; genus Aedes; species Aedes koreicus. Next base: position 169,982 of record JAHHFK020003051.1, read on the forward strand.
CGCTCCCCCAGTGTCATGTCCAGTAAGCTTCCTCAGCCGGAGATTCAAATCATCAAACTGCACAAAAATGCCAACGGAATGGGCCTTTCGATTGTGGCTGCCAAGGGCGCCGGCCAGGAACGGCTGGGCATCTACATCAAATCGGTCGTCACGGGTGGAGCTGCTGATCTCGACGGTCGCTTGCAGGCCGGCGATCAGCTGCTCGAAGTCGACGGGCAAAGTTTGATCGGAATCACCCAGGAAAGGGCAGCGGACCATTTAGTCCGAACCGGCCCGGTCGTAACGCTGAAGGTAGCGAAACAAGGTGCCATCTATCATGGTTTGGCTACACTACTGCAGCAGCCAAGCCCCGTCATCCAGCGCGGTAAGTACCCACTGCTATTCCCTCTAGAATTATGCAAATGAAAGAAACGCGGTGGTGGATTCCATTTCATTCGCTAGAAGCAGTAGCTGACTCAAATACTAACATTTGCTAAACCATTCCAATGCTGCTTGTTTACACCACACCCGGTGGCATATTGTTCCCTGTAATGGTAAACATCGGTAACATACAATACTCATGAATTAATCGCTTGAATGTACTTGCTTTGCATGAAATTAATCCTAACTTAAAAAATTAAACATAACAGAAAACGAATTCAATTGCAACGTGTACGACAACGAGGGAAACCAGCGGTACCACTTTGGCCGGTCACATGAAAGTTTGAATTTTCACAGCAGCTCGCACAGTTCCATGTCTCGAAGAAGTTCCCTTCGGCATCCATTCTCTCCCGTGATGAAACACACGACCTCCACACCGTACCTTTCCTACAATGATGCTTACCGACGTATGTCCAATCCGGACATCAGCCAACCGCGGCGGTACAGTCTGTCTCTTTCGAACGAAGACATCCTGTCCAACGACCAGCTGCAACAGATACACTTTGATCCGCGCTACCGGGACTGCAGGTCAACCGTTAGTCTGAATAGTTTTAACTATCGAACCAGAAGCAATAGTCTAGGAAGCATCGGGAGGATGAACGGTGGTGTGCAGCTTGGAACACCGCCATCGTCCACCGTTCTGTTGGGAGGCGGAAATGTAGTGAAACCCATGCGGTACGATACGCCTCCGTCAATCTATGTTGAGGATTACGACTCGAGAGGGAGCAGCCACAACAGCAGCCGGGAGATGATCAAGATTGACGAAGCTCCGGAACCGGAAACACCGGATTTTACGATAAACGTACCGGTGTTCGAGCTGAAGGTGGATGCACCGTCGACCGAGTCCAATATATCGTTCGTGGCCGATGTGAACCTGGACGACATTCCGTTCATCGATGACGACGATGACGAAGATAGGGTAGGAATGGTTGTCTATTTCAATCGATGTTGTTTTCTACTAGTGATTATGGAAAGATGAATTCCGGTTTGTTTTCTTTTTTTTCGTTCCGGTCTTCTAGAGACACCGTTTGCCACATGACGCGCCTTGCAAGAATGTGGCTTTCTGTGTTTATGTGATAGCGGTTAGGGGCTTTCTGCATCTAGATGCACAGATGGGCTCACAGAATCGATTTGGATCCTTGCAACAATATTGAATACCCGATTTTTTCCCCCCTGTGTCGTTTTTAATTTGTGATGCATCTTCATCGTGGTGGTTTATCGTGGTTGGGCAGAGTTTAGCATTTGACCCTTGTAATTATTGGGAAAAGTTAAACTAAACTTCGGAATACCAACAAGCGCAGAAATATCTGTCACTAAATTTGATATTCGAAGAAGTTAAAAAAAAAACAACTTATAACAACAACCTTTAAATCAGCTTATTTCAATCGCCAAACATTTTGCAAAGCGCAAAAAAATGATCTTATGCTGAAGTAGGAGAACAGTCTTGATTCCAAAGATTATAAAAATTGAAATTTATTATTGATTATTTAATGAACTCTTTCTCTTTGCTTTTGATTCTTTAATTTCTAATGTGTTGGAAATTCCTCCCTTAAGATAGGGCGCTTCGTCAAGATCATCAAACAGGCTTTCGACCGAACTTTTTTTTGGACATTCTCTAGTTCTTACTGTGGATTTCTTCAAGAGTTTTCTATGCATTATTTCGAACTTTCTTAAGGATTCTATTCTATTCTTACTTCCTCTAGAGCTTCCAACAAGATCTTCCTGATCTTCCAATTAATTTCCTTCACTTGATGAACTTCTTCTAGGTGTCATTTGCGTTTTTAGAATGAGGCTACCCCATATGGCATACGATCGTTTGGCATAAAGTCATTTGGCATAAAGTCGTTTGGCAGAATTTCATTTGGCATAAGATGTTTGATAATCAATGGTCATTTGGCATAAAGGCCGTTTGGCATAATGACCATTTGGCATGAAACAAAGAAAAAATTAAAAATATTACGGTCATTTGGCATAAATATCGGAAAATGAAAGCTGCTTCAGGTTCAGTGGACATAATTATAATTTGACAAAACTTCAAAATTCAATTGGTGTAAAGGTCTTTTGGCATTTGCACCGAACTGGTTGAGAAAGATTGTTTGGATTGCAAATATGTAAATTAACGGTTCATCAGGAAGATTTGGCATAATGCCAGTTTGGCATAAATAATAGAAAATTAGATCAATTTCCAAGCAACTAACCAGTTTCAATTGGCATTATGGTTTTGGCACATACATATAAATTTTAGAGAAAAATAAATTATTTAGTATTTTAATTATATCATTGATTGTTAAATAATTTAAGCAAATTTTAAAGGACAGCCTAATTTGTAAAGAAGGGAGATTACAATACTTCCCATACTGGCCTATTTGTGACATTTACGTTTCAGTCGGTTCGAATGAATTATGCAAAACATAACTAAGCAATACATACTCTTAGGCAATCCAAAAATTCACAGTTCATTATCAGAGAAGAAATCATTTGATTTTCAAATTTCCATTTTTAACCCTGAAACCTATGAATGCCATATTTTGAAGAATAGCTCATTTGAAAAGAAGGCAATACTACAATGAGTAAAAACTTATGCCAATGACATTATGCCAATTTCGATTCCTTTATTTCAAGAGTATTATGCCAATTGGCCACTTAGCTCAAGCTATTGTTAAGCCAAATGACTTTATGCTAAACGACTTTATGCCAAACGATCTTATGCCAAATGACCTTATGCCATATGAGATTCCCCCCTTTTCAGGATCATCGTACGAACTTACAGTAGATCTTCGAGTACACTTTTTTTCACGGATGTTCAAAGGATGTTTCGTTCGAACATCCTGATAAAATCGTGCGATGAACTTCCTGAAACTTCTTTCTGTAAATATTTAGGTTTTCTGACGAGCTCTTCTTGCATTAACTTCCTACTGCTTTTCTAACAGATCATCCTGAAAACTTCTTCCAAATCTTCTTGTGAACTTCTATTGAAACTTTTAGAGCCTTGCATTTAGATTGTTCCCCGTGGTCTTCTTCTATATCTTTCGATGCACTTTTTCATGATCTTTGTAAGGACTTGTTGCAGAGCCACTTTTGGTTTTTTGAAATTTTTTTTAGGTTTTGTTTAGGCCGCGAAATTTATATGGACATCCTCCAAATCATCTTGTAAGCTTGTTCTGTTCACTCGCAAACTACTTTCTAAAAACTTCGCGGTCTTCTTGCGAACTACTCAAGAATTAACTTTCCCCCATTCGTCTAACAAATCTTTTTGTGTACTTCTTTTAGAACTTTTCAAGACTGCAACCAGTTCCTTTAGCAGTCTTTCATATCTTTCAGAGCATTTCTTTTGGATCATCGTAGCTTCTTCCTGCTCATCTTCCCATCTGCTTCCTTGAGTTTAACTGGTATGTTCCTTCAAATTGGGCTGTGAAGTTCCTCTGTACTTTTTTGAGAGTATAGCATGGTAGAACACTGGCCCGCACCGAGATAAGCATATCCTCCATCATTAATTTTTTCACCAATATTATTAAATGTCGTAGACCTGCTTCTCTCTGCTACGTCCTTACAACAGTTTGAACTTTAAAATTATAACTGTTTTGAAGTCTTTGTACGAATTTGTTATGGATCTTTCTATGGATTTCCTTTTAATAGTTTTGCTGCTTTCTTTCTGATTTCATTGAAAGGATTGATTTCTTTAAACTTCCATCAGGATTTCTATGGAACTCTTTCTTTTATTTCAATGATTTTGCCTGATTTGTCTAACAGATCTTCGTATGGACTTCTTTCTTATTTTATGGACTTTGATTGAACTTTCGAAGATTTTCTTTCAAATGTTGTGAACTTATTTCCGATTGATTTGTAGATTTCTTCCAGTTCATTCAGCATTTTTTTTTCAGGATATTCGTTGAAACATACAGTACATATTCCCGTCTGCTTCGCCCAGATCTTATTCTGGACATATTCTAGTTATTCATTAAAACTTTTCTGAAAATTTTGTCTTGAATTCCTCTCGATTTTATTTAGAGTTCCTTCAGTTATGACAGTGAACGTCTTCTAGGTCGAATTGCTAATAGATATTTTGATATTGATATCTTCATTTCTATATCCTTTTACCTCAAGATCTTCATAGGGACTGGCTGCAAACTCCCTTTAGAACTCCTTCAGATCCTCCTGTGAATTTCTTCCAGTGAAATTCTTCAGAACCATTGTGGGAACACGCTGTAGATCTTCACGTGGGCCTCTACCAGTTCTTATTCTGGAGTAATTCCAGATTTTCACTAATACTTTCCTGAAAATGTCGTCTAAATTTTCTCTCGAATTTTAGAAGAGTTCATCCAGCTATGACAGTGAGCTTCTCGATAATTTGAACTTGATATCATTATTTTCGTTTGTTTCTTTTCCAAAAAAAAACACCTCAAAATCTTCGCGGGAACATGCTGCCAACTCCCTCCAGAACACTTTTAGATCATTAAGTGGATTTCTATATGTAGTTCTGTTACTGAAATTCTTCACGATCATTGTGGGTCTCTATAATTTCTTATCTTGGGCTTAAGGTCTGTATCCGCAATAATCCGGACACTTCAAAACATGAATAAAACATAAATTTCGCATTATATTTCCGTCGTAGTTGTTTATTTCAGATTCATGGGATGTGTTTTAACAATTCGTGAAGACAAAACATAGTTATTCGGTATTTGCATAAAATTTTCGAACTTTGCGCTTAACTCCATCCATTAGGGTTTGTACAGACTCTTCAGAAATCGTAGAAGCCGTCTTTGTCCAAATTTGCTGAAAGTGTTTGATGTCTTTGATTCCTTGCTTCTTTCCAGAAAGCTTTCGCTTCATCAGAGCCCAATATCTCTCGATTGGTCGTAGCTCTGGGCAATTTGGCGGGTTTGAGGTTTTTGGTACAATGTTCACTTGATTTGCTTGGTATCACTCCATCACAGTTTTAGCATAGTGGCATGATGCCAAATCGGGCCAGAACAAAGGGTTTTCTTTGTGACTTTTGATGAAGGGTAGCAATCGCTTCTGCAGACTCTCTTTCTGATAGCTCTCCTTGTTGATTGTGCCTGTAGTGACGAAAGATTTACTCTTTTTGCCACACGTGCAAATTGCTTGCCACACAAGGTATTTTTTGGGAAATTTCGATGCCTTCTTCGTTCTGAAATGCTCAGCTATAGCATTTCTGGCCATAGCAGAATAAAAAGCCAGCCCTGGAAGCTGCTTGAAATCCTCCAGGACATAAGTTTCATCGTTCATAACAACGCATGAAAACTTTGTCAAATATTCGCAGTACAAACGTCGAGCCCGTGATTTTGATGCCAAGTTCTGTTTGTCGTTGCGATTTGAAACTGTTTTTACTGTATACGACTTTAGTCCCAAACGTTGTTTTGATTTTTGGACAAAACCAGGCGACATCCCTATTTTACGAGCCACCGTTCGAATGGTGAGATTTGGGTTAATATCCTTTTCACTTCTTCTAGTTCGGCTTCCACCTATTCACCTATTTTCATTCCCATTGACTTCTTCCATATCGACGGACTTTCTCAAGATCTTTGTAGGGACTTGGTGTCAATTTTCCTATTGAAGCTCTAAATTCTTACTTTAGATTTCATGCATAGTGTACTTCCAAGTTTAATCCTGGTTTGAAGCACACATATAGTATTTTGAATCAGTGCTGTAAATAGTTATTTCGATTCAGTTGGATTGATTTACCGATAACTTATTTCAGAAGCAGAACTTATGGATAAGGTGAAAGACGAAATTATAGCTCTAGGCTAGTTCTACAACTTTGTCTAACAGGGACTAACGTGCACTAACTGTAATATTCAATGAGTTATTGGTGAATATCATTCAAATATTGAGACATTGCGTCATCACGCCTTAGATGTTGAAGTTAGATCGACACATTGTGAGACAAATTTACGAAAATATTCAAGTAGGTACAACGATTTTATTCTGCATGATCTTTTCAAAATCAGCTTCTGGAGCGAGTTATCGACAAATGATTCACATTGAATCGAAACGACTAATCACAGGCACTGCTCTGAATACTTTCTAAGTACCTTCGAACTTCTGGAGCTCAACATTCTCAAGCAAACTCCGAGAATTTCGGTACTTTTAGTTCTAGAAAAATTGGAGAGGTGTTCGATAGAACTAAAACTCCGAATGAATGTACAATTATATTTCGAAAACATTTTCACATTTTTCGGAAGTCTGCCGCCAAATAAATCCACGATGAAGATAAACCTAGATGCAACCAACCACCTTCTAATTGGCATGATGACTTCGAAAATAAAAATCACCTTTTCGTTCCCAACCCAACCTTAATTTTTTAAGATTAATCAACCGCTGCTACACAAAACTTATTTCCCTCTTCACATTTGGGGTACAAGATAATCGCGTGGGCACTTCGCACGTGAATGCGAAGTCCGTCATTTGGCAACAGTAATTTAAATTTGCATTCGATTCAGTTCGAAAATCGGCCAATCTACGGCCCACTTCAAACTAGCACTAATCTTGTCAACAACTACCTTCCGCCAATAGGAAACTAGATTCTACACCACCGCCAGCAGCGATGAGGAACCTTTCCCACCCCGGACGGTGCCACCGGCTTACAAGGCACCACCACCGCCGCCTCCGCCTGCGGCGGCCCAGCACAGTGCCACCCACGGCAACATCTCCAGCATTATGGTGAACCCGGGCAGTCGTCGTGGCAGCAATTCGTCCTGCCGCAAAACCGTCAGTTTCGACATAATAACCAACAGAAATGATGACGAAAGTCACCATCATTCGACAACGGCGGCCGGCAACCGGTACAACAACAATAACTCTTACTCAAAACACTATCATTACCATCTGCCCTCTAATGAACCGACTGACGACGAAGACGACGATGACGAGGGTCTCGTTGATTCACCTCGGTGGCAACCGAACCGAAGGACCAAAAAATCACCAAGTGAACCTATTTTCAAATTTTGTAAAATCAAACCAACTACCAGTAGCAATAGTTGTACCAATGGCAATAACAACAACAACAACAACAATAACGGAAATAATGACGTTGGAGAGCAGAACTGCAATATCGATAACAGCGCCGTCCATCGGAACCAAGTGGAAGCCATTAGGGACTATGTTTCGCGAAATTACACACCGCTGGAAATGGTTACCCTGTCGAACAACAATAACTACTACTCGGCCTCGAATGGGCAGGCCGGGAGCGATTTTGACAGAAGCATCGCAAAAGGTAAACTTGCCAGTCCAGAGAGCTGCTTTTATGACTGATTTGCATTTGAGAGAGGTGCGCAACGAACAACGGGTACTACGCGTCAGATAATAAACACACACTCACAACACCAACGGCAACGTTAGACAAGATTTTGAAAACAAAACAAAAAAGCATTACTAGAGTAGATTTTCGCTTTCGCGACATGGAAGTAAGTCCGAGGAATCGTTGATCGTTGCAAATTGTCATGTTTTTACTTTCACGTGCACTTCTAACTACGCCCCGGCATATTTTGTAACTCCTCCTCCCCTCCGTATAAGCCGGTATTATGTTTAATGTGAGCTAATTTCCCGCATCGCCATGCTCTGTCCTTTCTGGGCGTGTGGGTGGCGTCCATGATTTACTCCACGAAACCAATTCGTTTTTGAATTCGTTGATTCTTGTTTTTTGCTTCGCTCAATATCTTCTATTGAATACATTGAGACGTTTCTTGATTAGTGATAGAAGGTTATAAGTTTAAACTTAGAATTTCAAATTTTTGCAACAAGTAACTGATGGACGTCGCCCCGTGGCCCACTTTTTATCTGTAATTGGACAAACAATTCGCATCCATACTCAGTTCGTTCGTTGCATTACTGAATCCGTTATCTCTGTGCATTTCATATACCAAACGTGTGTAGTGAAAGCAATTTCATTCCTACATATATGTCAAACAACATGGCAAATCGTGTTCCTAATAATAATAGGTGTAAAATGTGCCTCGATTCTACACCGACAAACAAGTGTATTGTAACCTTTTAAGTATAGATTAAACTCTCGGTATCATTGCAGGAATCGGTCATGTTTGGTAATTGGATCCTACTATTGAACCTTTATTACTCATTGGAGTTCGGGTTTATCCCTGGCTTTTGAAATTTCATTATATCAACGATTAAATTATTTTGTTTACAGCAGTACCGCTGGGTACCGCTAGAATCAAACAGAAGCCAAAAACGGCTGCCATCATGAACGACTGTCAATGTCACTTCGAATTTGTCAGACTAAAATATCTGCGGGTTTCTTCGATATGTACACTGAAAAAAAAAATTCAAAGTGGCAAGTAACATCCCATAGCAGTGGATCAAGCTCGTAAGGCGGGCCCGTAAGCAGAGGCACTTACGCGAATCCCGCGAATATAGGGAATAGAATTCCCACTCACAGCACTAGAATCGAGCCCTCGAACGACAGAATAAACCCAATGGATAGGGTCGAAGAGCCCGCCCTCGTTTCGCGAAATGTTGCAATAAGGATGAGGCAGTCCCATGTTCCCTATTCAAATCGTTTCACTTGGGTACCCTGGTGGTCCCTCCCTTTCCCCGTTATATTTTATGTAATGAATTTTGGCGTGGTCATTTGATTGCTTAACTGATGTTGGAAAATTTCGTTGAAAGCGTTTTCTATATATTGATTAAATTTTGACCTGATGTTGGGTCAACATATAGGGATATAGGGACAGAATGGACAGCAATCACCTGATTTGCTTCGCGTTTCTGAGAAGACTCATCACCTCCAAGATCTCCGGGTGCCCGTCATATTGTTTCTGCTTTTGAAGAGCTTATTTCAGTTATGTAGATCCAGACCTACCATTTATTGAACGTTCCTTCCGAAGGAAGATGTGATCAGAGATTTTTCGTCTCAGAAAAATCCCAAGGGCGCCGACTGGAATCGATACCAGAGAGGCAACCACGTGGTACGCTGACCATTACACTACCGGCGCCTTCATTTCAAATGGCTTTTCCGACGTGATCACAAGCGTGAAAGCCTTATTTTTGACCATGGACACACGTTGGGTAGTGCATCGTTATTTTCAAATGTTAAAGATCATCTGAGAATTCCTGAAAACTATAGACCTTGTGATCAACGACTGCATCAAACGGTTATTCCTACTTATTCACAAAGGTTAGGATGTTAGGATGTAAAGATATGTTGGAAAGTCTATCTTCAATTTCCAGTATTTTAAGAAAACTCCTTGGAGAATAGGTCCACAAACTTCTAGGTCAACCACCAGATCAAATGGCTTCTCCAACGAATTCACAATCATTAAAACCTCATGTTGGTCCATGGACACACGTTGAGTAGCCTGTATTCATTTTCAAGGTTCTCTGTGGTTTTCTGAGAACTATGAGTCTATAGATTTTGCGATCAACCGTGTTCCCACCGTATCGAATTTAATTTCCAAAGCATGCCTTTGAACGGCTTAAAACTTGATGTGTTTTTTTAAATCTGACTATTTCTAGTTTTGAAAACTCTCATTTGTCGTTTAAAGGCAACCTGGAGGAGCCAAAAAAAACACCTGGAAATGTAGAGCAAATAAAATGGAAACCGAACAGATTTGCATGGAATGGAAATGGAAATGGAATTGGAATGGAAATGGAATGGAAATGGAATGGAAATGGAATGGAAATGGAATGGAAATGGAATGGAAATGGAATGGAAATGGAATGGAAATGGAATGGAAATGGAAATGGAAATGGAATGGAAATGGAATGGAAATGGAATGGAAATGGAATGGAAATGGAATGGAAATGGAATGGAAATGGAATGGAAATGGAATGGAAATGGAATGGAAATGGAATGGAATGGAAATGGAATGGAAATGGAATGGAATGGAAATGGAATGGAATGGAATGGAATGGAATGGAAATGGAATGGAAATGGAATGGAAATGGAATGGAATGGAAATGGAATGGAAATGGAATGGAAATGGAATGGAAATGGAATGGAAATGGAATGGAAATGGAATGGAAATGGAATGGAAATGGAATGGAAATGGAATGGAAATGGAATGCAAATGGAATGGAATTGAAAGGGAAATGAAAGGGAAATCAAAGGGAAGTTATAGGAAAATTAAATGAAAATTAAATGGAAATTAAATGGAGATTAAATGGAAATTAAATGGAAATTAAATGAAAATTAAATGGAAATTAAATGGAGATTAATTGGAAATTAAATGAAAATTAAATGGAAATTGAATGGAGATTAAATGGAAATTAAATGGAAATTAAATGAAAATTAAATGGAAATTAAATAGAAATTAAATAGAAATTAAATGGAAATTAAATGGAAATCAAATGGAAATTAAATGGAAATTAAATGGAAATTAATTGGAAATTAAATGGAAATAAAATGGAAATTAAATGAAAATTAAATAGAAATTAAATGGAAATTAAATGGAAATTAAATGAAGATTAATAAGAGATTAATTAGAAATTAAATGGAAATTAAATTGAAATTGAATGGAAATTAAATGGAAATTAAATGGAGATTAATTGGAAATTAAATGGAAATTAAATGAAAATTAAATGGAAATTAAATGGAAATTAAATGGAAATTAAATGGAAATTAAATGGAAATTAAATGAAAATTAAATGGAAATTAAATAGAAATTAAATAGAAATTAAATAGAAATTAAATGGAAATTAAATGGAAATTAAATGGAAATTAAATGGAAATTAAATGAAATTAATTGGAAATTAAATGGAAATAAAATGGAAATTAAATGGAAATTAAATAGAAATTAAATGGAAATTAAATGGAAATTAAATGAAGATTAATAAGAGATTAATTAGAAATTAAATGGAAATTAAATTGAAATTGAATGGAAATTAAATGGAAATTAAATGGAGATTAATTGGAAATTAAATGGAAATTATATGAAAATTAAATGGAAATTAAATGGAAACGAAATGGAAAAAAGTGGAAATGAAATGAAAATTGAATGGAAATAGAAGAATAGAAATGGGAATTGAAGAATAAAAATTGTAGTTTAGGAATAGAAATGGAAACGGAATGTTATGAAAATTGAATGGAAATGCATTGAAAATAAAATTGGTATGGGAATGAAAATGATTGTCGTGGTGAAGTTGCTTTGGTGATCAAGGGTTATTACGCTATGGACATGTGAGCAAAAATGTTTAAAATTTCTGTACCTCAAACTATATAGATGGAGTCTTAAGAAAAGTTTTGCTGAATATTGAGCGCTTACAGCTTGTGGGCAGGATGGAAATGGATGGAATGGAATTTATTTAGTAGGCGTTGCTAGAAGGCAAACATATTTTTCAACTACTGTATCTCAAGATCCGTATTATTTAGGAGAAAGAATCTTTTGCATTGTTCCTGTGAAGATCAATGGCTTTTTGATTGTGAAAGATTGATTTGGAATTCTTCCACTATCTAGGGTTATCTAGCAAACATGTTTAAAACATCTGTATTTCAAGATCCATATTAGCTAAAAAGATCTTTTTTTTTTGGGTTCCTCTGAATGCCACGGGCTACCAACTTGTGGATAAACTGATTTGAAATTCAGCCACACAGAAACAAATAATGAATTTTAACAAGCGTGTAAAATTTCCCCTCGTTTGATTCCAAGCTAAAGGAAGCGTAAACAACGAAATTGTTTGCAATCTTTCACACGCCATACAACAATGTTTGCAATATTGCATACAACAGACTAGATTCAGGCGTTATCTGAGTGAAATTTACATGACATATCCCATTAATTTCTGCCAAATCTAGCATTCCCTTTATGTGCATTAGATATCGCAGAAAATTAAATGTTTCTTTCCAACTGTGCATTGAGCGGTGCTCAATGTTGGTAAATGTACTGTATTTTGATACCATTTCCATAAAATTTTACATTTTTCATTACGACCAAATTCAACAAACGAATAAGTGATCCGTGTCGTGGGAAAATATGTCATGATATTCTTTTACTGTTTTTCTCAAGTGACGAAACATTTCTGCTGACACCAGCCGATGGTTTAAAAAATAGTTGCGATATAGATTCATGTCGCGCAGAATTCCGTTGATTGCTGGCTTACTACTGCATTGCTGGGTTATTACTGCATGCATGCATACATATGACATTAACTCGAAAGAATGGATATTAACAACTCATAGCCAAAGATTACCAAATAAGTGCGTTTTTAATCAAGCTATCAAAAACAATCAGCCGCCATTTCTTAACTGTTTGAAACTGTCGACAAAATAGGGCGCAATTTTTCTCTTTCTGTTTTCTATCCTCCGCGTTCGTTTGAACCTGTACCTGTAAACTATTGGTGGTTTGCGTGCCTCAATATTTCAAGCGACTGTTTTGCGAAAAATGCAAATTTACCACCAAAGGCGTTGCTAGTGAGCAAACTGTTTTTTTGTTTGCAAACTTGTCTTCTTCAAGATCCAGTTGCAAGGATGATGTATTTTCGAAAGTCCTTTTGAAGATCAAGGGTTACCTGATTGTGGACAGATCGAAAGGGAATTCATCCTCAAGGTGGCGTTAGTGAGGAAACATGTTTTCTCAAGAAAGATAAAATATTGAAGAAAGTTCTTCTGAACATGAAGGGCTACTTAGTTGAGGATAGATTGATTCTAAATTCATCCACTAGATGGCACTAGTAATCTTTGTGTTTTCAAACTTCATTGATAGCAGTATCAGTTTTAATTTTGATGCCACAGGAATAAATTTGTGCTATCAATTTTGATCTTTTAACCGTTAAAATAACCAAACGACAGTAACCTGAGTGATCATCAAAACTAAATATCATATTTAGTTTTCTATTTGATCTCAGACTCTACTCGGGTAGTTAGCATATTATTTTTGAGACTTCAAGACTTTTTGAAGGTAATACTGAATTTGTATACGGTTCCTCCCTTAGCTCAGTCGGTAAAGGCGCAGCTACAAAGCAACACCATGCTGGAGGTGGCTGGATTCGATTCCCGGTCTGATCTAGGAATTTTTCGTACAGGAAAATTTCTCGACTCCCTGGGCACAGCGTATGACTGTACTTGCCACACAATCATACTAATGCAGAAATGGTACTTAGCATCGAAAGCTCTCAGTTTTTAACTGTGGAAGTGCATCTAGAACACTAAGTTGGGAGCAAGCAAAAAGCTAATTGCGAAAGCAATAAGCTTGAAATGCTGAAGAAGAAGACTAAATTTGTATATCTCCACATCCTGATTAGCTAAAAAGTTTAAATCTACAGGAAAGTCCGCATAAATTAAAGGCGTACCGTGGCCATACTGGAAATTTCCCTCTAGGTGGCGCTAGTTAGCAAACAATTTTTAACATTTGGGTCTCAAGATCCTGATAAGCTGGAAAGATTGAGTTATCTGATGGCACTAAAGAGCAAACCATTTCAAACTTTCTTATCTCTAGATCCTGATTAGCTGGAAGGATGAAGTTTTCGGGGCATTTCACTTGTGTCCTTCGCTTCCCTTCGCGTTCTTTCTAAGCTCTCGCTTCATCGTGGCCCAATAGTTTTCGATCGGACGGGGCTCAGGACAAAACGGTTAGTTCTTGTATTTCGGAACAGAATCCACTGAAAATGACTCCTTAATCAGCAACTTCGGGTGAAGATGTCTGGCCCGGATTTCAGCATTATTTTGCTGGCGTTTATTCGGATTTGGAAAGTTTTGAATCTTGTATGTGTGCATACAAGATTTGTGTAACTCCAAGTTTTCTGGCCACAACTCGCGTTGACCTGTTTGGGTTTCGTGTAAAACAGGGTTCAATCGGTCGCTCAATTACTATTTCAAATTAGTCAGGACAGCGGAAATTTCGAAATTTTCCAACATGCTCTTTCTTCGTAACATGGGTTTCTCTGAAAATGACTGATTCCCTCGGCCGCTTCATTTGACTTAATTTTGATTCGCTCTTGACTCACTTGGGATCAAAGGATTTCGTTTGACCTACATTAACTAACGCTCAATTTGACTCAATTTAGCGCCGTTTTCGATCCATTTTCGGCTAAAATGGAACCACTCTAATTTGAGTAAAGGTTATTGGGATTGACAAGTCGACAAACATCCAATATAGCTATCTGGTTCAAGTCGATGTTTTCGATATCTTGCCTTGTCAAATCCAACCAGGTTTACTCGATATCTCTGATTACGTCTGATATCTGTGTATGTATGATGTATGATGTATGATATGTACTACCACCCATTGTAGCACGGAAACTAAGTCCGACAGCAATGTTAGACTCTCCTCTCTGTTAGACTTGATCAAGCTTTAATAACCACTGATTATCCTAATCATGCCGTTGTATGAAGGGCCAAAAGGGGTTTGGGTGGATCGATATGCAACATCACTTATACGTATCCACAGGGATATAAAGAATCTCCTTCCAACAACAAGACTGAACAATTAGTCAAAAGAGCAAGCTATCTAACATGAGGATGCCCCAATGGGCGGGGAGAAGAGCCCGCCCTCTATTCACAAACTGTTACCAATGGGGAGTTGGCATTCCCACTCTCCCCATCCAGAGTGCTTCAATCGGGTGCCCTGATGGTCCCTCCCATTCCCATGAATATAATGGTGTATATATTTATGTAAATGAAAAATAATACAAGCATTCGTATTTATAATATATGATCTTCATTCGGTTGATCCTGAACACATCAATCTGATATCTGTGTTAGGAAAAACTTCTTATAATCGAACAAACATGTCGATGTTCTGAATATTCAATTTTACTGCTGAAAACTTGTGATTAATGAACCAAACAATTTTTAAAATCATGTTGCAACCCTTCCGGATTTCAATTAGGCTATGAATCATAAGCTGAGGTAGAGGATGGGTAGGCTGAATAATTAATTCTCCACACTGTTAAATAGTAGGATCCAATTCAACCGCATAATTGTCTTATATCAATAGCAAAAACATTATTCCCGTTGAAATTCCCCAACGCGATTGGTAATCAAGCCGTTCACATCAAAACCTCGATCATTCCATGCATCTCATTTTGTTTTTTCAAAATATTATCAAAACAACCATTGTATTGTCCTGTGCACGTTTAACGCTCCTTTCCAGTCGAAAGACCAATTCCACGATCGACCGATTCACCCATCCCCACCGCATGTGCCCTTATGAAAAAACTCATCGAGCAAGACTTTACCCACGTCAATACCTCATCCACCCCATCGAAAACCACCTCCTCTCAGGAAATCGTTCCGTACAACATTCGCTGGAACGTTACACCGGAACCCCAGCCAGCCGAACAAGTCCAGCGCGGGACGGTGAAAGCATTGACCCAGTTCTACGACTCGCTACGCGATAGCAATAACAACTGCAGTGACGCAGGGGAATCTGGCGGTTTGGCCAAACGGAAACATTACTCCTCTTCCACTCCGAATCTGTCGGGAAACGGTGACAAACTGTCGTCGCTGGAGGAGCAGGAAATTGTCAACCAACTGAAACAGTGGAGTGAATTCGGATCGATGAGCGAAGATTTGAACAGCTGCCATCTACACCGTAGTCAATCCTGCGAAGACTCACTCCACAAACTAACCACAGAAGACTACGGCCAGTGTCAGTATCTCGATCAGGTGTACGATAAACTCGACGGGCGAAAAACACCCATTTCTCGCAGCGAAATCAATTTGAACGAATTCCACGCCGTCGATTACAACTGGAACAATCAACCACCGGATGGATTCATTCTGAAGAAAGTCAAACTGTGTAGGAAAAACTGCACGAACGTGGAAAACAATCGCATCAAACTCAGCTTAACCTACTGCCCGGCTCGCAGCTGTCCGACTGGTCCGCCTCGATTCGGAACCAACCGGCTCGGCAGACCCTTCAGTCCAACAACGTGTCACTCATCGAGCAAGCCATCGCTGCGTCAGCTGAAGAAGCAGCAGAATCTGATTAAAATCCTAAAATCCATCAACCGAACGTACTCACCCCCAACGACAACGACGGATGACAGCGGAAACGAGCCCACACCGGCGGAGAGTTGACACCATTCCGTCCGGAGCAACAGTACGCGATTCAATTTTCTGCCAATCGCACTCACATATTTTAGTCAATTCGAACTGCCTATTCGCCCGCTTGTCAGTTTGAGTTTGCACTAGAAGTTGAATAATGTTGATTTACGCTTTTCGTTTTGGGTGCTGTTAGATTGCAGTAGGAGGGGTGGGTGTGGATTTTGCATCCTAGGGGAGTGAATTCCCGAGGTAGGCTAAGAGAAAAAAGTGTCTGGCATAAGATGATTTGCATATTTGATGACACCCGCCGACCCTGTCATTTTGTATGTCACCTGCCGGTACTGGTCATAAACCAATCATGCATTGTAGTTCTAGACATTTCACAAGTTCAGCTTTCGCGTGCTTCATTCACGTGCATTGCACCCGTGAAAGCGGCACCCAAACTCCTGAACCGTGGAATTTTACACGCAAACTATTGTTTATTTAGATTTCCCTGTCACACCTTTGAGCTTGCAAATCGCCCTTGCACTGCAATTGACTGCGATCAATAATTGCGGTACCGTGATCGGCACTGATATGTTTCCGTTAATAGTTGGTAGTTTTTAAAGCGTTACTAGTTAGTTAGTTAGTTAGTTAGTTAGTTAGACAAAGTTCACCCTGTTGATGCATGCGTTAATTCAAGGGAAAGAAAACCCAAGTAGTGTAATGCTCTATGCAACCCTTTCTGTTCCTAGAAGTTCTTTTCTTTGGTGTGGAAGTTGTTTGGCTTATCTTATCATAATCTCAAAATGGTCATCTCTTTTCCAACAATTCACAAACTCGGAACACCCAGGTGGCAGACGAATGTCCGAACGAGACATGACACGCATAGGCACCAGTGATCCCACTAAACCACCCATACCTTCACCCTCCGGACAGCATCTTCCCAACAGCAAATCGGTTCCGGCCCTGCACCACGTTGGAAATATTGGTAAGAGAACTAGTTTGTCCCATTTTCAGCGAAGACGAGACACGGAGCTCCGTTTATTTGTCTGTGCAGATAGGATTGGATGTTTGCGTTTGTAGCTATGTATGTGCATTTCCATAAGCATATTGTTCGTCCGAAAAATTAGTTTTAAGAACAAAGCACATTCATCACCAGCACGTTTGAAATTTCATGCTATTTCCGGCAAACTAACTGTACAGATAATTGCACCACGCTCAAGCATTTTCTCAAATTTACTCATCCAAAAGAAATGTAATTGAAGATTTACTGGATAACAGAAGCTAAATGGTGTAACTATTTTAGGTTCTACGGCCGCAAAGTCCCGTAGCATCCACAACCTGGCAGGAGGAGCAGCAAGTCAAGACCAGGGATTCTATCAAAATCTCAGTGTCTATCGTGCACAAAACCAGAGTCACCCCAATTTGGGAGAAAGGTAAGTTCCCCAAATCGCACGAATCACACTTCATTAAACTAACTCAAACTTCCACCTTTTCTCGCAGACCCCCAATGCCTCTACAGACATCACTCAACTCTCCGGGAGCTTCTATCAGCAGTGGCAGTAGCAACCACCAGCAACAGCAAGCCCAGCAACAACCAATGTTAAGCCGTCCAGCATCTGCCTATTTCAATAGCAATAGCAATTCCAATCCAAACAATTTACTACTGACAACACCAACCGGCTCGATGTCCTACGGAATGCCACCTCCTCAGCAGCAGCAGCAGCAGCAGCAGCAACAACAGCTTAGCGGTAACATCTCTCATCCAAATCTGGTGGCAGCCACCTCCGGTTCGAACACCATGGGTCCTGGTCGCTTGCAAAAGATGCCACCTCAGCAGCCGATGGTCGGCAACAACTTTGTCCGCGATTCGCAAGGACAGCAGAGCCTTCGACTGAACCAGATGATGGCCCCGTCGATGCCAAACATTGCACATTCCTTCCAACATCAGCAGCAGCAACAGCCTGTCTCGCACCAGCATGCCGCTCATCACCCCAGTGGCATTTCCGCCAGCCAGAGTATGCAGAACGTGAACATGATCGCCAGCGGCGGTGGATTCGGCTACCAAAACGGTAGCCCCATGATGTCCCCTCAGCTCTATCCTAGCGAGCAACAACAGCATGCCTCACTGCTTCGTGGCCAAGCGAAGCTAGCAGAGATGAACGAACTTATCAAACGACGCAATCAAGCTGCAGCTCCACCACAACAGCAGCAACAGCGCCCCCAGAACGTCGATTCTTCAATGATGCCATCCCCCTCCATGAGCAGCAACAGCAACAGCAACAACAGTCGCAACATCCCGGCTTCAGCGGTGCTAGTCCACATCCCAGTACGCCAATCAGCTCCCACAAACAGCTCCCTCCGACGACGGCTCCCAAACCGCAGATCCGTCCCGGAATGCCCTCCGACCAAGATCACCCGCCGCTTCCACCATCAGCTACACATCCACTGTTCAAAACCGTCCCAGGAAGTAGCTCCACCATCGGAGCGTACAGTTCATCCGAACCTCCAAAAGTCGGCTTCTACCCACCAAACGTGCCAACGCAAAACAAAAACGTAATCGTTCCGGGCAGTAACCCATGGGAACGTGAAGAAAAGGAAAAGGAAACTGAACTTCGGCGGGAGCACATCCGTGCTTGGCGCGATCAACAGATCGCAGAGCTACAAACATTGCCACACAGGACTCCACAGCAAGATGATCTTCTCCGCACTCTCATGCTTGAGCGTGACTTTGAACGCCGCGCAATGGAGGAAGATCAGGACTTCGATAACGATTCGTCTCCATACGGGAAGGACTCCACCGGAGTTCACGAAGTCCTCCGACTTGCCCAGCCGCAAAACACCATCTCTGCCCCTTTGACCAAGATGAAGCAAGTCGACATCAAAATGCCATCGGTCCAGAACTCGGAAACCCCTGCAAACGACGATCAGTCTACGAATTCGGTTGCCAACACCATCGCCAGCTTCCAACAGCAGGTTGCTTCCGCCAGCTCTGCTATCCAACCCAAGAGCATCCTCAAACACAACAGCAGCACTCCCTCATCCCCATCGAAGGGAACTGCCAAGTCGGCCAGCTTTGCCCATCACGACAAACAGTTCAATCTGAGCGAAATCACCATGAGCAACACCAACGCCAATCAGCTGATGTCCCAGATAGCTGTTGACATGAACCAACTCAATATTGCCGATCGCGTCGACGAAGAACTCAACGATAACCAACAATCCGCCATGAACGGATATCTTCAAGATTCCACCACCTCAACTGCCACTCAGAATAGCAACACCGGAATTGCTCCTCCTCCTCCTCCACCGGAACGGAACAGTTCCTACATGATCATGCAACAGCAGAAAATTCGCAGCAGTGCCACCAAGCTTACCTTCAATAACAATTTAATCACAAACGCCGATCAGCATCAGCAGCAACAGCAGCAAAACCTTGTCAACAACAACAACAACAGCAACAGCAATAACAACACTTTGGGAAGATACGGCAACAATCTGCTCACGACTGCCGGACCAACCAACTCCACGAACACCCTTCCCTCGTCATCGAGCAACAACAGCATCAACAACAACAACAATCCCAATCCCAACCCGAACAGCCAGGCATTTGGATCGGCTGCCTACCGGGACAACCGGCGGGTTTCGTTCCACGACGACGACGCGGCGAATGCTATTAACAACAACAACGGAAACGTTGGAGGATTTGGCATTACGAACAATGGAACCATGGGCAGCAGCTACACCGAGGCGGGACACCTGATCGGAAGCAGCGGCGAGCAGGGCGAGCTCGGGACAATCATGGAGCGACCGGATCCGGATGTGAGTACCTAGTCGACTTTGTTAGCCATTTTGGGATCAGTTGATAGTTTGTTTGGGTTTTGAAGGCGGTTCGGAATGAGTTGATGGAATTAATAATTTTCAATCTGAGAATGTGAATAAGATTTAAAAAAAATTCACTGTTTAAAGTGGAGGATGATCTGGGCGTAGATTCCGGTAGAACGTTGGCTAAAAACTTTCTAAGCATCTTCCTAGTCCTATATTTTATCTGGTCTATATAAATAGCTGATATAGGTGCCACTTTCTTGGATCGCTCTTGGATCCTAAGCAGAGTTGTTGATCGTTAAAGTCTAACGTCTGTTTCGTTTACGTCTACGATGCACATTTCCATATAAAAAGTTAACGATGAACAACCCTAGTCCGGAAGTACTCACTTCTCACACCGATGATTTTTTGTGTGTAAGCCTCGTGGGATTTGATGTTTTTTTTTTCTTTAGCATTTCAAGCTTATTGCTTTCCATTAGCTTATTGCTTGCTCTCAACTTAGTGTATCCTTCCCAGTTATTAATTGAGAGCTTTCGATGCCAAGTACCATTTTTGTATTAGTATGATTGTGTGGCAAGTACAGTCATACGCTGTGCCCAGGGAGTCGAGAAATTTTCCTCAACGAAAACTTCCTAAACCCGAACGAGAATCAAACCCAGCTACCTACAGCATGGTGTTGCTGTGTAGCTGCGCCTTTACCGACTGAGCTAAGGGAGGACCCGGGATTTGATGTTACCTTACCTTACTAATCATGCCAACGCAAAGGTGGCCTCTGCTATTTACAGAAATTGTCGCCATTCTATTCGGTCCATGGGTCCAGCACTTCGACAGCCTCGCAATATGCGAGAGGTTCGCAGGTCTTCTTCTACTTGATCGGTCCACCTCGTTGCTCGAGGCGCGATTCCTTCTTCTTGTGCCCGTTGAGTCGTTTGAAGACTTTCAGATAATTGTAACTGATAATACAGCCCCAAAATAGCTCCAAATTGAAACCATTCAAAGATAAGTATGCTGTTATAATGCTCTTTTGATCTTGGCGAACTAATAAATGTCATTCAGAACTTTATTCAACAAGTCATTGAGATTATAGATTTCCAAATCCATTATATTGTAGATCTATGTTGTATAATACACCAGAATACCTTCGAGAGTAATCAATATTATATTCAAATCATTTGAGGACAAGTCGACAAAGATTTTTCATTAGGGCCTAACTGACAAACGTAAACAATTACTTCTTCCGTAAATTTCTCGTGGCATAAAGGCCTCCAATTCTATCGGATAGGTGAACTCTTCCGCTTCGAGAAGGCGGTGGTGGATTGATTAGGCGAGTTTTCAATGAGGAGAAATTCGCGTAAAAAGCCATTTTTTACGTTTGTCAGTGAAGCCCTTATGAAAAATATTTGTGGAAGTAAGGTTTTAAAATGGTACATTAAATTTCTTAGACCAATGAAGACATAGTTTGGAATGCATTGAGCGTCTTATTGAAACCATTCGATGATTTTAATGTTGTCACAAGGTTCGGAATTCACATACTCATAACAATATTCAGGACGTTATTCAAAACTCAA
The DNA here is from genome assembly GCA_024533555.2 of Aedes koreicus. Classification (NCBI taxonomy): domain Eukaryota; kingdom Metazoa; phylum Arthropoda; class Insecta; order Diptera; family Culicidae; genus Aedes; species Aedes koreicus. The sequence goes on from JAHHFK020003051.1 coordinate 191,735, forward strand.
TTGAGACTATAGATCGTGAAGATCTTAACTTACCATGGAGAACAACACATATACTTACTTTACTTTTGCTGGTCCTTCAGGACCGCATCTGCGCCACAATGTTTCGCCAAGAACCTCGGCTTAGGGCTTCTTTTCTCCAGTTTCTCGAGCATCCTACACTTCCTAAGTATTGCTGTATTTGGTCTAACCACCTGATTCGATTGGCTGGCATCCTTACAACGCGTCCCACCCATTGTAGCCTTCCAGCTTTAGCGACTTTCTGGATACTGGGTTCGCCATAGAGTTGCGCCAGCTCGGGGTTCATTGTTCTCCTCCATGCGCCGTTTTCACATACTCCGCCAATGACGGTCCTAAGCACACGTCGTTCGAAAACTCGAATTGCATTGTCCACATTTCGTGCCCGTAGAGAACTACCGGTCTTATCAGCGTCTTGTACATGGTACACTTAGTACGGGGGAGAAGTTTACTAGACTTTAGGGTCTTGTGGAGTCCATATTTAGCACGACTTCCGGCTATTATGCGTCTCCGAATTTCTCCGTTATCCCGTCGGATAATCCGATCCCGACCAATAATCCGAGGTACACAAACTGATCCACCACCTCGAACTCATCTCCATCGATAAACACACTTCTGCCTGTGCGAGCTCTGTCGCGCTCGGTTCCTCCTAACAGCAGATACATAGTCTTCAACGTATTCACCCTTAATCCAACCTCTTCAGTTTCACGTTTCAGCTTGGCACAGTGATCAGCAACCCCATGGACCGTACTTCCGACAATGTCCACATCGTCAGCGAAGCAAATGAATTGCCGGATTTTTTGAAATCGTGCCCCGCTTGTTAAAGCCCGCACCTTTCATAGCACCTTCTACCGCAATGTTGAACTGGAGGCAGGAAAGACCATCGCCTTGTCGAAGTCCCTTGCGTGTTTCAAACGAGTCCGATAACGCACCCAATATTTTCACACAGCACTGTACACCATCCATCGTTGCCTTGATCAGTCTAGTCAGTTCCCCGGGAAATCCGTTCTCGTCCATCATATTCCATAGCTCTTCACGATCAATAGTATCGAATGCGGTCTACAAATCGATGGATAGGAACTGGATATTCGCGGTTTGTTGTTAATCGCCCGTACACGGAACCGGCTTGATAACTTCCCACAAATCTGCTTGCTAGGGGCGATAGACGGTGGGAAATGAACTGGGAGAGCGCTTTGAAGGCCGCGTTGAGAATAGTGGTCGCTCGGTAGTTCTCACATTACAATTTGTCGCCCTTTTTGTATATTGGGCATATAACTCCCTCTTACCGCTCATATATAATTGACATAATTTAAGGCCAAGTGAGCTGTCAACATACTTTTTTGAAAATCTTGAATTCATTATTACTTTCAGGACGTTGTTGAAGTCTTCAGTTGGTCAATTAAACACCATGGTCTTATTTCCTAGTTTGTTTGAAGAGCATTGGATATTTGGTTAGAATTATTCGATGATGTTCACGTTGTCAGAAGGCTCTTTGATGTCGCACAAACTCGCATCAATTCATAAAATTTAAGACATTATCCAAGACATCGTTGGAACTGTAGATTGTCAAGATCCAAACTCGAAAGTACTTTGGCGAAGATTGAACATCTTATTATAAACGTTCGATGTTGTTCCATGATGCGCATGCTCTCTAGAAAGTAAAGAATTCATAACAATATTCAGGACACTATCCAAGGCATAATTGAGATTGTAGATTTTCAAGTTCTGTACTCCAGAAAACTATGAACGACAATGCATATTATTTTAACATCATTTCATGACAAGCTGTCAAAATGCTTTTTGGAACTGTTAAGAAGGCACTATCCAAGACATCATTGAGACTTGATATTTTTTAAATCCATACCCCACAATACTTTGGAGGCCAACAAATATGTTATTGACATCATTTTATGACAAGCTTAAATGCTTTCTTAAACTTTTCAGAATTCATGAAGACTAGCAGAACATTTTTCAAGACTACATTCCGCCTTTAAAACACCATGGTCTTAACTTCAGAATAGTTTGGTGAGCATTGAATATCTTATTGGTACCATTACACGATGATCGTGTTGTGAGAAGGCTCTTTAAAAATTCAAGAACAACAACATACAGGATATTTTACAAGACTTCAGTGAGACTGTTGAAAGTCAAGATCAGAAATAAAATATACTTCGGATAGCAGCACTTATTCTATTAGCAGGACTGGTAGCAGGTCACTTTTTAGTGACTTGGTCACTATTTTGAGTCTAGTCACTAATAAGTCACTATTAGCATCCAAAGGTCACTAAAGTCACTATTTTCGCACCGCCGATTGTAAAAAGTTTAAAAAAAATCACTTGTACACTCAGTAGCAAAAAAAAGCCGGGCAAAATTTTTCTTCCAAAAAATGCCGTGGTCAACCTTCTGTTACTTTGTCAATTATCAATATTTTTGACTGAAAATTTTACAACGCTATAACCAGTCTATAGACCTTATGTGACCAAAATTTCATATTGATAAGATTTATAAATTTTTAGTTTTCATAACATATGTGAAAATGTCGTTTTTGGACATACCATTTTCAAAAATCCGTATTTCTGTGAAAAATTTAGGTAACATACTCAAAATTTCATCATAGCCAAAATTAATGAAAATGATGTGGACAAAATTTGAACTGTTTCCATCAAGTGCTTTGGACTACAGCTGGCGTCAAAGTTGACGCACCAACATGAGTATTTCCCTTCTTCATCCGATATTGACCATGCTAAAATATCGGTGCAAAAAATATGCCGAGGTGAATTCATCTTATTAACCTGCTTAACCTAAATTTAAATATTAATTAACCTATAGCTCGGATGAGCTGGTACTCGGAGGAGGCTGCTCCTTTCACGAATGAGTGGTTGGCGTCATCGATACTGATCTTGTATTGTTTTGTATCCACTTGCTCGATGTAAGTCTGTGTCGTACGGGGCATTTTTTCTTGTGCATTTCGGCACATGATCCCCAAAGTGGCATGGCGTAGTTCATTACTGGAGCGATGATGACCTCAAACACAGCTATCTTGTTTCCGGTAGAGCGCTGGTCGGTCACAACACTCTAGATTATGTTTCGAATGCGACGCACATGGTCCCATATTACATCATCTTTCATTATTTTTACAATCTTCCAGCTATTTCACAATTCCCGCTATGCAATGTTATGATATGTGATCCAACATATTCAATGAATGTCCTGGAAGACTAACTGACATGAGATAATCTGGGGATATTCTATGCCAAACAAACTAACATAACTTTGTATAGCCTATAAATCTATTGTTACAATTGTAATCTTTAAGTCTCTGAAGGAAAGTTTGAATGACCTGAAACTACTGCCAATCTTGATGCTGGTGGACGTTTCAGAATATTCATTGAATATGTTTTAATATTCATCGTAGCTTTGTATGACTCAAAAGGCTACGGTTACTACTGTATATCATAAGTTCTGAACTCCAGGCTGCCTTCGCGAACCTGAACATCCCGAGATAATCTGATAATGACTTGTGCGCTTTCTGAAGCTTCACTGGATGTGTTTGAATGCATATCGCCACCTTTCATAGATTATAAAGCTAACTTTATGACTATAGATCCTAAATTCTAAACTCAAGGGCAGTTTTTGTGGCCCAAGAACATCCCAAGATATCTTATAATATCGGTCGACCTTCCAACAGACTCACTTATTGGGTCAAATACATATTGTTACTTTGTTTAGTCCAAAAAGCTGTAGATTTTAGGTTACAATTTAAAACTTGAAATCTACACCTGAAGATGTTGAGTTTTGAATTCCAGGAAAGTTTGGATAACCTAGAACATCCGAATATTATCTAATAATGTCTGTTGTTCTTCTAAAATATTCAATGAATAGGTTTCAATGCACATCGTAGCTTTGCATAGCCCAGAAAGATTTTGTTACAACTGTAGGTCCTATGTTTTGATACAAGGATAGTTTGGATGACCTAGAACATGTCATACATTCATTGAATACGTCTGAATACATATGGTCTCCAGATATAGCTCAAAAAACTACTGTTACAAGTGTAGATCTTATGTTTTGATTTTAAGGACAGTTTGGAGTACCTATCCTACCTACCTACCTATAATATCCCATTATATCGCATTATGTATGTTGGCTTTCCACACTATTCAATCAATATTGTTGAATCCATATTGTCCCTTTGCACACTCCAAACACCTACTGTTACAACAGTAGATCTTATGTTTTGAACTCAAGGATAGTTTGGATGATCTAGCTCATCCCCCGTTTATCTCATGATGTTGTTCTTAAGTCCGAAAATATTGTTGATTTTATACAGCCATTATCCTTTTGGGGTCATATGAGACCCCTTAGGCCGGAGAGGAGTTAATACTTTTGAAGGCAAGGCTTTACATTCATGAATTTTTCAATAGTATGTGGACCGAAATCAACAATGTTCTCTATTGAAATTGATGCGTAGATTCTATTGAAATTGATGCGTAGACTTCCGATCGATTGGTGTAAATTTTATTTAAATGTTTTGAGAAATATCTGAGACTGAGACCACTTTTCGTGACGGTGACAATGCGATTTTTTTTTTAAATTGTACCCCAGTATAGAAAACAAAGACGTAGTCCTACGTCAAAAGTTTGGTTGGCAGAACTCGTTGCTATAATATTGCCAATGCCTAAACCCACCAGCCGTTGCATCCAGTGAACGCTCCAAGTATGTTGTGAAAATCGCAAAGTTACTTCCGATTCAGGTCAACTATGATCTTCTTATTGACGAATGGAACTTGTTAAAATGCTAGGTGCTACACTCAGGTGATTAAGGTAGTGATAAAATAAAAAAAGGAATTGAGAAGCAAGATATGTCTGAAGTAATTCTAGCACAGGCCATGCTGGAAGGCGCTTCAACCGTAAATATAGACCCGTCTTCACAAAAACCAGCTGCGGTTCAAGTGCAGGAGGTCGTGGAGAAAAAATCGTCTCCAAAGCTGTCAACATGCTTTCTGGTACTCTTTGAACTCATGATGATGATGATGATGGTCCCGCCTTTACCCCTACAAAGGTTTGAGCTAGACGATTTATCTATTAGATAATGTATTTAAAAACAATTCACCCAGTTATGCACAAAAAAAAAAGAACTGATTTCATCTACAGATGTAAACTTCTTCCGAAACTGTTCATGTGCTTTACAGCGATATAATTGTGAAAAGTCATTGATGTTCGCATGGATTCCCAGCGATCATGAAATCCTATTACAATTCAAGTCACAGAATCCCATATCAGGACATTATCAAAAGACAAGCAAACTTTCAACCATGACAGAATTGACGAGGAATTCCCCGACAAGAACAAAAGAAGAGCAACAAATATTTTATGATTTCACGATAAGCATGCTGTCAAAAGACTTCATTCTGCCTGTGGAGCAACAAGAATATTATCCAGACAACCAAAATGCACGTATATTGAAAGTTGTTTTCCCAATATACAAACTTATATGTAAGCAAACAAATCGCATAGAATGCAAAAATATGGCTTATACGCGCAAAAGTGGAGGCAATATACCTGCAAATTCCATTGTTTTCTTAAACGAGTTGATTTGACATGGTATGCGATTTTATCTGTATTAACAAATTCGATTTAAAATATCTCAAGATGTAAATCCAATATTAGGTGTGGTCGTTAGAATTGGAACATAGACTCTTGTGCATAATTCAGATATACAATAACAAAATAGTATTCTGTTTTAACTAAAATGTTCGACTTTATGTGAACTTTAGAGGGAAAATACACAAAAAATTAATCATCTCGATTTCGAAGAAATTTGCGGACTTTTCCTGGAATACGTTTCATCAACCGGCGCACATAATTCTCATCCATCGTTTTGGCAATCTTATTCCACTTTGATCTCAACTCATTGCTGCTTTTGACGACACTGCCATTCGCCTTCACCTTCCAGTTTGGTGGGTTGAGTTCTTGCGGTATAATCCCATCGGTTTCATACCACTGTAGCACTGTTTTACTTTTATAACAGCTTGCAAGATCTTGCCAAAACACGACAGGTTCATTGTGGGATCTGATGAAAGGCAATATTCGCTTTTGGAGACATTCCGTTCTGTACAGCTCTGAATTAAATGTCTTATCAGTGATGAAAACCTTGGTCTTCCTACCACAGCTACGTGCAAATTTATCTGCAAACTCAAACTTGAATTTGGCAGGAACATCTCCCCGAGCCGTAGCCAAGTAAAAGTTTTCTCCCGGTAGCTGTTTGAAATCGGCCTTTACATAGGTTTCATCATCCACGAGGAGACAGCCATTGAATTTTGTCAACACCTGATCATACAGTTTTCTGGCACGGATTCTGGCCACATTGTTCTGCTTTTGATCCCTATTGGGTTGTCTACAGGCACGGTATGACTTGAAGTCTGATATGTTGGGGTTTGCCTTAATGTTCTTGATGACTTTGTTCCGCAGTTGACGGTTGACAGTACCCACCCGACGCTTGCTTTGAGGCTTGCGATCCGTCGACAAAGTTTCTCTGTACTTTTTAAAACACGCCACACGGTATTTCGGGGAAAACCCAACACTTTAGCAAGTTTTGGCCCAGACCACGAAGGGTTTTCTAAATGATTGCACACAATTATTTTTCTTTCTTCTTCCATTTTGTATTTCTCTGAAACACGTTCGAACTGCACCGCGAAACAAAAACTTCTGATGTTGTTATTGTTATAGGGAACACATAAGATGTCATAGTTTACAAATCCGACCACTAGGGTCGCTGTAAGAATCAAAAATGTTTGTTCCAATACTAAATGGGCCACACCTTAGTTGATTGATTAGGCGAGTTTTGAATAACGAGAAATTCGCGGAAAGAGTCATTGTGTACGTTTGTCAGTCAGACTCTAATGAAAAATCTTTGTCGAAATTTCACAGTTCAACTGCCACTTCCACTAATCCGGTTATGAGGGACAGATACGTGCAACGTGGCCAGCAGATCCCTTAATTATCCCTTAATAACCATGAAAAGTCATTGGCGTGGCTCTGGTTGTGACATTCATAACTAAGAAAATTCAAAATAACCGTTAAAGGCGTCGTCACTGGAATTTTGTTCAGTTCAGTTCAGTTCAGTATTGTTTGTCAATCAAGACTTTCTGAACATTGTCAAGACAAAATTTGGCCCGTAGAACACCATGATCTTAGCTCTAGGGTAGTTTGGATAGCCTTGAACATCCTCTTCCTTAAGCAATCATTCCATTATATGAGTCATTATGTGCGTAATACACTATTAAGTATTCCTTACTCTTTCGCTCCACTGCTAAATCTCATTTGATACCCCGCTACTCCACCCGTCTTCCCTATCAACTGAAGAAAATAGACCACCTGAGATATTAGAGTCACCTTGGTTGCTGCTATCACAAAGAAGCTCTAAAACCTCAACAAAAGCTAACCTCACATTCTCTCTCTCTCTCCCGCAGCGCTTCATCGACGAAACCATGCCGGCAATGCTGCACACCCCGACGACGCCGGAAGCGGAAAGTTGGAACATGCAGCTCCAGATCACGCCGGGCGTCATCGGTGCCCAGGAAGTCTACCGGTAAGTACCTAGCTCACCACCACTCTAAATGTAACCGAGACACTAACCATTCCCGTTTCGTTCCTTCAGTGATCCCCGTACGCGTCGTTTGGCGGAGCAGCAGCAGAAACAGAAGGCCGAACCCGTTCCGGAGAAGCTGTCGTTCAAGGAGAAGATGAAAATGTTTGCCCTGGAGTCGGGCGAGAACAATACCCCCAAGGACAAGCTGAAGATTTCCCGTGCCCAGCGAGACATCGATGCCGTTCATTGAGCGTCAATTCCGAAACTAAACGCCCGCCCACACCCCTTCTTTGAAATCACACGTTTATGCCTTTTTCATGCCTTGTCCCACACACATCCTTACAGAAACACCCCGCCCATGCACTGTGCCCAGTGCGGAATTGTTTCTCGTATTAGGTTGGTACGAAACGAATCGGTATTAAGTGGGTAGTATTCATATCTTATTCTGTATAGGGTTAACAAAACACACTTACACACATACAAATAGGACGAAGCTGTTTTCATTTGAATTGTGGAAAAAAGTAAAAAGTTTATTTTTAACATCTATTTATCTATTTTCTACTAGAGAACGAAACAAGCAAATGGTGGTTTGTGTATAGATTTAGATAAATTGACCGATTTGACAATGTTAGTAGTTTTTGTTGTTGTTACTTCTTTAGAGGTGTATAAAAATGAAATTTAACTACAATTAAAGGAACGAGAAAAAAAAAATTTTTTTTGCTAAGAAATTCTACATTAATGTAAAATGTAAAATAGGAGGGACAAATTGAGGTGAACTCTCCATTAAGCCTACTAACATAGCAAATTATGAAACACTATGGAAATGATAAAACTTCACCAGAGGAATCCATTGGACCAAATAACAAGGAAAAGAGAAACATATTTTCATTCTTTTATAAATACCTTTTGATGCGACAGAGAAACATTTTAGGACACGTGTTAGATTAGACGAATGCGGGCATATTTTAAACAACCAACAGAACCAGAACGACTATAGAGTATTTAGATCGAGTTTATGACCTTAGCGAAGTTTCGGCGCTAGTAAACTGTGGTAAAGTGTGGAACAACAAAACCAAGAAACCTTTTCTATGAGCAGATGTTGAGAAGCGATTCGTATCGAAGTCCTATATTTGCATAGAGTGTTAGCTATTTTTTATACTATTCAACATAAGTGACCTAACAAAAAAAAAAAAAAAACTACAGATATGATGGAAACAGTTTCCCTCCCTTCCCTCAATCGGAACAAGCGTTGCACAGAAAAAAATACGAGTGGGAAGACTCGGTCAATTTTTGCCTCCAAACCAATAAATATCAACACGCTATAACAACTCATATTACAAACCGTTTAATAGTGTCCCCTTGAGACGTACGATTACGATTTGATAGATGTGTACTTTTTTCCTTTTTTCTAAATAAAATTCACTGTAAAATAACAGATAGATACAACATGTTACAGAACTTGTTGCCCAATTTTGCATTTTAATACTGATACAAATATACAGCGTAGATTCTATGTGCTAGGAACTATTGGAAAGAGGGAAGTATTTAGAAGAGACAGTGCGTTTAGGGAAACGGAAGTTGAACACATTAGAGAATGCATAATTCTAATTAGGACATTTGTATTAAATCAAATATCAACAGGTAAACGGAACCTTAACTTAACAAGAAGCAACAACACAGACAAGTTTAGGGAAAAAGCGATTTTATTTGTAATATTTTTTTAAATATATTTCCATGATGTCCAAAACCTTTGATATAAATATGTAAATTATACAAATAGTTTCCAGGCTACTTCGTAGGGAAATAGATTAATGAACCTCAGCAGTGCGATTTTGGATCTTCATTTCATCATTCTTTGATTGTACTACGGAAATCACATGAAAAATAAAACATAACTCAGACATTTGTCCCTTGTAATAGTGAAAACGATTTGAGCACCTCCCATTTTAACAATGAGCACTTGCACACACACAATAAAAAAAAAGAAGCAGCTTAATGCGACAGCTATTAATTGTTGAGCAGAACAAAAATAATAATGACAAAAATCCTTCTAATACAAAAACAACCAACAACAGCAACACATTTATCTCAGATAGTAGAGTTATCGTATTATAAATAAAACTCATCATAGTAGATTTTTAAACAGTAACAATAAATTACACTACAGTAACTAACACACTTCACTTCAATGAGAAAAATACATCAAAACATGTAAATGTTGAAAATTCAAATGCGAAAAAGTTATTAGTAGAGAAATGTTCGCACCAAATGATAGGAAGGAAAGAAAAATCGGGCTTACGGCTCCACAATTATCAAGTGTGTGATACCTTGTATTAAGTACTTCCGTAGTCTTTGCCTATACACCATAAACTGATTTATCATTCATTCGACCTTATCATACCCTACTAACACAATATGATAGCACATCTCCTTTTTTATATGAATTTTGTAATGCAAATCTCATCGGATTCGATATTTTATATGCTTTTATTTATTTATTATTTTATTACTTCTAATCTTCTATATTTGATTTTTAATATTAAGTTTGTAATAGATGTTCACTACTTAACCTTGTCAAATTCCTGCGAAGTTTCAGCAAGGTTTCAGCAAACTACACTATTAACTATTTTTGACGTCGGTGTTTTCTATACTAAAGTACAATTTAAAAAAAATCCTATTGCGACCGTCACGAAAAGCGGTTGGATTTTGAGCATTAACGTCTCAGTCGTTTCTCAAAACATTTTCAAAATGTTTGCCCCAATCGATCGGAACTAATTCTATGCGTCGATTCCAATATTGAAAAGTATAACATTAAACTATTGAAAATAACGCAAATATAAGGTGATGTCTTATACTTTTATATTGCAAAGGAAGTTTACGAAGTGCCAAGTATTTTCCTATCACAGACTTCAAATGTAAGTAAGGGAGATCTCATATGCAGCAGTGAACGATATAAAAGTGGTGCACCTTCTCAATATGCTTCCTTCGCTCGGCAGCCTTGGAGCTGGTCAGAGCGGCATTGAGCCAGTATTGAATAGGAAGCTGGCGTTGACAGGTACCCTAGAGGGAGCACTGGCAAGCTATCATTGGCCTGGTAGCGGATGGCGCTATCGCCTTTGGCTAGGCAACCATTGCTAGGCAGCCATTGGTTATGCAGTCGATAAACCAAGCCACGGGTGAATTTCTAGCCAGCCGGTTGGCGCAACCACGAGCGAAGTAAGTGTGACCTAGTTGGCAGTTGCCATCTTTCGGTAAGGCGGTTGAGTGGTATGAACGGTATAAACCTGCCACCATCATCATCGCTAATTTGTATAGAAAATACATTGACTAGCTTGACCAGTTACTAGTAATAAGCAGATAATTGATTTCAATTGATCTGCCAACAACTGTCGCAAATATGACGCTAGTATTGCTGGCTATTGAATTGTCGCATAATATTAGTAAAGATGTTAATGGATCATACGACAGGTCCTAAGAAGATCGATCAAACATGAACCATTTAAAATCCGTCCTTCTTAGGACGACTTATTTGATTTACACAGCTAAAGAGGTTGTTTGTATTCGAATATATCTGACATCTCGTTCCTAATTCTTGTCAATTGGAAGCCAGCAGCGGCTAAAATATGTTCAGCCCTCCCTTCGCCGCATACCTGAAATCATTTGTACAATTTCAAACACGGCTTGGACATTTTAACGGTCTCTATATTATTCCGAAGCGCAAATATAAAGCAAGCTTATGCCTAGAGCACCATGCCAAATGGACATTTTACAAATGGCGACCGTCACGCAATATTGAAACAAATGATTATAACATTCATTACGTAGCACTACGCTACGTAGTGCTACGCCACCTTTGCGTACAGCCTCGTTGAGCTGTTCCTTGTAGTTTTTTCGTAAATGACCGTTTGTACGATTCGAAAAAGAACACCTTTTCTATGAACGCGGAAGTTAGATATTTCATGAAATAGGTATCGATCAACCCCAAATGGGCATTCATACCGGCCATGGTATCACTCGCGATCGGCACAAAGCACTCAAGTTTTTCTGCGTCTTTCGGAGGATCGGTCGCTGTCGGTGGGTCCTTTTGTAAATATGTCAATCAACAGCACAGGGACTCTGGATTTGTGAACTCAAATACTGGGTGTTATCGACATCAGTTCTGAGATGATTTCCTCTACCGCATCACAGCAGCTTAAGTCTCTCAGTCGTGGTCCGGGTGGAGTTCTGTCAATATCCCTAAACAAACATTTTTCCAGTCTGCTGTCCCCACAGCTTCGGCTAATAAATGCATTTTCAGCTTTCTGAGGGCCGACAGGCTGCGTGTTCGTCAATAATAAATGTATGAAAATCAAAAGCATTACTTGAAGTGTACTGAGTCGCGGATGCTATTTGAACGGAAGTGGCAGGGATGTCGTTGAAAGACCTTTTAAAATGATTAGCAAATAGCTGACATTTACCCAGCTCAGAGCTAACAAGTTGTTCGCCGAGATGGACTGATATAGGCAAACCAACTTCTTTGCGCTTGGAATTCACAAACGACCAAAATCCTTTAGGGTTTCTACGAAGAGATGACTGCTTACGAATAACATATCAACGATATAGAGAACGGTTGTAAACACGGTAGGCATTGCTTGCACGGTTGAACTGTTGCTTACTAAACTGTGTGCGACTCCAGCAGTGATGTCGCAATGATTTCGCTCTGGCACGTTTGAGTTGACGCAAATGGCTATTGGACCATGGGGGCTTTGGCTTCGGGCGACACAAAGGAACATGTTCAGCAATTATATCGTGAACTATGTGGCTGAAGTAGATCACAGCGTCGTCAATGCAATCAAAATCATCGATAGGTTGCCAATCGACACGGGAAATAGCAGCACAAATATCGGCATGATTATCACGGTGGTACTTGTACATCTGCGAACCATCGGCGTAATCGTCAAACGATATCGTTTCAGAGAGGTCAACCACCACGTCCAAAGCTGGATGGTCGGCGTCGAGAGAGATAAGCGGTTCAATAGCTTCTGCAACTTTACATGCATTGCTAACTGTGTCGTTTCCAAGAACGAGATCCAAAAACCCTGGATTTCTTTTCGGTACTCCATTAAGCTGTGTCAAGCCATGGAAGGAAAGACCGTCGACTAACGCACAACCGGAATTAGAAAGAACAGATTGATGGTTAACTTCTAGAAATCCGTTATCCGTTGCTTTCCACTGCAAATACGGTTGATTGTAATCCCCAAACTGCAACACGAAGTCATTCAAAGCCAGGTTGGAGATTATTGAACCGATGGAATCCAGATGATCGAGTATGCAACTCATATTGTCACGTCGGTCAGGGGGTAGATAGATAACTCCAACGCTGATGATTCGAGTAGGCGTCGAGATTTTAATCCATAACTGCTCAAGAGTTATACTCGTCGTTGTAGGATCGATAAAGCTGTTCCAATACTTGGAGACCGCGATCAAAACACCACCACCACGGACCTTTGAGCTGTTCGTTGCATTGCGATCGGTGCGGTAAACAGCAAACTTGGGGCCAAATAGCTGCGCATTGTAGATGAAAAGTCCCTTCTCGTCAAGTTCAAGGCTGAGCGGTTGATGTTGCTCGTGCTGACCGCCAACTCGGACAAACTGATATTCCATTATGGGAATAGAAAAAATATTACAGTACACATGTCGCATGCGCAGGATCAGAGAATATACGATCTCCCACCGGAGGTTCCCGACCACGAGTTCGGGACGGTGTTGTCCAAATATGGATGCGTAAAACGCATCGGGCGGGAGAAGTTTCCGGCGAAGCTGGGAATATCCGCCTACACTGGTATGCGTGGCATGAAGCAGGAAATGCCGTCATCGCTGCACTTCGCCAGTCGAAAGGGAAATATATAAATTTCCAAGGCAACAAGGACAAACCTCGAGTAATTCATGATTAGAGCCTAAAAGCCAATTTTTTTTCTCTTTTATATTTTGCGTCGGCCTATTTCCTCACATGGTGACAATCACCGACGCTAGGAAGACGATTCCACCACATGGACCCTACCTAACGACTCATGAATATGAGCCGCGAAACAAGTAAAAGCCAATTGTAAACAATAACTTTAATTGTCGATTTCTATCGAATCACAAATCATTCTCGCGAATTGAAAGCAGCAGCTGGTAGAGGAATATTCGTTTTACCATGTGATGTACTTAGATATCAATGGATCAATGTCTTGATGTTCGTGAAAGATCGACGTTTAATGTCATTGTTTATATTTGGCTTTTAGGACCTAATCATGAATTAATCGAGAAATGCTTCATCTGCAAGGATGAGGGACACCTGATGGCTTCTTGTCCCAAGCGGAATGCTCGGAGTCAGCCGAAAGTGCGTCGGCAAGAAAAGGAGCAGAGACTGAAGGAAACTCACGGATGTGCAGTAACCGGAGGCACAGCCACCGTAGGATCAGAAGCTGAAGGTGAGGTGGGATTGGAAACGCTAGAGGTGCTGGAAAAAGAAACGGAGGAAGCTGTCATAATGCCGGTGGACACCCAAATTCGTAATGATGAACCGAACAAGATGGAAACTCGCGATCAGCTAGAATTGCGAAGGAACAAGAAGAAGTTAAGATCAAATCGCCTTCACGAAAGAAGAAGAACCATTGCATGTATAAAAATTAGTTTTTCTTTATTGCCTATGGCTCCGTAAAGCTAAAGCGATCGAGCCTTACAAATAAACGAGATGGAAACTGGTTAAAAGTATTAGGTGTATTCTTAGAAAATGTCTTTTTTTTTTGCAAATTTGATGCTTTATTGTGAAAAAATGGTTATACATTTATTGTTCAAAGTATTGGCCATCGCTAGCTATAACTTTTTCCCATCTTTGTGGTAGTTGACGGATACCCTCTCGGAAAAATGATGCTGGTTTGGCGGCTATCCACGAATCGATCCATTTTTTGACTTCGTCATAATTACGGAAGTGCTGGTCAGCCAGGCCATGTTGCATCGATCGGAAGAGATGGTAATCGGATGGCGCAATGTCCGGACTATATGGCGGGTGGGGTAGGACATCCCACTTGAGCGTTTCCAAGTATGTTTTCACCGGCTGTGCAACATGTGGCCGAGCATTGTCATGTTGCAAAATGACTTTGTTGTGTTTTTTAGCGTATTGCGGCCGATTTTCACGCAATGCACGGCTCAAACGCATCAGTTGTCGCCGGTAGACTTCGCCCGTGATGGTTTCTTTTGGTTGCAACAGCTCATAGTAGACCACACCCAGCTGGTCCCACCAAATACACAGCATGATTTTCTGGCCATGAATATTGGGATTGGCCGTCGATGTTGTGGCATGACCGGGGTATCCATACGTTGCCTTACGTTTTGGATTGTCGTAATGGATCCACTTTTCGTCACCAGTCACAATTCGATCCAAAAAACCCTTCCGTATGTGCCGTTTAAGCAGCTCTTCGCATGTGAAAAAACGGCGCTCAACGTCTCTCGGCCGCAATTCGTATGGCACCCAATGACCGACCTTTCGAATCATTCCCAATGCTTTCAAACGCTTACTAATGGCTGGTTGGTTAACTCTCAATGCTGCTGCAAGTTCTTTTTGCGTTTGTGAGGGGTCTTGGTCGAGCAAAGTTTCCAATTCGACGTCTTCAAACTTTTTGACCGGGCCGGGGCGTTCCTTGTCTTCAGTGACAAAATCACCACTTTTAAAGCGTGCAAACCAACGTTGACACATTCGAACGTCGATTTTGTAGTCCGGGTATGTTTCGGAGAGCAATTCACATGCTTGAGATGCATTTTCTTCGAATTAAACAGGAAAATTAAAACTTCCCGCAAATGCTGCTTTGATGGCTCGAATTTCGACATTTTCAGCTTCACAAAAACTTGTTTACTTTCACTAATGATGCGTAACTTACACTGAAATAACTAGAGAATAGAATGAAGTTTCGGATGTGATAGCTATCAATATCCAAAATTCATGTCCAGAACAATAGATATGAAGTTGTCTGCAAATACGACATTTTCTAGGAATATGTTTTTAATATATGTGGAATATTTTCTACGATATGTTTGAGGAACTAATTATAAAATAAAACTCAAACAATCTAGTAATTCCGTTATTCGTTTTTATTTTATTTCATAAAAATAGCAAAAATGAAAAAAAAAACAATCAATCATGCAAACCATGGCTGCTTGAACCAGTTATTAAAGCCCGTCAGTGGAAGTTCTGGTGGGATAGTTTTTTGGATGTTAAGTCCAATGATTTCGGCGAAACGAGAATCTATCCAAGGAACTTCCGTAGCTCCGTTCACGTCGACCTCACTAAGAATATCTTCCTAGCGTTGCTGCAGAATCTTGGAAGGCCTTATTTCTTAAGACGAAATATCTGCCTTGTGGATGCTTTTGCGGTGACGATCTGCATTCACTTTTGTCGCAAAAAACAGTCCACAATTAGAGCAAATGCGATTATTTTTGCTTTTACCTTAGATGCCAAGTAAAGTTTATCTTCTTTGAAAGTTTTCCAAAGCAAGTTGACGTCTTCTCAGGCCTCTTTGATGATGATGATGATGTAATACTACCAGCTAGTGAAGCAAGGTAACTTTCCATAACAGTGGAATAATCTGAAAAACGATTTGATCAGGATTCTATAGTTGTCTGCGGTCATCAAGCTCCTGTATGAAGGGCCAAAAACGTTTGTGCGGGCCCGTAAGCAGAGACACTTACGCAAAACCCGCGAATATAGGGAAGAGAATCTCCTTCCAAAAGCAAGTTTACACTCACAGCGCTAGAATCGAGTCCTCGATTGACAGAATAAACTCAATAGGTGGGGTCGAAGAGCCCGCCCTCGTTCCGCGAAATGTTAACAATAGGGAGGAGGCAGTCCCATGCTCCCTATCCAAATCGTTTTACTTGGGTGCCCTGATGGTCCCTCCCTTTCCCCGTTATATGTTATTTAATATTTAGTATATTTTGTACACAAAATATTAGGATATCATTATTAACAAACATGCCAATTTATTCAAATTTCAAACTTGAATGATACTATCAATGGATTGTTACTGAAAAATTAATAAAAATTAGATATGTATTAATATCCTTTTTGTCCTGGAAAAGCTGAAAACAGAATAGATCATTCCAAATATCAAAGATAAAATTTCAATAAAAGATATTGTTTTATAAGACATGTTGTAATATTTTTTCTTTATACTGTTCTAGTAATATTTCAAATATAGCAATTGGAGTGAACGAAGAGTCCGGTTTGATGAATCCTGAAATAAATGGCTTATCTTACCATAATACCACATACACAATATTAAAATATAATCTTGCATTGCTTATAAGCACATGCCAGTTTATAGTTGAAATTCAGAAGTGCAATTTTAAATTAAATGTAATGCTGAAATGCTGAAAAACAAATTTAGCCTTCGATGCCTGTCGTGTTGCTCCCGGCACTTACGTGGTTTTGGAATGCAAAAATGATTCCAAAGCGTGCTGAAATTATTGATCAAATGAGAATGGGAAATATACAATATGATTTAAAGGTATAAGATCTTCGTTCGCACCCCTCACTTCGCTATTGTCAGATTGACAACATTGCCCAGGCTACGCCAACCAGCGTCTCCATGTTTCAGCTGGCAGTCTTTTGTGATCATATGACTCGTGGAGGCGTGAGGAAGGAACTTTTGAGGACGAGAGGTCGGTCGCACCCTCCTTCGAAGTTGTCAACTCACCATTTGAAGCCCTAAGGTTTTGGTAAACTTTTTTGGACCAAAACCGGGTTTTCGAAAATCGACG
Source organism: Aedes koreicus (assembly GCA_024533555.2). Lineage (NCBI taxonomy): Eukaryota > Metazoa > Arthropoda > Insecta > Diptera > Culicidae > Aedes > Aedes koreicus. Next base: position 209,120 of record JAHHFK020003051.1, read on the forward strand.
ATTTTAAACCCCCTCTTTAAGCGATTAGACGCTTATTTACGGAGATGACGTCTTCTCAGGCCTCTTTATGTATTTTCTGCTTTTTCCCATTATGCGCTAAAGCATTGCTTGAACACGTCTTTTTCCGTAACTTCAGTGTTTGATAGGTAATCACAACCGGATATAATGAAACCCCTCTACTAAATGTATGTTAAATGGGAGCATGTCAACTATCAAATGTCATCTCATCCACGTATAAATGAAAATACTGAATGGTTTACATCATAAGCTTACTATTGATTTGGTGCTTGCATTCACTCTCTCGATATTGTTTTAAAAAAAAAAAAGAGAAATACAACCAACACGCTCTACACGGCCAGACACTTTAAATCAGTTTTGACTCACTTTCGTCAAAAATAGAGTCACTTAAATTTGAGTAAATGCAACTGGGATTGACAAGTCGACAAATCAAAAACATGGACTCAAACCAGATGGATTACATTTACTCAGATTTGAGTGACTCCACTTGTGATGCAAGTGAGTCAAAAACTGAGTTAAAAAGGAAATGGACTCAAAACTGAGTTAAAATGGATGGCCGTGTCATTAATTTCTCTTTTTGTATCTTTTATCCTTTCGAAAAGATAGTTAGAGACAGTAATTTTAGCGTGTAACATTAAACCCCGTTTATATAACTCTTGTAGCAGCAATATTATGTGATATTGTGTTTTTTTTTAAAATCCACTGCCAATTTTTTTCCATGAAAACTAGATGTATGGATGCTACTATCAAGATAGTCTATAATACGTATTATAAGTTGTAGTGTGCTAAATTTATGCTAAATTCCTTAATTAGATGCCATATTATACTGATTTGATGTATTGCTTACATTTTTTCAAAGTACAGGGCTTGAAATCTGTGTGCAGTGCAGCACTCAGATTGTAAACAATCTCCATCACGGAATCGCAGTAGTTTTTGAGTCGTGTGGTTTGGAAAATGATAGTCTATCCTTAAATAAGGTGGCCAAATAAGGACTCTTTTCTGAGTCATCGGGCAACGCGCTGGTGTAAAAAACACAACACACGTGAGAAAACCTCGCTTGGTTGCTCTTTCTGCAAATTGTGCACGCGTATCGAAAGGTTACACCCAAAATAAAAAAGCAAGATTGTAATGCTATTTCGCATGATTTTGTTTCATTTCTCGCTGTGGATCGTAACTTGGAGAAAAAATGCAACATTGCTTGTGGGCAAAAATGCAACACAGTTATTTGCTTTGAAAAATAAAATGTGTGCATGAGGTTAATGAGTTTGGAGTTCGAAAATCAGTCACTTTATTTTGCCTATCAGTGTAACTCCTATTGTCATGTTATCGTTGTGAACAATGCTATAAATTATACATACTATATATTCTATTGTATTGTTACAATGCATGTAATTGTAAACCTATGAGAAAATGCGCAAGGTGGCTCGAGGACAATTCGCAAGATCTTAACAATTGTTTTAATCCTAAGTGCATAACGTCGAAGTGTATGAATATCCGTTTTGAAGAGAAAAAAAAACAAAGGTCTACGTAGACTTTTGGTATACCCCTCTCCCCCATCGTAGACAAACGTAGACTTTTTTGAAATCCCCCCCCCCCCTGAATTGTCTACGTGGTTTATGAACAGCCCCATGTTTCTTTTTATCTGTGTTGTCCATTGTACAAAGTAGACTAACAGCTTCCAGATTGAACCAGATTAATGAAGAACTGAGTTACGTTTACCCGCTTTCATAAATTACCCATAGTTTGACGTTTCAGCCTGTTTGATGAAAATGGGTAAAAGTTACTCAATTTTGGGTAAATCCGAATGAGCGTGTACATTAGCGACTACACAGTTACTAAAGTAATATTTAATTTTCTACGTTATCTAATGCACATAGAGGGAATACTAGATTTGAAAGAAATTAATTGGACATTTCATGTAAATTTAAGCCAGATAATGCCGGAATCTAGTCTGTTGTATGGAAGATTGCAAACATTGTTGTATGGCGTATGAAAGATTGCATACCATTTCGTTGTTTACTCTTCGTTTTATTTTCTGTGATAGAGAGATTATTATTGGAAATCTAGGAAAATTTTACCGAACACTCCACTTATTCACTTTTAAATACTAAAAAATAAAAACAAAAACTTTTTTTCAAAGTTTTTCATAAAAACGAAAAAAATTTTTTTTTTTCTCCTCCTTTTTTGTTTGATAAAATTTTATTTAAAAAAATAAAACTTTTTTCGGATGGTGATAAAAATAAAGCTAAGACAGATAATTGCTTTTGATAAATTTCCCACGTAATTTAATTATTGAGGCTTACTTTCAAAAAAAAATCTACACCCTTGCGAGCGGCCTTCCGGCAGTTAACCGGAACATTTGCCATTGCGGACAAAAACATGCGTGTTCGCATGTTTTTGAGTTCTTTCTTCGTATTATTTATCAATTCCTCCTCAGTTTTCGTGACAAAATTGTTGGAGTAGATTTCTTGATGAACGACGCAACTTTCGGCAGGCATTTCGTACTATAAATTTCCCCGTTCACAGCGAAAGAAGAACGGCCCGGAGCGAAAGAAGAACGGCTTTGACACCCCCTTCTTGCTGATTGTCAGCCACAGTAGCACATTCTTGGGGAACTTGGTGTGTGAAATGAACTTCACCTCGGGGCTCACTTCCTTCGTGGGGGAAGTAAAATACGAAGTGCCCTGCCAATCGTTGCCATCCAGTGTGAGAAAGGTCTCGTCGTCTATCACCACCGCCGCGTCGCGATTCACCGGGAAAATCGAGTTGACCATCTTATTCAGCCGCTGCCGCTGCGTCATTGCCTGCAGCTCTGAGACCAGTGGACTTCCGCTTCCTGACCTGTATGTTCATATTCACCAGGTACTTTTTCACTGTTCGGCTGGTTGAACCGACCTCCCGGCCAAGCGCACGCAGCGATGTAGCCACTTTTCCCTCGGTCTTCCTCTTCAGCATCCTTTGGAGCTTCTTGTCGATCAGGGTCGTCGGCCGTCCGGAACCAGGCTTTCTTTCGATGATCTGATTGTTGTCTAATAGTGTCAAGATGTTGTAGATGCCGGAACGGGCGTATTCGGCGTCCACAAAGTGCCGCACGATGTCCGTTTTCGACGCGGCGGTGTTCTGTTCTTTGAACGCGCACTCTTCTGAACGGAGTTGCTTCACTGTCTTTGCCATCACTGTTAGAGTTCAACTGATAGAGCTGTCAAATTTTGTCTGCTGACTAATGGGTTATTATTATTGTATTATTATTGATGCTGCATGGGTTGTTTCGTCAGTGCGGGTGATGGTAAACCCATAAAAAGTCGGCAATTTTTGTCCATTTTTTAAATAGGGTAACGTACGGCAACACAAATCCTTAAACTGCAACGAGAGTAAAGTTAAACAAACCAACAACAGACAAGTATACGCGCACAGCCTACTCCTATACTGCCGTGAAACGCATATCAGTCCCATATGAGTTTTCGGTGTTTTTGAGTTATGATTTTTGAAGATCTAATGATCGTTGTTCAGCATTGTTGTTGAAAAATCGGCATTTTGTGTCCATTTTAATGCCAACATTATGATCCAAAACGCACTTTAAAAATGAGATAACTTGTGAAAATAGCAACCTATAGGTCTGATATTTCATGATTTCTTTTTGTGGTTCAAAAACATTTAACCTTCCTAAGATACTGGGGTCAATTCTGACCCATGGCGCAATATCAATGTACGCTATCTTTGTTATTTTTAAATCAATCGGGCTGAATTTTTCTGACTTTAAAATTATTTTTTTTTTTCTTTCTATGTATGACTCTACTGTCACAGGAAAAACTATTTTGAAATATGTTGCATTCCCTTTATATGCATTAAATAACGCAGAAAATGCAATGTTTATTTTTATCTGTGTAGTTTGATAAAACTTCACTGCTCTGCAACATGCGCCTATTTAATGTTTGATGATGGGGGAAAATCCAAAGGAAAAGTCGGAGTAGTTTTGCATTTTTTATGAAAGTCCATTAAAAACTGCACGGTTATGGTGAAATTATCGGCATTCATTTCACCCAATATGCTCATCATGTCCCTTATCTTACTTATTGTATGATAATCAACTTATTTTATTATTCGAAATGCTAATATTCTATCCATTTATAATAATTCTCATTATTTGTTTCTTTTCAGGTAAGCATCATATCTGAAAATGCGGCTATGCTCGAAAATTGGAATTAAATTTTCGTCTCGGTTTGTAAGCACTGTCCTTACTTTCCTTGAACTCTCGTTCTTTGATTTAGTTTTTTAATAAAATAAATTTAGACTTAACAGTATTGTTTTCAATGGTCTACCGTTTGAGTAGGAAGCAGCATTAGACTAAAGGGTGTAATAGGTGAAATTTATTTGCTCGATGTGATTGAAGAACAACGAAATATTGCTGGATGATATATTGAGGATGAAAGACTTATATCACAAGATATAAGCTATTGAAATGTATACGGAAATAAATTGTACTGCTGACCACTGCCACCATCCTGAGGAAGGCAGCTGTGAACACTGAGGTCAATGGTAGGAAAAGTTATAGCTTGTAGAAAAAAACTAAGGAATAGAGGGAGGTACAGGGTACTATCTAGCTCAGGTAGGTAGGGTAAGCGTCCCGTACGAAATTCAATCGTCTTCAGCAGACAAACAGTTAAAAAAGACGTTAATACAAGAAACAGTTTAGCACTTTCTGTCAAAATCAAAGCAGGAAAACTACTGCCAGAAAGTCTGGAAGCACTGATCAATGAAATCAAAATTGACGTCCGGAAAATGCCAACATCTTATTATTGGACTGCAATGAACAAGGTACCTAAAAACTACCGGAAACTGGGGGGTGACCCCGGCGTAGAGGTTAACATCCATACCTCTCACGCCAAAGTCACGAGTTCGAATCTCACCCCCGGACAAGTTACGAAAAATACTCAAAAAGGTATTTGAGTGACTACGACGGGAGATGAACCAGCCCAGGGCTGAAAATCTCGATAATCAAGAAACTAAACTACCGCAAACTACTCGAGTTGCTTTAAATACGATTACATTGTATAAATCTGGAGTAACATTTAACAAGGGCATATTTTCGTTGATCGTTTCTCCTTATCGACTTTCTCTTTGGTTTACCACGGCTTAACCATTAAATTTGTGGCTCTACTAACAGCTTAGGTCATGAGAAGACGCTGTTATATTGTAAACCGAACAACAGATTCTGTAGAAAATAATTTAATAACGCATTCACAGACAAGAAAATCGATCGACGGAGATATGCCCTTTTCAAACGTTATGTGGGAAATATTCCTGTTCGTAGAGGAAAGTGATAGAGGAAAGTGATAGAATTATTGCTTTTCATTGAAACCATTGAAGTTTACTCCGCATATAAGAAAATCCTATCCCAAAATTGACACTAGTATGCGTCAGCCTCTGAGAACAATTTTTTTCTCTAAAAAGTCTTTAAATTATACTAGCGATACAAAAAAAATACAAAGACTTTTTCTACGCTGCTGTTTTTTTTTTTTTGACGCACATATTTTCCGAACTTGCTGAATCATCCATCTTCCAAGTCAAGGCATCCTAAGTTAAATGATGTTTCCACCTGTTCGTTCCCCCAGCCTAACCATTCGCAGTCACACAACGCGCCATACCAATCGATAGAGCCGCCATTGTATTTGCCTAATGAGGGGAAAAGACTCGCACTTTAGCTCGTTTGTTCCGTTCGGTCATTCATCGCTTTTTGCTCTCTAAATGAATGAATATTCAAAATAGCGGATGCCTTGTGCAAAAAAAAAAAACGATACTCATAGTCGTAGGATTTTTTTTTATCCAAAACAGTTCCTAGTGGGGAAGATTTCAACAAGAAAAGCAAAGTATAAGCCGTAAAAAAGTTCATTTGGCACTGTGAGCTTTATGAAAACAAATGATTAATTAAGAGGTAACAAAGAGGAAGACATTAGATCTTCATTTTAACCCCTCTCGCTTTCGTTGGAGTTGAAGTTTTGCACCAGCAGCAATTCTGCAAGAGGAAAAGGTCGAAGCGCGTATGCAACCGAAGAGTGGATAGACGGCGCTTATTTTTAGCAAATGATTATTATTTTAATTAGTCTTTGGGACTAGGGTGCACTTTTGCGGAGAGCTTTTGTTTACGTGAACAACTGTTTCCAGTTGTTTGGCATGATTTGCGTTAATGAGTGCCTTCTGCCGAGGGGAAGTACGTGTTGTTGACTTTTTTCGACTTTGGGTCAAATTTCGACCAGCCAACAACAGGGCGGTAGGCTCACCATCAGCCGCGGGGGTTGGCTTGCCTTTGGGGCCAGAAGGGCGGTTTAGGGAAATTTGGCATAAATTTTTTCCACCGCGGGGTTTTGCTTCTTTTTTTGGGGGGTTGCGTTACAGGGGGTGGCACCGTGGGGGGTTTTTTATGAGCCCGCGGGGCAATGTACCCTCCGAAACCCACCCAATTGGAACCAAGGGTCCATTTGGGCCCAAATGGGGCGTTTGGGGTTTGGTTTTTATACAACAAAAGGGAAACAGGGGGTTAAATTAAAAGGAAAACACCTTTGGCCGGGTGGGCCCTTCCTTAAGAGGGGGGAGGAACATAACTTAAAATAGATTACCGCGGCGCACAGAGGGGCAGATCCTATAAAAGTACGGACAAAACCTCAAAAAAAAAAAAAAAAAAAAAAAAAATTTCAAGATACGGTTTAAACACCATGACCAATCGAAAGTACATACCTGGCCTACTACAAATATGAAAGAAATACTGGAAAAGAGGCTATTTTCATCGTGTAGTGAATAGGGGAAGTTGGGGTTAAAAATGTCTTAAAAATGTAACTTCAAACAATATCGAAGGAATTGAAGATCGAAAAGATATTTAGACGATCTTTTAAATGTTAAACGCTCTGGGAATAGATAATATATGTAATTACTACTATAATTTATGAAGGTTGACTCCAAATTATGAAAGTAGGCTTTGTTGCGAAGCCAAACAAAGTAACATTAAAAATCTCTGAATTTTCATATTTTGGGACAAATGGGAAAGTGTAAATATCGTGTAATTATGCGATATCGTTGCCATAGTCATCAAGATATGATATGGTACTTCCCCACAATAACAAGTTTGGGACCCGCCAGGACCCGCCGCGCGAAATATTTACGAAATTATTTAGTGTGTGTTTTGTCATTTTTGAGGCCAACAATTTATTGGTTCAACTTGAATCTCTCTCTCTCTTTTTCAGTCTATTTCTCTATCCTTCCTTCTCTTCTATTGTTTACCTCCGTTTTCACTCTATTTCTCCCTTTTTAGCAGTACAGTTGGGTTTCCTACTACATAATGGGTGGTGCTGACCTCCCACTGAAATTTCTCATCTATCCTACAATCCAATGACGCTGATTTAGTTTATGTATAACCATGTCATTGTAGAGGACAACTTTACAATGACTTTAGTCAACTTCTCGAAGAACATTCATATCTCATTCAAGAATCAAGGACATTTTAGTTCTTGCTTTATTGTCCGTGTGTGTGACACAATTTGTTGTAAATGTGTATGTTACAATGTTCGTTTCATATGGCATACAAAAAAGGTAGCGTTAGCGTACGGGTATGTGTTTTTTCAAGTGTAAGTTCATTCACGCGCATGATTTTCATCAATCAGTTTTATGCGGCTGCTCACAGAGTAAGTGACTCACAGCAAAATGTTTCGCGCATCAAGAAAAGATATTTTTTCAATGCTGCAGGAGTTAAAAAGCAAGCCGTTCAACACGCAATTCCAGTACGTCTTGGCGAATGTTTTGAATAAAATGAATGTGAGTGATGAAGAAAATTCATTAAAAGTGAAAAAGAAGCTTTACGTTTTATGTTTCAATATCAACAAAAAATGGAAGGAATGTAGGCATACGACGAAGACATTTTTTGATCGTAATCGAAAATGGTTAGAGAAAGAGGTTGAAATTGTCAATCCTTTAATGAAAAGACCAAGTCGAGCAGGTAAACTATGATGCCAACATTCAGCGTTATAAAAAATTAAAAACAGATTTTTTAAAAACATATTAGTAAAATAATATTGCATAATTTAATTTACCAGGCGGTCGCCCCACATTGGATTTTGCAGCTATTAGTATTCGCTCGAAGAGGAGAAAAGTAGAAAATTTGCGGAAGGCTGTTCCAACTCCAGAGCTTACTCTTGCTGCAGAAATGAATCTTCGCGTCCAAGGTAAGAAAGTTGAGGCAGAACTAGTGAAAGAATTTTTACATACTACCCCTACTCGAGCTTCTCGGATTTCTAAAGCATGGGGAAGCTCCAATAAAGCGTTCGACATACAGTCATTCACTCCAACAGAAGCCCTAGCATTAATGCTAGACACTGACATTTCTAGACAGGGCTACCAGATTTTGAGGACGCAGTCCAAGAATAAGGGTGCTGATATTTATCCTTCCTATAAAAAAAATTCAAGATGAGAAAAAGTTGTGCTACCCTTCTTCCAGCGCTATCGAAGTCAGTGAAAGTAAGGCAGAAGTAAAGCTTCAGGCTTTACTAGATCATACTACACAACGTATTTCCAAAATTATTGAGGACGTTTCAGAAAAAAACTGATGGAAATATTGTTAAATTTTGTACTCTGCTGTCAAAATGGGGACTAGATGGGAGTGGATCACAATCTACGTACAAACAGGTCAAGCATGGACATGATTATGATGATTCTCATTTGTTAATGACGTGCTTTGTACCTCTGCAATTATTTTGTGGAGATGGTGAATCGAAAGAAATTTTGTGGCATAATCCGACGCCTTCTTCGACCCGTTATTGTCGACCAATAAAACTTGAATTTGTGAAAGAAACATACGAGATAATAAGGAAAGAAGAATTTCATGTTTCTGACCAAATTTCTAAGCTCATGCCAACAATTATCCACACGACTGTTGGAGAAATCAAAGTACATCATAAACTAACATTATCAATGGTTGACGGGAAGGTAATTAATAGCTTGACAGGTACAAAATCAGCACAAAAGTGTAATGTGTGCTCTGCTGGCCCAGCTGAAATGAATAAAATTGATAAAGTTATGCAAAGGAAGATTGATGTAAAGGCATTGGAACTGGGTTTATCAACATTGCATGCATACTTACGCTTCATGCATTGGTTACTTCAAGTCAGCTACAAACTGGACACTAAACGATATTATAAGACCAGCGAGAATAAACTTCAAATTGAAAAGCGAAAAGCTGATATTCAGAATCAGTTCAAGAAAGAATGTGGCCTTCTTGTTGATTTTGTCAAAGGAAACTTCGGTACAACTAATGATGGAAATAGTGCTCGCCGCTTCTTTCAAGATCCAGCAACATCCAGCCGAATTACTGGCATCGATAAAGGCCTTATCGATCGATGTGACACGATCTTGCGCGCTTTATCTTCTGGATACGCAGTTAACGTCGAAGCTTTCAAACACTTTGCCATTGAGACAGCTCGACTATACGTCAAACTGTACGAATGGTATCCAATGCCGGCCAGCGTGCATAAAGTTTTAATACACGGATCAGAAGCGATCCAAGTCGCTTTCTTACCAATCGGAATGCTGAGTGAGGAAGCGCAGGAGGCGCGCAACAAAGATTTTCGAAAGTTCCGAGAGCATAAAAGCCGCAAAATAAGCAGAACTGATACCATGAAAGATGTGTTCAATATGATGATGATAACTTCGGACCCATTCATTAGTACCATTCGTACCAGTCCTCGAAAACGGAAGCAAAAGATGAAGAAAGCTGTGCGATATTTAATTGACGGGACACCGGATGAAGAAGATGAAACGGATGAAGAAGAGAAAACGGACGATGAAGAGGAAGCGGATAAAGAAGAGGAAACGGATGCAGAGTGATGGACAGTCCAAACAAGATGAATGAAGCAACAGATGATGAAAAGGAATCGCTTGAAATAAAGGAGCTTTGGATGATGAAGAGTATAAAAACAAGAATGGAGGAAACACCAGATGAAGAATCTGAAAAAAGAAGAGGAACTTTGAATGTAGAAGAGGATGATCGAGATAAACATTAATTGAATACAAATAAAAATCAAATAAATGCATTGTTTAGTATAACAGTATAACAGTTTTTAGACAGTGTGACAGAAGTTATCTAGATAAAAAAAAACAAGTGATGATAAATAATATATTCCATCCACAGATTTCCCATCGATAGAAGGCTTCTATCGAAAAATAAAACTTATCTAGATCAAAATTTAGTGATCTAGATAAGTTTTAATGATATCAAAAGCTAGCTCATATCTATCTGGCAAACTTCATCAAACATTTTGCTTTAATGGCGTGCTTCTCTCTAAAAACAATGCTGATCTAGATAAATTATAGTGATCTAGATCAAAACTAATGATGGCAAACGGTAGATAATACAAATATGACCAACTTTTCCGAAAACATCAAATCGTTATCTCTTGAATGAAAGAAGTTATGAGGTTTTGTCCGTACTTTGACAGGATCTGCCCCAGTGTGCGAGGGGGTTGTTGTAGAGATTTTTTGAGGTGGGTGAATGGGGTGTAAAAGTTGTTTTTTTGTGGGGGAGGGAAGGTTGTTTTGGAGATGGAGGGTGACCTTCTTCGCCGCAGAAAGCCAGTTTGCCTTGAACTGCTGCTCGTCCTTAGCAGTTTTTTTGGTCTTCTTTAGGTTCCGCTTGACAATAGCCCAGTATTTCTCAATTGGGCGGAGCTCTGGCGTGTTGGGAGGGTTCTTGTCCTTGGGAACCACCTGCACTTTGTTGGCGGCGTACCACTCCATGGCCTTTTTACCGTAATGGCAAGATGCCAAATCCGGCCAAAACAGTACGGAACAACCGTGTTTCTTCAGGAAAGGCAGCAGACGTTTATTCAAACACTCTTTCACGTAAATTTCTTGGTTGACAGTCCCGGAAGCTATGAAAGTGCTGCTTTTCAAGCCACAGGTACAGATGGCTTGCCAAACCAGATATTTCTTTGCGAACTTTGACAGTTTCGTGTGCTTGAAAATATCTGCTACCTTTCCCCTTCCTTTTGCCGTATAAAACTCCTGTCCCGGAAGCTGCTTGTAGTCGGCTTTGACGTAGGTTTCGTCGTCCATTACCACGCAGTCAAACTTCGTCAGCATCGTCGTGTATAGCCTCCGGGATCGCGCTTTGGCCGTCGTATTTTGTTTATCATCGCGATTTGGAGTCACTACCTTCTTGTAAGTCGATAGTCCGGCTCGTTTTTTGGCTCGATGCACGGTTGTAGACGATACACCCAGCTTATTTGCGGCATCTCGGAGAGATAGGTTAGGGTTTCGCTTGAAACTACCGGCAACTCTCTTTGTCGTCTCAGCGGCTTCCGGTTTTCGATTTCCCCCCGATCCAGACTTCCTGGCTATCGACAAACGTTCCCCAAACACTTTAATTACATTTGTAACGGTTGATTTCGCAACTTTTAGCGATTTTGCCAACTTTGCGTGCGAGTAGCTCGGATTTTCGCGATGCGCGAGCAAAATTTTGATACGCTGATCTTCTTGCTTGGACGGCATTTTGACAACTGAAGAGTGAATTCCAAAATCAAAATAGGAGCAACATTCTACACACACACACACCTTCAAAATGAGGGGTGTTCAGGTTTTTTAAATGCAAAATTGAAAGAAATACGTCAAGTTGATATTGACCAAATTTTGACCGTATCGCCCTTTAATCCTGTCATGGGCCGAAAAGTGAAAAGGATATTAACGAAAAACCCAAATCTCTCCATTCGAACGGTGGCTCGTAAAATAGGGATGTCACCTGGTTTTGTCCAAAAATCAAAACAACGTTTGGGACTTAAGTCGTATAAAGTAAAAACAGTTCCAAATCGCAACGACAAACAGAACTTCGCAGCAAAATCACGGGCTCGACATTTGTACTGCGAATATTTGACGAAGTTCTCATGCGTTGTTATGCACGATGAAACTTATGTCCTGAAGGATTTCAAGCAGCTTCCAGGGCTAGCTTTTTATTCTGCTATGGCCTGAAATGCTACAGCTGAGCATTTTAGAACAAAGAGGGCATCGAAATTTCCCAAAAAATACCTTGTGTTGCAAGCAATTTGCACGTGTGGCAAAAAGAGTAAATCTTTTGTCACTACAGGAACAATCAACAAGGAGATCTATCAGAAAGAGTGTCTGCAGAAGCGATTGCTACCCTTCATCAAAAGTCACAAAGAAAAACCTTTGTTCTGGCCCGATTTGGCATCATGCCACTATGCTAAAACTGTGATGGAGTGGTACCAAGCAAATCAAGTGAACATTGTACCAAAAACCTCAAACCCGCCAAATTGCCCAGAGCTACGACTAATCGGGAGATATTGGGCTCTGATGAAGCGGAAGCTTTCTGGAAAGAAGCAAGGAATCAAAGACATCAAACACTTCCAGCAAATTTGGACAAAGACGGCTTCTACGATTTCTGAAGAGTCTGTACAAACTCTAATGGATGGAGTTAAGCACAAAGTTCGAAAATTTTATGCAAATAACGAATAACTATGTTTTTTCTTCACGTAAAAACACATCCCATGAATCTGAAATAAATAACTATGACAGAAATATAATCCGAAATTAAGAAAAAAAAAAAAAAAAAAAGGAAAAAAAAGAAGAAGAAAGGAAAGAAAAAAAAAAAAAAATACGGAAAAAAAAAAAAAGAAGGGAAAAAATCTGAAGTATGCAATTATGACTTCAAAGTAGGCACTTTGCTTGAAGACTGGAATTATGCATAAAATGCCTAAAACGGTTTTATGCAAAAATGCCTAAAGAGGTTATACGTCAAAAAGTGAATAAATTTTAGGCATTTTGCAGCATGTGAAAGAGATTAGAAACTATGCATTTTAAGAATATGATTGTGTGTAGAAACTAGTCACTTTTTGAAATGAAGATGAGATAAGAAATTCAGCGCCAATATTTCAAAAGGGCAGGATCTGCTTTTTTTTGTAATCAACGACATTCCCTATCGATTTATCTCAAAAACCCAGACAGGTAAATCAAATACACCATAAGGTAGGAAAATGCTTCTTCTTGCAGGATTGTTGATTTGCAGGAGAAAGTTTTCATTTCCGAGAAAGCGACGGTTTACAGCAGATCCGCCATTTTGAAATGTTGGCACTGAACTGGTCCTAGAAAATGGCTCTATATAGATAAAAATTTGAATTTATTTCAAAATTAAAAATACATTTCATAAAATATAACAATATAACGAAATGGCACCACGATCTTCAAACTTGTATTTAGTTTGTGCCAAGGTTTGTGCTTACTTTTGACGTGGAGTTTGAGCTCCTGCACATAATCATCAATTTGGGCACTGCAGCCGCTGATAGGACACTGGATAATAATTATAATCTTAATTTTTATTAAAATATAACAATAATCAATTAAAGATTACTTGCCTCGTAGCTTGTCTCAAGTTTTGCTTGCAAGAACTATTTTTTTTTATTTTCACTTTTTTTTCAGGCAAAGCCAGTCAACCAGCACAAATCGATTTTTCACTTTGTTGATAGCGTTCTTTTTATGCATTTTTTCTACCACACTTGATTAAAAAAAGGGCTTAAAATTATTCATTTTTTGGGATTAAAAATTAGGCATTTTTTGACGTATGGAGGATGTTCATTAAAATGCATAGAATGTAGTCAAAAATTCATCACGATAGCCCAGTTACACAGTTTCCACGCAGTTTTGCAGCCCACATCACGATAGAATGCTTCCACCTCTGACGCCGAACGGTCCTCTTCCTCTCCCGACGGTAACTCGAACGGGCATAAACATTAGCATAATGAGCAAATGTTATTTATTGCCATTGGCTGGTTCAATTTCACCTTCCACTACTGGAGCATACTGCCGACGTATATAACGCACCGTATTATGTAAGCATTGGAATGAGTCGAAGCGAGGACGCTTCGTTCTATGGGCTATGGGCATGAAGCTGGTTCATCTCATCTCGTGCTCACTCACATAACACAATCCGTTCACGCTCACTGTCGAGAGCCTGGACAAAGAATGTGCATATTGTTGGGCTAGGAAATCACAATTTTGGTTTCGTGGTGGACGGCTGTGTGAGGGGAGGAGCTCGATCCGGTTCATTAATGTTCTGCTTGGTTGTGCAAACGCGCGGAAAACGTACCCTTGATTAGATTGATTTGGCGTACGAAATTGGAGCTGTTCGAAATGATTTATTAAATCGAATGTTTAAAATTCAAAATCAGAAAACATCTCTTGTTTAGCTATCAGCATGTCAATTGTTCATATTTACGTCTGGGCCATCTTTCCTACTTTTTTCTGTTTTTCCATCAGTCACCGACAAAGCAACCCAGCAAACAAAAGAAAAAAGGAAAAACAACTCTTCTAGACAGTTGTAAACATGCTGGAAGCTTTGCCGGTACTGGATAAGTGGTAAATGCCAGGCTGTGTCACACGGAGGAAATGGGTCTCTGGTGCAGTGGTGCAAGCAAAACCAGCACCCACTCACTGGGTCGCGTGTCTCGAAAGAAAGAGAGAGCAAACTGGCTGGCGGATGTGACACAATTAGCACAGCGCAGAGTTCATTTTCCGGTTCGTTGGCGACGGTGGAGTGCTTTTACTACATTCGTACCGGCCGGCCGGTGGAAGTAGCATTCCTTTGATCATTTCAATTTCTTTATTCTTTTCTCGGGAAGACTATATAAATGAAAGAGGATTGAGTGCGACTTCCAGGGATGGTGGGCATTGATGTCAACCCATTAAATTTGAGATTCTTCGGTCTATGTATGTCTGTTCAATCAAATAAATTGAGCTTCACAATGACTTCAATGTTAAGCTGTTGGAAATTATGTGAATAGAATACACATTTAATTTAATTGAATTTATTGGTTTGGAGGAATGCTTCAGATCTCATGCAATTTTATTGTGATTTTCTCATGGGAAGTAATTGGTTCTAATTTTAATTTCCACTTCTACTTTGAATTTTAATAACTTGTCGTTGAATGTAACGTTTATAATGGAAACAAACATCTTTTGTTTTTCGATACCCATCAAGTTTAGTACCAAAACATCACTACAAGCGGCAAAAATCAATTAGCAGGATGAAATATGGATTCATTACTATTTGCAGTCTATTATGCCGTCTATTTTATTATTTGCATACAATATCGTTTGATGATCCCATCGCAGACCCTTTCTTTACAACACAACGAAACCTCTCAACCGTTGAAAGAGATATCGTTGGCGTTCCGATGTTAGTTACTTAATTGATCAAAACCTACGAACAAGTAACCATAGGCAGAACTAGGTTTAACCACAGGTTGGATAACCTATTTATGAACTGCATAGAGACTTTAATCAATGTTGATGTTTTGGACATTGCTGATGAACGGTACAAAGTTGATATTTTGCAGTACAAAGCATGTGTCATGAACATAGCTGAGTGTAAGAATAAATGAATCAACAATGGTCTTTTGGATTTTGACATTAGATTCAATACCACCCACTTTTGATTGCTCTCTGTAAAAATAGGACCACCATAAAAAAAAAAATATTACAATATAAAACCATAAAATTATAGTTAGCTTCGTTGTTGGACAATAAAACATACTGTTTATGTATAGTTACATAAAAATGGCTCTATTGTTATAAAAATCCATAGACTAAAAAGTCTATTGTTGTCAAAAGTTCTACAATAAACTAACAATGAAATGAATGGTCTAGGTTTGAAATTGTTCCAGAATTTTTTTTTAAATTAAATAACAACCTTTCTTTTCTACTGCAAATTTGCCATCTACTATAGATTCTAAGGTAGAAAACAAAAAGTTCAATTGTTATCTTATCGTTGTGAACTATAGAACCCAAAGAATCTATCATTAATTTCACAGTAGTTGATGATAACAATACATTGAAAATACGCAAACAAGTGGTACTAAAACGCGATTTAATGCGGTTGATAAACTTTTTTGACATACTGTATGCATTGTTTAATTTCATTCGAGTAATAATTTTTTTTCGTTATTATTTGGTGTCCCTTTAACCTTCCTCGAGTATTAAAAAAACTAACACATAAGACATTAGGTCAACATTGACCTGGATTTTAACCCTGTCTGAAATAATGAAATTTCAACCTAGACACAATGTTTATAACCCATTTGAAAGATTATGGTCTCAAAAATGCATTGGTATGATGTATGCTGCATGATATTAGGTGCGCAACTAAGTTCCCGCTGTTTAGCAATAGATGGCGCCAGTAGTAAGTGCTGGTCGAATGTTGTACATCTCAAGCGTCATAAACCAAGCTCAGACATATGGTAAACAAACCGCTTTGCCAAATCAGTGATTTTGGTTTAGTGTTATATATTTTGGTTGTTTGAAGATGTCTGATTTCGTGCCAAATAATCGTCATTTGCGGGAAGTGTTGATTTTCTTCTTTCATTCGAAAAAAACGGCGGCTGAAGCACATCGAGAGCTCCAAAAAGTTTACGGTGATGCTGCTCTGAGTGAAACAACGTGTCGTGATTGGTTTCGTCGCTTCAAAAACGGTGATTTCAGTGTTGATGATCGTCCGCGTGAAGGAAGGCCAAAAAAACTTCGAAGACTCTGAATTGGAGGCATTGCTCGATGAGGATCCGTGTCAAACGCAAGAAGAGCTTGGTTCAGGATTAGGAGTTTCCCGCCAAGCCGTTTCTGAGCGATTGCATGCGTTGGGAATGATTCAAAAGCAAGGAACTTGGGTTCCTTACGATTTGAAGCCAAGAGATGTTGAGCGTCGTTTTTTTCGTCTGTGAACAACTGCTCCAGCGGCAAAAAAGGAAGAGTTTTCTACATCGCATTGTGACGGGTGACGACAAATGGATTCATTACAGTAACCCAAAACGGAAACATTCATGGGGACTGCCCGGGCATGCTTCAACATCGTCGCCTAGGTCGAATATTCACGCTGCGAAGGTTATGTTGTGTATTTAGTGGGACCATGTTGGTGTTATTTATTATGAGCTGTTGAAACCAAACGAAACCATTACCGGGGAACGGTATCGAACTCAATTGATGCGATTGAGCCGAGCACTGCACGAAAAACGGCCACAATACGAGCACAGACACGAAAAAGTGATTCTACAGCATGACAACGCTCGACCTCACGTTGCGAAACCCGTGAAAACCTACTTGGAAACGCTCAAATGGGAAGTCCTACCCCACCCGCCATATTCTCCTGATATTGCACCGTCCGATTATTACTTGTTCCGTTCGATGGCACATGGTCTCACTAAGGAAACTAAGTCCGGCAGCAATGGGCTCTCCCCTCTGTTAGACTTGATCAAGCTTTAATAACCACTGATTACCATAATCATGCCGTTGTATGAAGGGCCAAAAAGGGGTTGGGTGGATCGATATGCAACATCACTTATACGTTTCCACAGGGATATAAAGAATCCCCTTCCAGCAACAAGACTGAACAATTGGTCAAAAGAGCAAGCTATCTAACATGAGGATGCCCTAATGGGCGAGGAGAAGAGCCCGCCCTCTATTCACAAACTGTTAGCAATGGGGAGTTGGCATTCCCACTCTCCCCATCCAGAATGCTTCAATCGGGTGCCCTGATGGTCCCTCCCATTCCCATGAAATATATTTATGTAAATGAAAAATACGACAAGCATTCGTACCTATAATAAATTATCTCCATTCGGTTGATCCTGAAATGCAAGAAATGTTGTAAAATATTAAAGTGTAGAGTTCTGTGGTTCGCGTTTAAGCACGTTTTCGTTCGTTTTCAGCGATAGTAGCATTTCACCAAAGTCTTGATTTGAGGTATCCTGAAAAAGTTTGTTAAATCTATTGAAATTTTACATAACATACATTTATACATTTTAATTAACTGTTGCCATCAGGGTTGCTGCTCGCGTTTATCCAATAAATGCACTCGTTGACCGATAGCTCTTCTCATACAATGTTTTCCGTGACACGATGTATGACAAAGTGATGGCATTTGGAATTTGCTACAACTTCCATCCATCGCACCACGACAAGCGATTTGTTTTGATATAGATAATCGCGCTTATTCACCACTCACTCGCCGCGATGCATCGCATCGCATCGCCGTGAGCAAGTGGCGAATAAGCGCGATTATCTATATCAAGGCGAATCGTTCGTCATGATACGATGGATGAAAGTTGTAGCAAAATCCAAATACTATTACTTTGTCATACATCGCGTTACGTGAAAACATTGTATGAGAAGAGATATCGGTCAACGAGTGCATTCATTGGATAAACGCGAGCAGCAACCCTGTAACCAAGCAAAAACCACCGCCTCAAAAAAAAAATGGAAGGGAAAAAAATGGATTAAAGACTGTTCCGAATAATATGAATATACTTTCTTTCTCAAATAAAAAAGACCTTACTGTGATTTTTTATTATTCCATTCTCAAACAAAGTAAATACCAATGTTTTTATTCCATCTTCATTCTAATTTGCTTGATTTTTCGTGAGGTAAATGAGTTCTCTAATTTTTCCCTTAACACTACTCATAAGCTTCTACACAGTGCTTTCTCCTACCATTTTCACCAATTTTAGCATACATTACATTTTTCAACACTCTCAACCGATTTCATGTCTTTTCTCAGCTTCGCCTTCGTCAAAGCCCAGAAAGTTTGGATAGGGCAAATCTCTGGGCAGTTCTGTGGATTCATCTCCTTTGGTACAAATACGACATTGTTCTTTTTGTACCACTCTAGAGCATATTTAGAGTAATGGCAGGAAACGAGATCAAGCCAAAAGATTTTAGGCTTGTTACGCTGTTTTATCAAGGGTGGCAACCTTTTTTGCAGACACTCCCTCACGTAGATTTTACCATTCCTTGTGTCTGTCGTAATGAATGGACGAGATATTTTTCCATATCCGCCTATGGCCTGCCACACCATAACCTTCTTCTAATCCAGAAACAACCTTTCCCTTCGGGAACCATAGGTATAATACTGTGGTCCCGGCAGAGTTTTATAATAGAGTTTTATGTAGGTTTCATCGTCCATGATAACACAACCCGATTTTTTGGTCAGCAGTTTGTCGTACAGCTTTCGAGCCCTCGGTTTCACAGATTCAGCCTGTTTGGTGCTTCGTTTTGGCTGCTTCTGCTTCCGAAAAGTCTGCAGGCCCATTCTCTTATTGGAACGCATGACATTAGTCGCCGAAGTACTGAGCTTATTCGCCACATCTCGGACTGATGCTGAAGGATGACGCTTGAAATAATCCCTTACCTTTCTGTCGATTGTAGGGTCAGCGGGACCGGGTTTTCTACCCCTTCTCGGGGAATCTACGAAAGATCACTGTTAAGATACTTTCGAATTGCGGTTTGAACGGCTCCGACGCTCATACCTTCTGCCTTAGTCAGTTTTCTGATCGAAAGACCACTGATGGTGCACCGTTTGTTCATAAACCGTTTTTTTTTGCTCGGGAGAAAGATCACATTTTCAAACTTCCGTGCGAAATTTTTTAAAAAAATGACGACATCAGTTTATTTTGGATGTAAACATCAGGACGCAGCCAAAATATTGCAATACTGTTTGAATACTGCACGCATTTTGAATTGACGGGTAATCATTAGTGTATTTATAATTATCGGTCGCTCTTTGCTACGGAATCGTACACCGTTCGGCATGCTATTATAATTCCCGTTAACCATCCTTTTGCGCGACAAATTGCTGTTGCATCTCACGAGATTTCACTCCACTTTGGTCCCCGTATGATCGTCGGCAAGAAAACGGCAAATATGTTGGCCTTTAAATTGTAAGGCACTGGCAACTTATACTTTTCGATATGACATTCGCTGATTCCAGTATCCCAACACCCTGGTCAATATCCAACCCAAGCAACAACAAAATTGTCATAATCGGTTACAGCAACTTCTTGGTTACTTATTTGAGTTACACTGAAGTTATTTTGACTGATTTACAACAAGCGTGCAACTCCCACTCGTGTATTCGTTATCACTGGCGTAGACTATTGTGGCCCAGTGTATCTAAAACTCGTTCATCGCCGAGCATCAGTTCAGTAAACCAATATCACCGTATTCGTATGCTTCAGCACAAAGGCCGTTCACCTGGGGGCAGGTTGGAAATCTTATGTATAGTGCCGCTTTCCTGGCTTCTTTGTGACGTTTTGTATCCCGTAGAGGTCTACCTTCAGGAATCTACTCGGATAACGGCCTCAACTCCAAGATGCAAGTTATCATCTTTGAGAACTGTAAGATCGCAAGTAACATTGCCAAAACTATCCAGCCTCATTTAGTTTCATTAAACTTATTTTTTAATTTTTTTTTTTATTTTTATATATATTTTTAATTTACGACACTTACACCTGAGTGCATTCGTGTCGGTCAATTCTTGATTCACTTATTCTCAATTTCTGCCCCTCTAAAATGTTGCATATTCTTCTCAACTTTTTTTGTCATCTTCTGCTTCTATTCTTTCACTTTTTCCACTTTTGTTTTTCAGCTTTTCCTCTTCAGTATGTTATTTTTTCGCTTTTCTTATTCCACTTATCTTCTGCTTTTCTTCTTCCACTTCATCTTTTTGGTTTCTCTCATCCGCTTCTTTTCTTCCATTTCTCTGCTCAAACATCTCGTTTCATGCTTCGTCTTATTCGTTTTTTCTCAATTTTACTCTTCCGTTTTGCGTTTTCAACTTTTTTTCCTACGCTTTTCGTTTTCCACTACATATCATCCACATCTATTCTTCTGCTACTTTTCTTCCGCTTTTTTCTTCCTCTGATTCTCTTCTTCCGCTTCTACTTTTCCGGTTAACTTCTTCCGTTTCATTTCTTCCGCTAATCTGCATTCGTTGCTCATCTACCGCTTCTCTTCTTTCTTTTATGAAAGCCGCTAGAAATCAATTTGATTTTATTATGGCACCAAGAGGTGCCAATACGCTTCATATTTTAGTCAGGTTTATGAGAACCTACACAGCTTGTTTACAACTATCTTCAAACCTGATTTTCTCAAATTTCTTTTTACCCTTATCAAAGGTTTTATTTCGAAATTATGAACTCGTAAAATGCTGTTTTGAAATTCCGTTTTAGGACTCATTCATATATCTGATTATGGTCAGTTGAAAAAGCATTTTAAAACCATTTTGCCTCCAGTAAATGCATTAAACGGCAAATTGGCATTGAGGAAAGTCACCAAATGATCAAATAGTCTTATAGTAGTAATTGCAAAGATAAATTGGCTTTTTGGCAAAACAGTGATTTTCCCAATCGTCAGATTGAAATATAAGAATGTGTTTAAATAAATGCACCGAATTTTAAAGGTAATGCAAATAAACTATAGATCGGAGACCTACTCTTTAAGATAACTGAGTTCCATCAATTTTCACGAAATCCATGATTGATTTATCGAATAAATTTGTTTTGGTTTTTTTGCTGTTGTTGTAAACTCGCATAATTTCCAAGGTTGATAATGTTTGCAAATTTTACAACTATATAGGGTATGGTTCGGTTATCGGTGAAGCCGTGTAAAGAGTGCTTAACCTACCTTGCCATTCAGGGTCGTATACACGGTCGGTTCTCCTGGAAGAAATTTCATATGGGGAAAACTTTCATCCCAATATTCTGCTGAAAAGGCGGTTATTTCAAAACAAAATGGCGGAAAGCAAGATTTCTCTTTAATAATAAATTAAATTACGTATCAGTCATATACATTTTAATAATAAAAAAAACTTGGAGCGAATGTGAAATTTACTTTTCGTTAACGATTTATTTCTAAACTATTTAACACGTGTGAGCTCACCGTTGCGGCCGTTTGAGATGGTATGGGGGTGTCTTTGGGGCTGCTGACTACTCTGAAACATGGCGGCTTTACGAGTTCTCCTTCTTCTTCTTCTTTTGTTCTTCGTATTCCTATTCTTCGGGTTCATTTAAGCTTCACATGTTCCCACACTTGATTGGGGAATCACTTCACAGTCGGTTTGGCCAAAATGGAATGAGGTCAATCCAAGTCCGAAACGCGCGTGCAAAAAGTTCAGTGGTCTACCAAGCAAGCTTGTACTATTGTTGAGCGAGACAGCCACAGACTTGACGACGTATCGTTCTTTGTTCACTTTTACTGGGTTGCACTATTGCAGTTTCATTCTCAAGCAACAATCCTACTGCCTTTTAGCCTTTGTTCAAATTTATAAAGGTTTTATTATTGCAATTGACATGCTATTTTGTTTAAAGGAAGCTTTCAATTATGCGAAAGAAGTTTAGTAAATTACTTTTGTTAAGGCTGTTTTATAACCTTTTCTAGCTCCTGCTGTCCTAAGTGAAGTCTAGAACAGTCTAACTCTAAAAAAATAATTGACGAGGAACTCTATCCCCTCATAAAACTGTTTAGTAATTCAATAACAAAACTCCTTCATATTTGTTTATCAGAATCATGATAAAATATTTCATAAGCACGCTTTATCATTACAAAAATCATCCCTAAGCCATTTGGATTCTGACGAGAGCATAGAGCATTTTTTACTACATAAGGTTTATGATAAGATGCGTAGTAACAAACTAAGAAAAGTGAAAAAAAAGACACGATTAAGTGAAATACTAAGCAAAACTTCTTGAGCATTTCGAATAGAAATTTGCCAACTACACATCAATTTAGGTGGTTGAAAAAACTACAACAGCAGTCAGTCTCCTATCCAGATGGGATTATCTTCAAGCATGTTTTGCCTCGTATACGGCATTGCTTTCCCGTATTCTTTCGTATAAACTTTCTTCCTGCACACTAACTTTTGATGTAGCTTGAACTGTCAAAACTCTTTTCTGGCAGCAACTTGGTTACCGTATAAGCTGTTTGGAAGCTTAACGGTCTTGTTTATTATCCATTAGCGTTGCAAAAAACAGCTAAGCCTCAAAATTATTTTCATAAATGCCATTTCAAAACATCATTTGTTTATAGAAAAAAAAAAAGCATTTTCAATAATGGCTCATGAAAAATCAATGTTAATGCCGCTGCCATTTTTATTTCAATCTTCATGCAAATTTATAATTTCCCTATATTATGATTTATTTTCTTTGACACGGCTTATTGTTGTACGGCAGTTCATGTGGGATAAAAAAAAGAATTAAATAAGAGTGATTGAGCAAAAAATTTATCTTCCACGAAGAATTACACTTTTTCTAAATATTTTTTTTTTTAGAGAGTACAACGTATTTCGAAGGCGCACCTAGTTTTTCAGCTCTTTTCAAGCAATTCAAACAATGAATCTAATTTGGCACTTAAAATTTGAGCACTATAGGTTGAAACTATGATATATTAGTGATAAGATATGATAAATCAAGCTGAGATAAATATTTCATTTTGAGAATACTAACGTTTCATTTGTCATGCTTAAGGTTTTTTCTTCAATCAGAGTCATTTTTGTGGAAATGAATTTGTTGAGAGTGAATGAAATTTATTAATACGATTACAATATGAAAATAACTGTTTTGAGTGGATTTGGCAAGCGTCTAGTGGAAGTGGCACGAAAGAAGCTTTCATAAATGTCTAATTGCTTTTATTGTAGTTTACCTATGGTTTTTAAACTGTGTTTAATTCGGTCATAAAAAAATCTTTTTATTTTCATCCAATCTAGAACTGCCTCTAATATATACCCCTCAGAACCTCTGCCAGGGTGGACAAACTAGGCACATTTAAGTCTTCGTGAGGTTTTGGGGGAAGCAATCAAGACAAATATGCCTTGACCAGGGATTTATGGACGTCTTTTTATAACACCTTTGTAGGAATTCATAAAACTTTAAATGCTACTTGGGTTGTCCACACCACTGCTTACTTAGTTTCTTCTATGCATTAATGGTCGACATGAGACAAGCGCAGATAAAATTTTTTTTTTTAATTTTGGTGTACTATTTTCTATCTGTTCGTGGTGGTTCTCAATGTCGGCCTGCACTTTTGAAAAACTTTTGAGGTGTTAACACTTAACAGTTTATATGGTGTGGTTTTTTTTTTTAATATACACCTTTACACATTAATGTTGATGGAACTTTGAACGGATAGTTTTTAATGTACCATTCCGTAAACCGACACTAAAGGGTGTATTCGATAAAAAAAGGCACACACATATATACTCATCAAAAAAAAAAAAAATCCCATCCCGAATGCTCGCACCTTCCTTTTCACTCCACCCATCAAATTTCGTACAACCGATTTTCCCAGTGTTTTTGTTGTTTTTACCCAAATTTTCTTCAATTCTAGCTCTGTTTTTATAGTTTTGGGATGTATGCGAAGTTCCGTTTTCATAATTGCCCAGAATTTTCCAATTGGACGAAGTTCCGGTGAATTTGGTGGGTTCATATACTTTGGCACAAAATTGACTCCGTTGGCTCGGTACCACTCCAATACGTTTCGAGCGTAGTGGCAGGATGCTAGATCAGGCCAAAACAGAGTTGATCCTTTGTGCTTCTTAATGAATGGCAAAAGACGCTTCTTAAGGCACTCTTCCGTGTAAATCGCACCGTTTATTGTTCCGGAAGTGATTAAGGGAGCACTTACTTCACCACATCCGCAAATCGCCTGCCAGATTAGAAACTTCTTTGCAAATTTCGATAGTTTCTTCTTTCGAACATCCTCCGGAACATCGAACTTCGACTTGGCAACGAAATATTCTTGCCCAGGAAGTTGACGGAAGTCGGCCTTGACGTATGTTTCGTCATCCATCACGATGCAACCGGATTTGGTGAGCAGCTTCGTGTAAAGTTTCCGGGCGCGGGTTTTCGCAGTGATGTTTTGTTTTTCATTCCGGTTTGGAGCTTTTTGCACTTTGTAAACATGTAACCCAGCACGCTTCATGGTTTTCTGCACAAAACCGACTGACACCTTAGACTTTTTAGCGACATCTCGAATTGACATGTTTGGACGGTTCTTGAATTGTTGTACGACTTTCCTGGCCATTTTACTGTCCATTGGACCACTTTTACGACCACTCCCTTCCTTCCTTTGGACACCCAGACGCTCTTTGAAGGTTCTTATTACACGAGACACAGTTGTATTTGCAATTCCAAGCCTTTTAGAAATCCACCGGTGGGACGCCTCTGGATTTTGATTGTGAGTGCACAAAATTTTCTCACGTACAATTTCTTGTTTCAACGACATGACTGGAACTACTGAATGTATAACTATGAAACTTGGCAGATGTAAATAATACACTATGGATAAGATCTACTCAAATTTCTGGGTTTTTTTACGCATACGATTCAAAAGTTACGGAGGATTTTCTGTGTGCCATTTTTTTGGTATACCCCTTTTATTACCTCCCTCCCTCGGGCAGATATTTGTTTAAAAGAAAATTTTTGCCCTTTTGGGCGGCTTCTTTGTGGGGGTGGGTGGATCAACTAAATTGACCTCTTACACACTTAAAAAATATTCACGGGCCCGGTTAAACATTTAGCTGAATTCACTCGGCATTTTCATATTTAACTGATAACTCGGCAAAAAAATGAACGATGCCGAGTCTCAGCATCACTTGAAACTGAAATATCGGGTAGCTTTATTATTAAACCGATTCCCGGTAACACTAGGAGCCGAGCACAAACGTTAACCAAACTTCAACCGGCCTCAGCTAAATATCATGCCGAAATATCGGTTTAGCCGTGTTGTAAACCGAAGTTCGGCTTTTTATCTGTCAACCGCCATGCGCCATATTGTTTTCATTCGCAAGTGGATAAAGGCTCATGTTGTTTGTGGAACGGGGAAAAAACAGTGAAATGGAGCAACTTCTCGATAAAATGCAGCAGGAGGATGAAAGACTGCACGATATTTTTAGTAAGTACAAATTAATTTACTTTTCTGTTTCATTTTAGCTTGAAAAGTCGAGCATAAAATGTTTCTTCTGTCGAGAAGTAGTTGGGGGCTATGTAGAAGAGCTGCAGCGGCATTTTAACAACCACATCCGGAATATATTTTGAACCGGATAGAGTGTTCCACGACTGCAAGGTTCCAAAATGCCGTTCAAGATATAGCCATTTCAAGTCCCTGAAAAGGCACATTGTTCAGCGACACCCCCATCCACTTCCGCCGTATTGGACAGTTTAGACCGTCATATGGATGCGCCGGTACCCAAAACATTGAATCCATTTTCTGTTGCAAATATGCGACACTACGACATATGATAGTTTTTTGGAGGCGTACGAAGTAGCAGTTGGTTCAAGTGAAGATCTGTTTCCATTTGATCAAATTTACTCGCACACTACGTTTTCCCTTTGGACACCGTATGGTAGCAGTCTTAAGTTTGTGTCCAGGCGAAGCTATTGTCAAGACTATTAGAAAATGTAATATTGTCATTTAATAATTTTTTTTTAATTTTATGATTTATAATTAACATTTTGCAGTCAGAGAAGAGATAACGGATGTCGAAACATTTTCAATGCTCAATAATAACGATTTTACCAGACTTTAGTTAACTACCAAAATGGTAAAAATTATAAAAAAATATCAAAAACTTTTGGAAAACGATTTGGAAGAACAAACTCAAAACGTGACGACACAGGACACCAATGCTGTGACAATGTCGCCGTCGCCTTCTACTAGTACTTGCTCGCTCAATCTTAAAAAGGTACATTTATATTTGCAATACAAATCATATTTCATAATCATAGCCATTTTTGTATTTTGATTCAAAAGGAAATTAACGTTGATCTACTGTTCTCGCAAACCGAAGACGGACGCAAAATTCAGGAGTACCTAGCTGAAGGAATTAAGCCAACTGAAACCATCATCATGAGCTGCATGAGCTGCAATATGTTGTGCCATGAGCTGCATGAGCTGCAATATGTTGTGCCCTCGGAACAGACCAAATTAAAAATCAAAGACTTGTGGAAGCAGACTTTGAAATACTGCAACGAAAAGCGCACTGAGGAGACATTTTTGCAGTTTATGATTGACTTTCCTGTGGTTTTAGCATTTGGAGGAAAGTTGGTTGCTATACGTAACATATTTGTTAATATCCAAATACTTTACAGAGTAAAAATTTTATTTTATCAGATTTCCGTCGAGTTCGAACTGATGAAGCCAACTGCTGCTTCGTTTGACGACATGTGGCCTGTTATTCAATCAAAAATATTGGACCAATATCGCGACACGTATCGCTACATCAGGAACGATATCATCTAAGCGTTGGCAGTGGTTCGAGAGACAAATCCAACTCGAGGCGCCAAACGACCACGTGAGAAGGGCCAGAAAGAAAAAAGAAGCACGTAAACTCAATGGCATAGTTGAATGGATTGGTGTGAGTTGATATCCTATAATAAGTTTCATATAAAATATTGTCAGTAGTTGCTTGATCTAAAGCATCCTAAATAATTTATTTAGTATATCGTTTCAGAGTTAATTCATATCCAAATACATATTATTGTTATTCATTTTCAGCTCGAGGTAGAACTTCCCACGCCAGATGTCCCGCTTATCATCGTTGCAGAGGAGCATTTTGAACTTGGTGACTGCTACGTTATCTGGAAGCAAATTGCGATTCCCGTCGGAAAAGATCTTCTTGGCGCATTTGTTATTCTTTGAAAAGCATTTAAAGTTTTCGACGTCAAGTTTAATCGAAAATTAAAATTAATTCGCGAATTGGGCATAGCCTATAGCCATAGCCTTATAAGGACGAAAAAACCTACTTTCAAATCAATTTCCGTGATCCGTTTGCAGTAGGTGTTATCAAAATACAAAACGGTTAAGAAACGTTGTAAAATACGTTTAATAATAAGAAAATAATGTTACCTTTGTCAAAATTGTCAGTTATTACAGACTATGTTATGTTATGTTATGTTATAATTTAGGGTATTTCACAAAAGAATTTCAATTTCAGCAGACAGTGCCATCTGTATAAACGTCGAGGAGTCCCAAACGCAATATGGACGGAAACGGAACGGAAAAGGCAAGTTTGACAGTAGTCGCTAATTACGTTGATATGTCCAATTGGAATAAACTTGGATCTAATCAGTTTTTTATCCGACAAGCAAGTTCAGTCAGATTGGACTCTATTGCTGCCGTCGCCCTTCCGTTTCCGTTATCACTGCGTTTGAGCCTTCAGGCTCGCACCACCTCCCCTCGACAAACCCCTCTCCCGCCCCTAACACCATGAAACGCATTTGGTATTGCCTACATACATACAAACCTAATTCTAATTCGAATATTTACACACAATTTAACCGAAATCTCGGTTAACCTCATTTCTGTTTGTTTCGAATTTTAACCGATACATCAGTTTGCTCATGCCGAGATTCCCAGCTAACTATACGAGTTTTCAGTTTGACCCAAACCGAGATTATCGGTTAACATAAAAAAAGCCGAGATCGAAACCGAGAGGTCGGCTGTGTGGATCTCAGTTTCAGAAAGCCGAGACTCGGCATATAATTCTAAGTGTGTAATACATGGATGACGAAGGTGATGATGATTCCCGAACGATGACAGGAGTGATTACAGGATCGATGACGGAACGACGATACGGGCGAATACTTTCACTCTAACGTGGTTTTGGTTGGTATCATGGTAATTTATACCCAGTTACTCCGAAAATGTGGCTGCATACGAAGCCTTAACAAATTCAAATTCCTTAACACTTGTTTCCACAAAACATGCAAATAAACAATCGAATATATATGTAAATCAATAAATCAAAATGTAAATAAATAACAATGTAAATAAATGAATATGGGATAAATATATTAATGTAATGCAAATAAATGAATAATTTACAATTCAAAAATAAAAAAACTAATCTTATCAATTGGAGTAAGAACGAAACAAAAATAAATATTTAAACAAACGAAATACCAACCAGGAGGTTAACAATTAACTGTTTTAAATTTTCAAAGGTCAGAAGGGCCTTCGACTAAGCCTCTGGTTACTGGTCAAGCCACGGTTACCGTTTGAGATGGGCACTACATGGGCCATCTTTAGAATTGACAGTTAATTGCAGGCACCCTATGCTACCAAAAAAAATAACAGGGTCCAGAAAAAACAAATTTTAACAAATTTCATTGGATTCTGAACCTTCAACTGGCCTTTCCACCAAACAATTTATTGTGACACGAAAATCGTCGGTCAAAAGGTGCATTGATATTCTGTTCTTATCCTGCCAATATTTACCATACATTTAAATTCGCCTATGATTTGGAGCATGATACGCTGTTAAAAAAACTCAGTTTGTTCCAAATATTTTATTATCAAACTAAATTTCCCGCAACACTTGAACTTTTTTCTAAGATATTATTTACTGTTAATGAATCAGAAGAGCAGAGAACCGAACAAAGCAGAACAACAAACACCAACCACGATACCACAGTGAAGTTTGACAGCTGTGGCAATTCGACCGTATGCTGGTTTTCATGGAAGCCAATAGTTTTTAAAAAGGTTCTCAAGTGCTCACAACATCTTTCACCAGAACATTTTCAAAATCTGTATGGTCTTATAAAGATTTTATTAACTTGTTTTCACAACCGTCTATAGAGTGGGCCACTTTGTGCATTAAAGAAGCATAGAGAAGGTGTTGGTAGACAAAACAGTTTTGTATGTTATGTTATCAACAAAGCCAGGAAGAGTGCTATACGGCTGGAATAAAACTAAAATTGTTACCTGGGATTTGCTGCGTGATTCAACTGCTACAATCGAAATCGCCAACGGAACCATCAAACGTGGCATCGTTTCAAAGTTTATCACGATTAGTCTGCTAATTCGTCGCTCATACGAGTTTCAAAGCCGTCATGAATTCGCGACATAAGTACTCCTGAAATTTGTAATATTATCTTAAAATTCTCATATACGGAAAAGACTAGTAGTAGTATTTTTCACAAGGCTAGTAATGTTTGAGTCATTTTCTCTACTAGTTTATTTCGATCATCACGATAATAGATCAGTACTGATAAATATGTCGAGTCAGTCGCTTTT
Organism: Aedes koreicus; assembly: GCA_024533555.2. Classification (NCBI taxonomy): domain Eukaryota; kingdom Metazoa; phylum Arthropoda; class Insecta; order Diptera; family Culicidae; genus Aedes; species Aedes koreicus. The sequence continues at coordinate 239,018 of JAHHFK020003051.1, forward strand.
CCTTGCAGAGAATATGTAAACATACAAGTTCTCACAGTTTATTGAGAGGTCCAAACAATTACCACATAGTTGTTTCTCACCGAACAAATCAGGGAACAGTCATTATTATTGAAAGAAGTTTTGATTTGCATAGTTGAAATACTGCCTTGTTCTAGCCAATGCTAAAAATTATAGACAAAAACAAAAAATGCAAAACATGATCAAAAATTTCATTACAATATTAAAAAGAATGTATTCATATTCCATTTATCAGAACATCAGCACCTTAATTGAATAGCTAGTAAACCCCAAAGCCAACACGCCAAATGTTATTCCCCAAATTAAGCCAGAATTAAAGTAACGGACCAACTCAAATTAACCTGCCTAGTGCAAGCCCAATTGATATTCCAGATACAATTTTCAACACGGCCATACACCAGTTCCTACATCCTCTTGGCTATCGCTGCCGATCGTCGCACCTGAACATGGTCAGCCGATTGCAATAGTTTCCAAAAAAGGCACCAAGACCAGCTTTGAATTCGTTCCTTCCCGTTTGGTACGTCGAGTTCATTTCCCGATCAACAAATCGCCACGACCGAGCGACCGACCGGGCGGCGATTGACTCCCGACAGCTCAGTGCCCAGAATGTTTATGCATGCAAATGTTGATTTAACTATTTCCTTCCTTTCGGTTCGTTTCATAGTTCTTTTTTTTTTTCTTCTGCAGATTGCTTTCCCACTCGAGTCATCAATCCGAATGAAAGGAGCTAGTGCTCAAACATAACCGAGTCAGCACCGTAAGCAGCGCGTTCTAAGCCTGGAAGTGCCCAGCTCATCGTTCATCGTACGCCGATTGCGTTAGTAATTGATGGAATTGAAGTGGCCGAGCTGAGTGAGTTTCGCTGAAAGTAGAAATGCAAATCGATTTAAAAACTGTAAAGGGTTGGGCAGTCCCCTTCTCCAGGGGAGCATTATTATGAATGGTGGTGGTTTGAATTTGTAACGAAACCGCGTCAACTTGAGCTCTGGTAGTCATTGAACTTTTCTTTCCCTCCCTTGTGGATGGCTGTGGCCCGAGCGGAAATCGATCACCGACCGACTGACAGTTTGGATTTATTTATAGTGGCGTTTTGGCGGATCGGATGATGAGTCACGTCATCAGCTCGACGACGGGGAAATTTTGATGTCAATGCAGAAGTATAGTTCCAACCGAAGGAGCCTTGGATGCGTTTTAATGGCTCGGGTATGTTTGATGGATGGAGCATTACATTTGGATTTAGTGCTTTTTTATGCATTTCTGAATTTTGGGCGTGGCATTTTAGTTTTAATAGGAAAACTGATTTTAAATATGTATACATTGTATATTTTTATTTCATATGTTGAGGTTTTTTTGGAATGCGAATCCATAAATCGTTATACCAGTCATCGCTAGCTCCCGATGATGTGATGCAACCGTTGATTTGCATTTCGAAGCGTTTGGGTGATAATTTCTGTAGCTTAGCATATCGGAATGCCTAATGAAAGCAAGGAATTTGCTAGCTGGTCAACGAACGAAGAAAATAAGATAAACATTTTCGAATACCATTCATGCTATATTATCAATATCAAAACCATTCTAAAACTTTTTCGAACCAGCTATTTACGTCAACTTTCGCTAGCCAGCTAGACTTCTCCTCCGCTTCTTCTGTTACCAAAGCGCCCCGTTACGCAGCCTCGAGCAATCTAATAGCGCTTCTCGCGGTTCAATTTCACTGAAGCGAGAAATTACCCCCCGTGTGACATTCCTAACCGTCTGTTATCTCATACGGCAGACATATGAAAACGTCAACAACAACTAAAACATCCGCCGAACAATGACAAAACACTTTCAATGTCAAAAGCACAAACTGTAACAAAACATAGCTCCGTGAGCAGTTTGTTCCAATTTTGGGAGTGTGTTCAAATAGCTGTGATCAGAATCGCAAGCAGGAACTGAAAAGACTTCAACGAGCTCGTAAGAAACGAACCCGTTGCTGCGGCGCTCGGAAACTGGAACGAGGACATCTCAATTGTTATTTTGTTTGGGGGGAATTATTTTTCACTTGACTTTTCATGAACTTTCCGGCTATCGTCGCCCGTACCAGAAGGGCTGCGGTGTAGCACCTCTGCACGCTATAAGCCGCTCGCTCCCGGAGACAATGTTGAGAAACAAAAATAATAGGAAAACTATTATGGTGCAAACGAGTTCCGAATCGAGGGTGATAAAAGGCGCTGTGACTGTGTTTGATTGTTATCGAGAACTTGGCGGGTTCTAGACGATAAACGGATTGTTATTCGTGCCTATCATCGAGCCATCTAACCGTCGTCACTGCGGCTGTGAACGGTTGTTCCATTGCTCTCCGCTCCGCTGAAGTGCAAGCGGGGAAAATAGATACAAGAATGGAAAATGGTGATGGAAAATCTGTGCCAGCGCAGAGATGTGACTTAAGAATTAGAATTAGAATAGAACAATAGAATTGCGCCTGCGCCCTTTTTAGCCGGGTTGAATTAGAGGTGGTTTGACTTGCGTTCTATGTCATTGGATGTGTAGAAGCTTTATGGAAAAGGCGATGGTCTACAGAACGAGTTAACGAGTTGGATCAGAATACGTCAACCTTGTGTTAGCTATAAACGTTTACTAGTGTATTTTTTTTTATTTTTTTTTTGAGTGAACAAAAGTGCAGTAAAATGTTAGTTCGATCTTATAAGAACAATTCCTTACTTATCAATGAGGGTGTAGTCGTTTTTACACCTTCTTCATATGTTATGGCATTTCAAGCTTGTTGCTTATTGCAACTAGCTAATTGATGGTTCTCAATTTAATGTTCAATATGCACTGTGTATCCCCAACTTCTTTGTTACAAATTTGTGTGTTGAACTACACATTTAACATATATCTTTTTTTACGAACAATAGTCCAGATAGCATAGCGAACTCACCGCGTAAAAACAGTTCAAAACTCTCAGTATGAAGATTCGTTGCAAGTTATTTAATTCAGTAACGACTGTTCCAGAAAGTATAAGCACACCTTATTTTAACGGTCACTTTGAATATAATGAAATATTTCAACATGTTTTGGCTGCGTCCGTTTGTTTGCACATTTCTGAATGACATAGCATCAAAAAAGTGCTCAGTTTTGTGTTACCTATCAAAATGCGCGGTCTTACTCCGGAACAACGAAAAAGTATCGTGCACAAATGGTGCACTGTGAGCGGACTCTCCTTGAGAAAATTGGCCAAGGAAGAGGGTGTAAGCGTCGGAGCGGTACGATCTGCAATTCGAAAATATAGAAAACAGTGTACGTTTGAAGATGCGCCGAAGAGTGGTCGGAGATCCGGTCCTGTTAGTCCGGATATCGATAAAAAGATCAGGGATGCCTACAAGCGAAAACCAGCGACTTCCGTTCGGGATGTTGCGAAAAAACTAGGGACCTCGTCGAGTAACGTCATGCGTGCCAAAGAAAGACTTGGGCTAAAAACATACCGGAAGCAGAAAAAACCCAAAAGGAACCCAAACAGGCCACGTCCGTGAAACCACGGGCCCGCAAACTCTACGATTCGTTATTGTGTAGAAATTCTGGGTGTATAATAATGGACGATGAAACGTATGTGAAACTAGATTACAAAACGCTTCCCGGACCACAATTCTATACTGTAAGCGAAGACAAAGACATTCCCGAAACTGAGAAGGCAATTTTAACCGAAAAATTCGGTAAAAAGGTTATGGTTTGGCAGGCAATATGCGAATCTGGTAAATCATCTAGTCCGTACCTCACAACGGAGACGATGAACACTCAGAAATACGTTAAGGAATGTCTCCAGAAGCGATTATTGCCGATGATCAGGCAGCACGAAGGTCAAGTAGTGTTTTGGCCTGATTTGGCGTCATGTCATTACGCAAAGGACACTTTAGAATGGTACAAAAGTCAAAATGTATGTTCCGTGCCGAAAGACATGAATCCGCCGAACTGCCCGGAGGCACGGCCAATCGAGACTTTTTGGGCTTTAACCAAAGCAAAGCTTCGAAAATTCATAAAACCAGCGGACGACATCCAAAAATTTAAAAAAGATTGGCCAAAAGTGGTCAAAATGGTGGGAGTACTGTGCAGAAGCTAATGGGTCATGTTCGAGGAAAAGTTAGGAGTCTTGGCTGTGATTAAATATTTTGATTAAACGAGAGTAAAATATCATATAAAACACAAATACAAATATGATTTGCCAAATAAAATTATTAAAACTAAAAAAAACATGACTTTTTTGTTATTTTGAAAGTGTGCTTATACTTTCTGGAACAGTCTATATAAAGGGTGGAACGGTCAAAAATTGGTCAAACAAAATCAAGTGCACACTGATTAGTTTATTAAATAAATGATCAATCTTTATTTCTTTTTGATATTCATCGTCTACAAAACACAGAAAAATTATTTGATTAGAATTCTGATTCTCCAAATGCAAATTGTCGGGTTTTACGTTTCATACCTTCCATCAAGTTTTGTACCGTTGTTGTATCCACCTTATATGATGCTGAAGGCCAATTTTCCTTGAATTGTTTTTCATTTCCAACTGTTTTTTGAGTTCTTTGAGGTTTCTCTTTACGATTGCCCAATATTTTTCAATTGAGCGCAGTTCCTGCGAGTTTGGAGGGTTTTTCTCCTTTGGTACGATTTGCACACTTTTGGCGGTATACCATTTCTAAGCCATTTTTCCGTAGTGGCAAGAAGCGAGGTCTTCCCAAAACTTCACGGAACAACTATGTTTCTTCAAGAAAGGCAATAAGCGTTTTTGCAAGCATTCCTTTACATAAATATCTTGGTTGACAGTACAAGTTGTCACGAAACTTTCGCTTTCCAGCCCACAGGAGCAAATTGCTAGCCAAACCAAGTATTTTTTCGGGAACTTTGACATTTTATTCTGCTTAAACTTATCTTGAACCTTTCCTTTTTCGGTAGCCGTATAAAACTCTTGACCTGGGAGCTGTTTGAAACCAGCCTTGACGTTTGTTTCATCGTCCATTACGACGCAATCAAACATGGTCAAAAAGCTCGTGTACAACTTACGCACTCTTCCTTTGACTGTTGTGTTTTGCTTATCATCTCGATTTGGGGTCACTGTAACCTAATATGTTGACAGTCCGGCTCGTTTCTTTGCTCTTTGCACTGTTGTGTGGGACTTTCCCAATTTGTTTCCTATATCTCTGATGGAAAAGTTGGGATTGCTTTTGAAAATGCTGGCCACTATTCTTCCGATCGCTCCGGCTTGCTGGTTTCGAATTTCTCCTAATCCCGGCTTCCTGGCAGTCGTCAGACGTTCTCCGAACACTTTTATAACATTCGTCACGGTTGATTTGGCAATATACCTACAAAATGTCGATTAGAGTTGCCAAGTCGTAATAGGCTTGAATGTGAGGTTTAATACAAATTTGGATTTTGCCTATGCGCAGTGGAAAAATAGTACATGAATCGAAAATCGATAATCGCCAAAAGGGAATTTTTTGGAGCAAAATTTTGATACGCTGCTCTTCTTGATTCGACACCATTTTGTCAACTGAATAACAAATGGCAAAAACAAAATAGAGTCAACATTACGTACGCATATACCTACAAATTGAATGGGAGGAGTTGCAGCCACCGCACGGGTCGGGTAACAGAACTATGTCATATTGGAGTCGACCAAGCTTATTTTGCCCCAATTCCCCGTATTTTTGAATGGCAGGGTAATAAAACATCAATAAAAATGGAAAAAATAGCAATAAAAATATGTGAAATCGCCACTACATTATTGAACACTGTGCCAACGAAAAAATAACAATTCGCACTAGAAAAATATAAAATAGCAATAAAAAATTGATAATTCATTTTCAATAATTCAAAAGTGACCGGTAAAACTTTCAAAAAAAGCAATGGCAATTAGTATAAACGCAATAATAAACTGATAGTTTTCCGTCATAATAATAAGTTCTAGCGCTATACATGCGACAAAAGTCTTCAAATCTTCCAAATCTTCCAATTGAAACCAAACAAATCGCAATAAAAAATCCAAAATAAAAAAATAAAAATTAAAATAATTTGTTTGGTTTTGATTGGAAAGCTTTGAAAAATTTAAAGACTTTTGTCACATGTATAGCGCTAGAACTTATTATTATGACGGAAAACTATCAGTTTATTATTGCGTTTATACTAATTGCCATTGCTTTTTTTGAAAGTTTTACCGGTCACTTTTGAATTATTGAAAATTAATTATCAATTTCTTATTGCTATTTTATGTTTTTCTAGTGCGAATTGTTATTTTTTCGATGGCACTGTGTTTAATAATTTAGTGGCAATTTTGTGAATTTTCATTGCTAAATTTTCATTTATTAGTGCCAGTATATATTTTAGTCATTTTTGAATATTGCTGAAAAATAAGCCCAATATCTCTGTTTTCCGATCCGTGCGGTAGCTAAAAACCACTTCCATTCGATTTCTAGGGAAATTCTTTATAATAATAGGCCTATTTTGACTACCACAGACCCCTCCAAGCATAGATTACTCAGCAATATTTGAAAATACGGGAAATTGGGGTAAAATAAGCCCAATATCTCTGTTAACTGACCCGTGCGGTGGCTGAAACCATTTCCATTCAATTGCTAGGGAAATTTTATTTTAGAATAGGCCTATTTTGACTTCAACAGACCCCTCCGATCATATATTAATAAACTATGTTCGAAAAATAGGGGAAGTGGGGTACAATCAGCAATATCTCTGTTACCCGACCCGTGCGGTGGCTGCAACTACTTTAACTTATTCAATTTCTAGGGAAATTCTACATAAGAATTTCCCTAGAAATGCCTATTTTGACTATCGCAGACTCCTCCAAGCATAGATTACTGGGCATTATTCGAGAATACGGGGGAATTGGGGTAAAATAAGCCCAATATCTCCGTCCACTGAATTTTGCGGCAAGTGTGACCTCTTCCATTCGATTTCCCAGGAATTTTCACATAAAAAATGCTATTGTTCACTAACCTTGTGCTACTTGGAGCTGAATTATCGAATTTTTTCGCCATTCATGTACTTTTTTCCCACTGTGCGATGGTCCGGCAACAAAATCGTCTGTTTGCGGTCGCTTGCTGCCGACGACTTGATTGTTTGTAGCAGACATTGATAATCGCCGTTCTGCAACGTTATTTTTTATGCGCATCATTGCCAGAGTTCTTTGCAAGCTTTTGCAGTTCCGATTTTTACCTTGCCACTTCGAGTAGATGGCCAAACGCAAGAGAAAAGTCTCACCGTGGGACGAACAATATCGCGGGAAAGCACTGTGCTCCAAGTACAACTTGAAATTAAACGGACAAGCGACCAGGAATAAAACACGTCTGTCGCATACGGATGCACAGCGAGAATGACGATGGTGAAGTCACTTTACTACTACTATTAAATTTGTTTTTATTTCCATTCTCTGCCTTATATACTAATTTACATTGTAAGTGTTTGAGCCCAATGGGCTCTTCAGCTTTGTTTAGTGTTTTATGTGTTTGGTGTGTTTTGTGTGTTTATGTTATAATTAAGTGTTCAGTTCAGCCCTTGGGGCATTGTTATTTAAAATTTGATAACCTACTTAAACTAAAACTATAGCTACAATTTGAAAATCCTAGGGGTGGGGAACCCTATTCCGGATGATTTGGTGATCCGATGACAGGCAGCGTGCCCTGTACCGATTGATAGATTCACTAAAGCGATCATCGAGCACTTTTATCTCGGCCAGACGGTGAACCTCAGATGTTCTTATCCTCGGAGGCGGTGTTCAGTAGGGTTTTTAGTAACGACCCTTTTTGGCGAGTCTCGGTACTACGGTACTGAACCCCTCAGTACCGGGAGTACCGGGAAAATACCGGTGCTGGAAGATTTTTTTTCGAAAATCATTAAAATCAATAAAAAGTCAGGATTTGATGGTAACAATTCAAACTTTATTCATTGCTTTGTATGTATTCAACACTTGTCTTGGGGCTTGTCCTTATCCTTGAAATATGCTTTCAAAACGCACAGCATTTTCAATGTTTCGTCAGATATACGGGATCGTATTTTAGTAGCAAAGCTTCCAGAAACAGAGAACGCTCTTTCTGAGTCTTGCTAGTGAATCATGAAGCATTGACAAGTATTTTCCTTTCAGCTTTTCTGAGTCGTAGTAAGTGAACTCTTGTCTTATAATCTTTACGAATCCTGGCTCAGTAATCGAACTGACAGGAACACTCTCGCTTACCTTTGACTGCTGCATCCTCCGTTCAAATTTCTATTTCATCGTTAAAGCCTCGTATTCACCAGCATCTACTCCGTCAGCAGTTAGAGCTACGGTCGAATCCATTGGTTCATCTGTTTCAACACCGTTCAGTCGTTTGAGTATCTCGGCAGCTTGTTTAATCAAAGTAGTCTTCGACGTTTTGAAAAATACGCCAAAATCATTGCTGATTGACGTTTTAACTGCAGTGTTCTTCAAAAACGCGAAAAGGTAAGCGTATTCAAAGCGTCTTTCTGCAACTCGCAGCTTGAGCGCTTCGAAAAGCTCGTTGGCGATAGCGGTCTCCTGACAAGAAAGTTGTTCGAGCATAAAGTGTAACAGCAGCATTGATGGGTTCAAGAGCGTTTATGATTTCCCGAACCAAATCCATTTCATTATCGGTCATGTTCAGCTTTACTTGTCCTTTCAGATCGATCATCGCTTTCTGTACCGCATTCCTGACGACGTAGAATCTCTTAAGCATGTCAAACAAGCTATTCCATCGTGTTTTGACGTTGATAACCAACGGCATCTCTTTTCCAAACTCCTGCTGGACGTATTTTTGAAGGAGGTCGTCGTTCTTGACCGGTGATTTGCGGAAAGTTCTTACAATTCCACGGAGCTTCTTAATGGTAGCGTGGTATTCAGGCCGCAATTCCGCTTCATCGCATTCCGCATCTTCTAGCACGAACTCACCGTCATCGTCATCCTCATCATCGGCAGAAGAGTCTGAATCAGCATCGTTGGAACCTAAAATTCGAGAAATTATCTAGAAGTTCAGTTATAAAGATAACAATTTGAAATGAACAAACCTTCTCCGTTCAGCTCACGTTGATTGTATGTTGGTTCATTACGGGAATAAAGCACACTCGTGACAACAAGGTGTATCCCGTGTGCAAGACAAACTTGATGATCCGCGGGAATTAATCTTCCGACTTTCTTCATTACAGATGCACCATCTGTCGTTGCTGCTACAACGTCTTCGGTTAGGGATAAGCCATACTCAGACAAGATCTCTTCCAACAGCTTGACACATTTCTCGGCATCCATTGATCCTACTATCCTTTTCAGACCCAAGTTCCAGGTGTGCTGACCGTCATGAGCATTTACGTTCATGTATCTGCGGTTCCAAGTTGAAGTCCACTCATCGAAAGTGATACTAATCTTACGGCCTTGCTTCCTGATTTCACCAAACTCCTTTCGGTACCCCCCAACAACAAAAATTTAGTGCGCTTTGACCTTCAGCCTGGTACCATCCGGTGATTTGGGGATATCTCGAAATCCTCGGGCATATAATCCAAGCCGGATGCCTTCTGAGTTGCAAATTGTGTTGAATGGAATATTGTCCCCAGCAGCCATCCTTGCCAAAGCGGCCTCAAGCGGGGACGATTTGGAAAAATACTGATGAAGTGTGACGATCTTTATGGGATGTGACGATGTCGTTGCGGCTTGATTGTCTTGAGGTACGTCATCGGCCGCCGGACGTTTGTCCAAATTGATTTGATGTACTCCTTTGAGATTTTTTTTCAATCCGGAGGTACTCGAACCTTCGCATTCGATCACTTTGGAACACTTAGCACATTTTGCAACACCACGGTTTTGCATTCCACGAAGAAAATATCTCCAAACGGAAGTTTCCGGCACTCCTTCCTTGTTAATTGCTTCAAATTCCATATCCATGGTACTGATCACTCCATTCACCACCGTAAACAATACTAGACAATCAAGAAGAATTCCTAAATCCTTAACTGTATCCTTGGGTTGGGAGGTGATACCAGCGATAGTGTAGTCAAATAACTCCACGGAGCGTTTTCTAGTGAAAGAGATTACCGAGCATTTTCCGAGCATTCAGGCTCATACGGGTTTTTTGAGCAACATTTAAAAGTTCCCGTATTGTAGAAATTGTGCGCTTCTTCAGGACAGGTTATTACGTAGAATAGTTTAAAGCCATCAGCATACGAAAGCTTGAAAATATTTCAAGGTTTAGGTTATCATCATTCAAGTATAGCAGGAATAAGAAAGGTCCAATACGACTGCCCTGATATCTGGAACATCAGATGTGACATAGAATGGTTCTGATATTGTGTTTCCAATTTTGACTGACATATGAACGACTAACTGGGAGGAATTAAGCCAATCTAGTATTGTACTTGAGAAACCAAGACGATCGAGCTTAGCTATAAAGATTTCATAGTTGATTTTATCAAAGGCTGCAAAAAAATCAGTGTAGATTCCATAAACCTGTTTGTGAACTTCTATAGTTCTGATGATGAAGGATGTGTAGATTAGTACAGGAGGATCTTTTTGGCATGAGTCCATGTTGAGTCTCGGAAACATGATTGAGACAATTGTGCTCCAGAAAGTCGATACCTATTAGCTCAAAAAGTTTAGACGTGGCCCACAATACGGCGATTCCTCTGTAATTGGACACTTCTCGTTGATTACCTTTTTGTGCACTGGGAAAATAAATGATTTGTTAGTTGATTTGAAAAACATTTTTTCAGCGCCATCCTTCGCACTTCGGTTGATTGTTAAAGCGTGTTAGTGTCTACATCCAAAATAAAAAAGCAAGATTTTAATGCCATTTCGCTTGATTTTGTTTCATTTCTCGTAATGGATCGTAACTAGGAAAAAGTGCAACATGGGTCGTGGGTTAAAAAAGAAATACATAAATTCGCTTTGAAAAATTCAATGTGTGCGTGAGGTTGTGCAGTGTATTAGTTGTTGAGTGTGAGATTGGAGTCCGAAAGTTCAATGGCTCACAAAAAAAAAACGATCTCAATTCGTTACCAGGAGTCGAACTGTGGACGCAATCGTGACGGCTCTAGTAGCCATTCGGCCAATTTAACAAGTTGAGATAAATGGAATAAAAGCCCTACACACAGCTATAAAAGGTAGTGTGAATTTCTGTTCTTACTGTTCTTATATTAGCACATAAATGGAGTTTTGACGTACACATTTAAATTATAAATCGTGTAAAGCTCTGGAATATTCCATTCATTGTCGATAATGTTATATGCAAAGACGAGCTTTTGGTAGCACTGATTCATCAAATATACTATATTTACAATATAAGTCACTTCCTTTTTCCTCATACACATGTTAGGCGACCCGCAAGACGAAGGGGTATGCGTCAAGTTTAAGTCGACCAAAGTTTTATCGTAACACCTTCTAAGATCAAAAAATATTTGGTTTTTTTTTCAGTGCGTGAATTAAGGATCATTTTCAGGCCAATTTTTTTATCTAATTGAATCAAAGTATCTCTACCTCGGAATATTTGAAAATTATTCTATGGTAATCAAAAAGAATAATTGCAAGCCGTAAATCTTGCTTTCTTCCCAACTGACGATCTTTTTCCTATCGTGTTCAATTTGATGCAAACCATAGTTGCGTGTTGCTTTTGTCATGACATTCGCAGCTGGCAACCAGTCGGAGTTGCAGCGAGTTGTTCGGAAATCGTTTGCTTAGTTAGGGCCTTAGTTGAACAATTCGTGATTCGTTTCAATTTGTCTGTTTAGAGCTTTTGGAATATTACGCTAGGTATAACAAAAGCTGGATTGCTTAGATTGAGCGTATGGATTTAGTAGCTGCCACCTTTCTCATTTATGGCACCACAAGCGCAAAAAAGGGGTCGCCTGAAAAAATGTGAAGTGATTTATGTTGTTAATATAGTATATTTGGTTTCATGCAAGTTGCTGTTGCGTGTGGAATGAAATGCAATTTCACATTCTCTGATATTTACATCACAACGAAAATTCAAATTTTGTTTCTGTGTAGTTGCTTCTATTTTCGAGGCACTCAGCGGTACAGCAATGAAGCAAATGAAGCTCGCACACACTTGCATGGCTTTGTTAATCTCATAAAACCTGATGAGAGGAAGATCGGAGTCCTACAACGAATGTAAATAATAATAGAACACTTGATAGCGGAATTACAATTAGGAGTAACCAAATTCATCAAAAAACATCAATTAATCGTTTTGAATTCTATTACAGAAGATAACAGATGTGAACTTGTGCCTTGTCGTGACGCGTGGAACCTACTGTGATAAAAATAAGTCTGATGTTGTTATTACACCAAAGACACCGAGCATGTAAATTTAGGGCATTAATATCAAAGTGTTAAGTCTAGTGGCTAATTTTCAACGCTTAACGGACGTAGATTTGAGGTTAACAAATATATTCTAGAAACTGTCTTAAATGTAGTTTCTGGAACGTGACCTTGAGTGTGTCAGAGTTTATTATTTTGGGTTTTAAATTAGGGTTCAACAATAAATTAAATAGACCATACAACTGAGCCTTATTTCACCTTGAGTCTAAAAGCATTTACGTACAACAAGGATTATATCACTCGTAATACCGATTATTTTTAAGAGTGTACTATACAAAATAGAAAAGAAAAAGTTATTCGCTCTGCTAGTTCATCTGAAGTTGGTCGTTGTGATGAAAAATCTAGAATGGGAATCCGTTTTGTTGTTTTAAAACAACGAATTTGTTTTGAATCAAACAGGCAGGTTGGTTTGTTCTACCCAAGGATATTAACACATTAGAACACAAAATAGGGTTGTTCTTAACTAATATTTTTGTTGTTTCCCCTTTGAAAAGGGGTTTATTATTGATTTAACCAAATCGGCGCTTAAACCAAGCTGATATTTTGTTTGGATACAAAATAACTAAACATTTAGTTAAAAATATATATATTTTAGGGTTATTTCATTTTTGCAGCTCTCTTCTGATGTGTTGGGGGGTGGGTTAGTAAGGAAGTGAGTGAGTGTGGTTTGAGTGGGCGAAGATGGGTGGTGTTTTAGTTTAATGGTTCAGGTGGGTGGTCGTCAATGAATTGGAGTGTATGTGTTTTGTATAGGGTTACCATATTGTACCGGACTGAAAAGAGTACATTTATGAATTTACGTAAAAGAGTACAAAAGAGTACACAATTTCTTTGGATAATAATAAAACAAAATTTTGCTTAGTCAAACACTCTTTTTTTATTTGGATCAAGTTTCGTTCATAAAAAAATACATAAAAATAGCACAAAGCTTTCACTTCTTGTACTTATCACTGCTTCGGACAATATCCAACAATTGTTTGTCGTTTTCAATCATCTCATAAAACTGAACGCAATCTAGTCGATAGTTGAATTTCACCATAATCAAAGATTCAACCGACTTGGGCAGCAAACGGTTTCGATCATCTGACCAAAAGTTGTTCATGAAGCTGAATAAACGCTCAACGTTGGCGTTTTGACTGGGAATCGCGAAAAAGTACTGAGCAATCTTGAGAAGTTCCGAGCAAGCACTAGGAACAACACTTTGGAAATACTTGGTCCATTTATGAACTGCATGCAGCTTCCGAAAATCCTCGCCATCACCGTTGGATTTCAAGAACGAAGACAGATTGGACACTTGGTCGAATAGCAAGCTTTCGTTAACCTTGACTCCTTTCTCATCCAAATACTCCAAACATCCGGCGACGTCATCCCATTTCGGCAATTTATCCAGCGTCATCCATTGGAAAACTTTCAGTTCATCGTAGTGTCCAGTCCATTTATCAAGATACACGAGGCCATTTTTGTAAACTTCCACAAACGCATTTTTCATCTTCTCTGCAACATTCGAATTGAGGCTGTCTCGCAGAATCTTCTTAACTTGCAGAGGAAGAAATTTTTGAGCAAGTTTTTCCGATAATTGCTTGCGTAAGTTGTCAATCACAGAAATAGCTTCGATCAAGCTGTAGTCTGCTGCTTCAATGCTTTGAATGTTGCTTTGAAACATAGACATTAGGGAATGCACAAACCACAAGTATGCTTCATTGATTGCTTCCTAGAAAAAATCCTCCAGGAGCTTGGGTGGATTATCAATCGAGTTGAAATAACTTTTGAGGGCCGCATAAAGATGAATAATCCTTTGAACGGTAGGCATAAGAGAAAGCCATCTTGTTTTTGAGTGCTTCAGAACCTTTTTGTACTCAGTGTCAACGAAAGAGCAGAATTTTTTCAACTCTTCGGTACGGACTGTGTATATCGAGAAATATCCGTAAATTTTCAGAACGAAAGCCTCAATATCCACATCTAAGCGATCGAATCCATGGCGAGCAGTATTATGCAACAAATGGGCAGGACAACCCACCCCCACTAGATCACATTGGGTTGCTTGTTTCATGTGATAATAAACGTTATTCTGTCCTGCACGGTTAATACCACCGAAATTTGTGGAACAGTTATCACCGCTGAATGCAATGCATTTTTCAAGCAACTCATGTTTCTTAAGACTTTCGGTCAACAGTTCAGAAATACGTACCGCCGTTTCGTTTTCCAAGGATTCAAAAGATAGAACCACTTGCTGTATCCCCTTTGCTGCATGGAAATACTGAACGAGCACAGGAAACATCTTCGTTGATCCATGGTTGCTGCCATCCGTGCTAGCTCCGATGTATGGAATATCCAATTCACGTATCTCATCCAGGCACGTTTTGACGGAGTGAGGCGCTAAGACTTCGTTCACGATAGCCTCGGTCTTCGTTCTTGCACATCCAAACTTAGCTGCAACCTCCGAATCCGGGAAAACCTTTTTGTACAGCTTGTTTCCACAGTCACAGCTAAGGAAGCTGTAATTGTGTTGCACCGCATGGAAAGCCATTGTAGCCTCAGCAGCAAGTACTTTTAAATCCAGGGAAGATTTCTGCACCACAAAGAGCTTCGTCAATTTTTGTGACGATCCCGCTGATCTGACGTTCGAACTATGCTTCTGTGACGCTAAATGTTGGGTTAAATCCGTTCGTCCCTTATTGGCAATGGAAATTTTCTTCTGGCACACTTCGCAGAAGACTTCAGATTCGTTGGAAGTGGGCTTGAATTGCGGAAATTCTTTTTGGAGGATGTCCGAAAACTTGTTCTTCCGACGCGACATATCGAAAGCGTTTTTACCCTAAGTTTGTAGAAATTATAATAAGAGCGTGCTAATTACTTTCATGATGCTAAAACTTACCTGTTTTTTTTTTAAACAGACACAACTAAAATGAATTATTCGGACAAATTTAAACAAACTCTTTACACTTATCCTGCAACAACAAAACTTCTTCGTACGATCGAGTTGAAGGTGGTAACGAAACAACAACAAACTTGCGAGCTGACAGATTGTCCAAATTTGTCAGACGAGGGGTGTCACAACAGTGAAAATTACAACATTCTGAATGGAAAGAGAAATACTTGACGTGGGACTACGTTTTTGTTACATGCATCTTTTCAGATGAGATGTAATTTTATTTTGTTTATAATGAAATTTGATTTTGTTAATAGTAAAATAATGTGATGACTTAAAAAAGAGTACAATAAGTTTCATTTTACCAAAAAGAATAGTTCGCTCATTTTTTTTCCTGAAAAAGAGTACATGTACTCTAAAAAGAGTACGTGTGGTATAACATAGAAAGGAGAAAAGGGAAAGCGTAAATAAAATAATCAAAAAGGACAAGACATAAAAAAGGGTCAGGATAGAAATTGGAAAAAATTTAAAGTCAATTTGCAAAAAATGTCTTTCTTAGAATCGGACGAAATTTTTTCTTAATAAAGGCAATATAATTTTCCAAAAGTTCGCCATCATTGCAAGATGGGCACTTTTAAGGAAATATTTTTTTTCGCACAACAATCTTTTCATGTCCTATTTTTACCGTGTATCACGTTACCACAACCACAAAGTCTTGTTGTCGTCTTCAACACCCCTATAGAATACAATTTAAAATTTAGCAGTCATACTAAAATTGACCCATGTATTGAACATCTTTGCAAAAAACAATTAAATCATCTTGACTAACATTTGAAAAGGGTCAAAAACATTAAATATTTCCCTCTACATCAGTAAAACAGAACCAAAAATGTACGTTTAAGTAAAATTCATTCATCTGCTTGTTCGGATATTCCTATTTTTAGTGGGCGATTCAAATTATCAAATTCGTTTATAATTTGATAAGGAGGGGCATTGAAAGACGATTCAAACATGACGTTATATAAATGTTTGAATAAGGAGTGTATCGAATATAAGCTATCCACGTACATTTGCGTTGTACGCATGTATTTGTGATGGTTTTTTATGCTCTGAACACTGCATGCTGTGCGTTTGACTGTCAGCTTTCTTTTGTTTACTTGTTTGTGCGGTTCAAATTCTGCGTTTTCAAAATGTCGCGTATTGAAAAGGAAGTGAAAATTAAGGTTCTGGACACATGGCTAAGTGAGAAGGGTATTACTATGCGAAAATTGGCGAAGCGGTTTGGAATTCATCATGCGAGTGTTAAAACCATCATTAATAAGTTTGGGGAACACTATTCTTTGGATGAGCTACCAGGAAGAGGCAGAAAACCCGGTTCTTCCAACCCGAAACTGGAGCAGAAAGTGGTATCTCTAATCATGAAGAACAAATCAATGTCAATACGTGATTTGGCCAAAAAAGCAGGAACGAGTGTCGGAATGATCCAGCGTATCAAGAGGCGAAACCACCTGAAGACCTACAAGAAGCAGAAAATCTCGAAACAAAGTGCAGAACAGAAGAAGCGAGCAGCAACAAGGGCCCGGAAATTGTATTCGCGTCTTTTGCAGCGTCCGGATGCATGCGTTTTGATGGACGATGAGACCTATGTAAAGGAGGACTCAAAAACCCTTCCAGGTCCACAATACTTTACTGCCGTCGTTGGGGAGGATGTGAGCGATGCGGACAGGTCGATTCAAGTGGAGAAATTCGGTCGAAAGGTACTGGTATGGCAAGCAATATGTTCCTGTGGTTTGAAGTCAACCATTTTTTACACTACCGGAACTATAAATGCGGAAATCTATCGATCTGAGTGTCTCCAGAAGAGATTGTTGCCTTTATATAAGAAGCATAGTACACCTCCACTGTTTTGGCCGGATTTAGCGTCGGCTCACTATGCCAAAACCACTCTCAATTGGCTTGCGGAAAAGGGTATAGATTTCGTTGAGAAAAATATCAATCCACCAAATTGCCCTCAGCTTCGACCCATCGAACGTTACTGGGCAATCGTGAAGAGGTCTTCAAGAAGACTGGTAAGGCAGCTGGGAACATGCAGGAGTTCAAAAAAATTTGGGCTCAAGCGTCCAAAAAATGCGATGCAACACTTGTCCGGAACTTGATGAAGAGCATTCGATCCAAAGTTCGAAAATTCGTGAAGGAATAACTTAAATTTCATCCGGTCTTCATTATGTTCAAGTTTAACCTCGTACAATAAAGGATCAATTTTTTGTATGAATAAAATATCGGTTTTCAACATAATTTGAAAAAAGTTTGTGGATAGCTTATTTTCGATACACTCCTTATTTCACATGAGACGTTGCAGCAATATATTGAATTTTGTTTAATGTACCCCTGTAAATTTGATATAAACAACTGAAGCGCTATTGAGTCATGGGTCAATACTTCAAATATAATGATAATGCTTTTGTTTTCCAATTGATTGTCCTTCTTGTAATATGTGTACTTCAAAAGTTTTTGGTGATAAATGGGATCGTTCACCTGATTTAATTGTATTGACTCACTAAAGTTTTAAAAATATAACAATTTATAAATAAGCCCTTTCCAAATGGTAGCCTTGATTTTTCAACCATGCAAAGACCATTAAAAAATCCAAATTGTCAATATAATTAAATTTAATTGGGTTCTGTGAGGTTTTAGGACCAAATTATGAGACGAGTTGGCGCGAACACGGTAAAAATTGGACATGAAAAATTTGTTGTTGGAGTAACTTTCTTTCCTTAAAAGTGCCCATCTTGTATGGCGAACTTTTAGACAATTATATTACCTATTAAGAAAAAAATTGTCCAATTCTAAGAAAGTCATTTTTTGCAAATGGACTTTAAATTTTAATATATTTTTTTTTAGAGTGTAAAATCAATTTTACAGTTTTTATATTTCATGGGTTCGTTAAAATTAAGACGATTTTCTAAAAGTCACTCATACTCATTTTTTGTAAGGCTTGTCCTTTTTGAGTTATGTTGATTTAAAAAATAGGTATCAAAAAACTTCAGCCCTCTTCAAATGGAAGTCTAGAAAATTAAAAAAAAGAAAGCAAAGTTGCTTGAAAAGGCATAGTATACACACTCACAAAGTTTCATTGGATTCTGAGAGGGTGCTGCCGAACACTGGAGGAGTTTGCGTGAAATTCGTCATTCTTGAAATTTCACAAGAAATGTAGATGATAGTAAGCGAAAATGTTTGTATGTTTCAATCAGCAAGTCAGTTTAAATCATACTAAAATTTGTTTGAAAAAAAAAACCATAAGCGTCGGTAGAATCAACCAACAAATCTATTTGTTTTCGTAGCAGTCATAATGAAACAACCAACATAATGGCAAATGCAAACGGATGTCAGTTGAACTTAACTGCTTGATTCCCGATATGATTTCTCAAAATTTTAGTTTGTTCTAACCACCGTAGGTAGTCAAATCAAACCAATAAGATATTTGTGCCAAATTCAACGTGAAATTCCGGTTAAATGAATCTAGAATATGCTTGCGTTTACCAATATTTTTTCTCAATGTACCAATGGACTTAAAAATTCACTCGACTATCATCCCCTTGTTCGGTTAATGGTGCAATTTGACTTACATTCAATCACAAATTATCACCATAATCGTAGCCTTCAATTGCCTATTCGTTTATATTGCACGAACTCGCTAATTGAATCGAGCAGAAGTATTTGCATTTGACATCCTTGAGGCATGGATGTCCCGACTCTGGCCACGCAATGTGTACAGGGGAACTATTCACCTACCTATGCGATCGTGATTGTGGGCAAGACCGTATGCCCCTTTCAACTTTAGCAAAATATGGGCCACTCACACGGTTCAGGCAAAACCAACAGACCAAAGGGAGGGTGCCGGTTGTATTTACATTTCAACATGTATATCATACTGCGCGAACGTGGAGTCACGTATGGGTTACATATAACAATGCGTGGGTGGAAAATACTGAATGTTTTCACATCACCGTGCTCCCTCTACCCGGCTCTGCTGGCCGTACTTTCCAATTGAGCAGACTTTTTTGAGCCGCAGTAACTCATCGACTCGAGTGGGCCATTTGATAATACCTCCAGCTCAAACCGATTTGGCCTTGTCACGGGGGAGGCAATTGGAAACCATTTTCGTCTGAAAATCAAAGGCGTCGTCGGTAAATTCCAATCAAAGCGCAATAGAAATCAAATAATCGTTTTAAACAATCCCTCTTCGAACCTGTTGGATCCAATTTCAAAGGAATCGAGAGCCACGTCAAAAAGTATCGACTTTTTGACGATCTTTCAGCACTTTCATTATGATGGTTTTCAGGGAAATTCACCCTCCAACGCAGCATGCGGGCAAATCGTGCCAAATTCAATACAAACGCTTGAACATATCATGGCTTGGGGCTTCTAAGGAAAATGATATTTTCAAACTTTAGTTTTCTTTACAACGCACGAGCTATAATTTGTTTACTTTTTTCGGTGGAAAAGTGGTTCATTTTGTGAGAAATTTCAGCTGAAAAGCAACCATGGAAGTTGACTAGTCCTGCTTCTAATGACGTATCAGTTTCTGTTTAAAGCTGAGCACTTTTCAAAGACTGAACATCGCAGAAAGTTTCGTCAGATACAATATGATAGATGTCGGAAAAGTTTTGAAAGTATCTGAATGAAATGGGTTTCCAGGAAGCATAACTTGATTGTTCACTTAATTTGACAGCAAAGACCTATAATTTGCCGGGCTTAGCTTCCAGTTGAGCCATCGGAGGAAATATGTGTGGGGGTATGTTTGTCTGTGCAGATGAATAGGAACATGCAGAAGCCTTTTCCGTTCCGATGTTGCAGCAACTCACTAAACGATGCTGGGCAGCTCGACAGTGCGCCGCCACTATCGATGAGTCAGAGAAAAACAGTGCCTGCACGTTTGTCTCTTGTCGTAATTGCAACAGTCAGCGCTTGCCTTGATTGCGTCGTTGCGTCGTTGCGTCGCGTCGCTTTGGTCGTGATCTTGAGCCGGGTAATGAAAGCTCGAGGCGCTCTTCCTCGCACTGTGGTCAACAGCTGTTTGCAGTCACGTACGCCATGTCTGCGGGATACTCGCCCGGTGAAGCGAACCAGACTGCCGATTAGAGAAAGGCGAAATGGTTCTCTTCCGTCGCAACTTTCTCTCAAAAATCATCGATGATTTAACGCTTGTGGTGAGGATGTGCTCTGATTTTTGCAGAAATTCTTATTCGTCCAATGTTTGCATGATCAACGGCCTTCCATTAGGTTGTTTGCAGATCTCACACGATATGATCCGTTTCGTTCCCGATCGTCGTGCATTGCAATGGGATTTCGGCGAAGTCAGCGTGCCGTGTTAATTAGATGATGATCGGTTTTACAGTGATTTGTTGTAAATAATTGATTTCCGAAACGGCTTGCAATTGATCCGTTTACATTTGATTGCCAGCTTGAAGAAGGTGATGATGAGGCTGATGATTCAGTATCCGAAACGAGTTGCCACAGGTTTTACCGTTATCGATTGTTTGCACTGGGTGTGTACGCCGGTTTGTTGGGGGAAAGAAATTCATATGGAGTTGGCTGATTATGATGCCGATGTAGATGATGATGTATCACTTTCCCCTTGGTAAATAATTTAGAGCTGATGAAGTTAATTGATGGGGATAAATGCGGAAAGTTTATTTAATGGACATATTTGAAAGTATTTAACTTATTAATTATTCACGTGTAGCTAATTTTTGGCTTGATCGATTCAACTCTTAGAGATACAAAATGATATTTAGTGATATCCTTCAAGGAAACTCAATTTTCAACGTTATTGGAATATTTAAACTTGCTGATTTCGTATCAGAATAAATGCAATATTATTTAGAAATACCCTGTAAAAAGTTTCAAGTTTACCCCCCAGTAGCATTTCACATGAGATAGAGAAGCTCCAGGTGAAACCGGCCATGAAATTGTCGAAATTTGACACCGCAAAATTTCGCAAACGTGTTCATTATCACAGATTACGTATTTTGACATAACGTGGAACGTTTAAGAGGGGTCTATGTGTTTATGATACAACAGTTTTAAGAAAACAGGAAACTCGGAAATCGTTCGTTTAAGAGAAAAAGTATCTGTAAAGAGATGGTAGGGAATTAAAATGTCCATCTGAAAAAAATATATTGAAACAAAAATTTTTACCTGAAATTTTTAACATTAAAATTATTATTTTTTGAATATTGATGGTGAAATGTAGATAAAAAGGCCATTCTTTTAAAGGCAAGGGCAACATAGACTAAACATTGCTAACAAAGTTTTCCTAAAAGCATCTTTTGGAAGATTTTCATAAAATCAATTTATGTTTTTCAAATACTTTTCAATGCCAGAATTTCTTATCGAAATGCTTATACTAATGATCTCCCTTAAAGTAACCGTTTTCGAGATATTTTGAATTTAATTTCATGAGTGCCTAAACACTTATGAAACACGGCTTTTTCATAAGTTAATCGAGATGTTCCATCAACAAAACTATGGATCAACACAACACAAATGGATATTCCAACATTTTCTTTGACACTTATACGATTGGACTAATAGTTTGAAAGTTATACGAGATTTCTTCAACATTATTGCTATTATTGGCGGATCTCATGACGGTTTGGTCGATTCAATCACTAAACCCAGCTTTTGTTAAATCCAAATAGTTGTTTCTGTGTGACTCACAATAATGTGAAACTGAAACTTCCATAAGAAACAAATACATGACTAGAATCTTTTTTTTAGGTAAAAAGTAGATCGAAGTTAAAAGACTTTTTTGCTACTTTTATATAATTTATTTCACGTTTACCGCCCTTGTGTTTTTTGGCTTTGACATTGGCTTTTTCCTTTGTTTTTAATGTAAACAGTTTTGTTGTCCTGATTTTCCATGTTGTAATATTAAATTTATTACTAGTTCACTTTTTTACACATCATGAAAGCTGCTTACTTCTTGGTTAGAATACAGTTGTGCACAATTTTTATTTTCGGAAATAGGTACAAATCAATGATATTCTTGATTTTTAGAGCTAGTTTTGCTTGTTGGTATGTGATATGCAGTTCTTCTGACCCTTGCTCGTAGTCCTCTTGTGACACAAAACAAAACGATAATGTGGTCAGGTAATCGTCATTCCGCTAACTAGTCCACTCAAACAAAGTTTTCGCACTCGTGTTTGGATGCTCATGCTGTCTTGCTGGGCTTGCTCTAGAAGCCATTCTTTTCAAAGTACCACCAATTGCATTTCAAGGTCCTTTTCCATGGGAAGTTGCAAAAAAAAGTGCCATTCTACGTCAAAGTTATAATTTGATTTAAACTTGCAAATTTTTCTATTGGGATGCAGATCAGACATAAATATCATTCTTTTCATTTGCATTCGCTTTTTTTTTTTAATGTTAATAGTTTGGATATAAACACGTGTACTGCTATTGTATCATGACTCATGACTTCAGACACAACAACAATACTCTAATTTTGTAATCCTTAATCTTGTTTGAATTCATCTCACAACATAATATTGATATATGTAACAAGGGAAACGCTCCCACTTTCATTAATGCAATAAGGGAAAAAGTGTTAGATCTTACACTAAGGTCTGTATCCGCAATAATCCGGACACCTCAAAACATGAATAAAACATAAATTTCGCATTATATTTCCGTCGTAGTTGTTTATTTCAGATTCATGGGATTTGTTTTAACAATTCGTGAAGACAAAACATAGTTATTCGGAATTTGCATAAAATTTTCGAACTTTGCGCTTAACTCCGTCCATTAGAACACTTCAGAAATCGTAGAAGCCAAATTTGCTGGAAGTCTTTGTCCAAATTTGCTGGAAGTGTTTGATGTCTTTGATTCCTTGCTTCTTTCCAGAAAGCTTCCAGTTCATCAGAGCCCAATATCTCTCGATTGGTCGTAGCTCTGGGCAATTTGGCGGGTTTGAGGTTTTTGGTGCAATGTTCACTTGATTTGCTTGGTACCACTCCATCACAGTTTTAGCACAGTGGCATGATGCCAAATCGGGCCAGACCAAAGATTGTCTTTGTCCAAATTTGCTGGAAGTGTTTGATGTCTTTGATTCCTTGCTTCTTTCCAGAAAGCTTCCAGTTCATCAGAGCCCAATATCTCTCGATTGGTCGTAGCTCTGGGCAATTTGGCGGGTTTGAGATTTTTGGTGCAATGTTCACTTGATTTGCTTGGTACCACTCCATCACAGTTTTAGCACAGTGGCACGATGCCAAATCGGGCCAGACCAAAGATTTTGTTTTGTGACTTTTGATGAAGGGTAGCAATCGCTTCTGCAGACACCCTTTCTGATAGATCTCCTTGTTGATTGTGCCTGTAGTGACGAAAGATTTACTCTTTCTGCCACACGTGCAAATTGCTTGCCACACAAGGTATATTTTGGGAAAGTTCGATCAGCTGTAGCATTTCCGGCCATAGCAGAATAAAAAGCCAGCCCTGGAAGCTGCTAAAAATCCTCCAGGACATAAGTTTCATTGTCCATCACATCGCATGAAAACTTCGTCAAATATTCCCAGTACAAACGTCGAGCCCGTGATTTTGCTGCCAAGTTCTGTTTGTCGTTGCGATTTGGAACTGTTTTTACTTTATACGACTTAAGTCCCATACGTTGATTTGATTTTTTGACAAAACCAGGCGACATCCCTATTTTACGAGCCACCGTTCGAATGGAGAGATTTCGGTTTTTCGTTAATAACCTTTTCAGCTTTCGGTCCATGACAGGATCAGCGCGTCTAATGTTTTTGTCACTTCTCGGTTTCCTCTTCACCGTCAAGCGTTCCGAAAATAATTTGAGCACATCGTGAACAGTGGATTTAGGCAAATCCAATGTTTTTGCAAGGTCCCGTATTGAAAAGTCAGGATTTGCCGTACGCCCGTACAAAAGTTGCACGCGCACTTGTTTTTCTTTCGTCGCCATCTTGAATACTAAACATGAAATATAAACATCAATCATAGTCTTTTTCATCATAGACTCTCAGCTATACTACAGTGATTTTTTTTATTCCTACGTGCAATATTTCAAAAGTTACTATGATTGTGTCCGGATTAATTAGGATACAGACCTTACGTAGCCCAATACTTTCCGATCAAATTGTTATTTGGCACATATCGGATGAAATGTTTTCGTCTGATCACAGTCAAATTTTATTAGAATTGAAGGTTAATTATTGCTCAAGGAAACTTATAGGGATCCTCGCTAAACCAATTGGGATCTATATAGCTCAATCTTAGAGAGTCAATGTGATCCTATACGAAACAATATTGATACCTGTCCAAAGTTTAAAGATGTTGCCAAATGTTTAATAGAGAAAATTAATCAACCTTACCACGCCAGCTGCCCATCAAAGGAGCGCTCTACCAACAGAGATGTTTCCTTGTGGAATGATAGGCAAGGAAAATTACGCAAAAAAGCTCGAAGACTATTCAATCGAGCAAAAAATACATCAAATTGGTCTCAATATAAAGAGGCTTTAAGTGATTCTAATAGAGAAATAAAAAGATCCAAGCGTAAAGATTGGAGGCACAAAAAATCTCAAAAATCTCTTTCAAAAGACCACTTAAATGGTCTCAGTATGCTTAAAATGATGGATGGGTACTTTACTGAAAACGCTAATGAAAGTCTGGTACTAATGATGCATACTCACGTTCTAGGGTCTCTTCCTACTACTGATCAACTACAAGATCAAAATTGCATACAAAGTGGTGCAACTATAGGATAGGCTGTACAAAATAAACATGGCAACGGCTCTGAAATCCTCAACGAAGAGCCTGTAAATATAGTAGATAAGATTTTTACTTGTGTGTGTGTGTGTGTGTGTGTGTGTGTGTGTGTGTGTGTGTGTGTGTGTGTGTGTGTGTGTGTGCGTGTGTGTGTGTGTGTCTGTGTGTGTGCGCGCGTGTGTGTGTGTGTGTGTGTGTGTGTGTGTGTGTGTGTGTGTGTGTGTGTACAATCCAACTCCCACTCTTCGGCAGTGCTTTTATGGAAGAGAAATGTCTGCAGTTATCATTAATATTGTTCTTGTTCCGTAAACTGTTAACATTTTTAGCCCGGGAGTTGAAAGTTGATAGCTCTGTTGGGATCCAGAGACCCATTTCAGAATGCCTGGTCACTCAAGTCCATTCCGAGGTCACTTTCACGTACAACAAGCCCCGCATAAACATAATACTAACATCAATGAGATATTTGTATTATGTTTACACTTCCATTATCGCAGCATGTTCTGTTTTGATAATGGCACGTATTTTGTAGTATGAACTTAATATTTGTTTCAAATTGCTTTGATCTCACCACTAATTTATGTTGTTTCCTCGCTGGTCAGTTCCATTTCTAGGGTTTTTCCGTAGCTTCTCCCGATCAGCATCATTTTTCGAGATGGCATTTCAATTCGTGTTGGTGGGTCCAAAATGCGTTGCAGTGGGTCCTACTTCTGGGAATACGATTCCGTGCTTGAATAGGGTCCCGGGGAGCTGAAGCCGTTCCCAACCTTATCCGGTTCCCGAAAACAACACTTAAAAGCAGATTTCTCCCTTGATAGCTTCTTCCTATGATGGCTGCATCAAGCATGATAAGTTCAAGGGACATTTCCATGAATTCACGTAATTTGGATATTTTCACTTCAGTTATTTTGGTAATGATTAGTCAAGCACTATTCTCGAAAAACAGTAAGGGGGGACGGATACAAAAAAACGTTTTTTTTCTGATTTCTTATTACTCTTCAGTTTCGTTGATAAGATTTTTACTTACTCTAAAATTGATTCATTTAGTCCCTTCAAATCGTCTGGTCCTGATGAAATTATTCTAGCACATGTCCAAAAAAGTAAATCAATAATAATTCTTAACTTAAACAGACTATTCCGAGCCAGCTTCTTATTGGGATATATCCCAAAAAAGTGGAGGCAAGTCAGAGTAGGCAAATAAAAAAGACAAGTCTTCACCAAAGTCATTTAGGCCTATAAGGCTATCATCAATATTGTTGAAGCTAATAAAAAAAACTTATTGATGAATATCTTAAATCTGAGATACTTACCAATAATCCATTATCAAAAGCACAATTCGCTTATTAAACAGGTAAATCAACTGTAACAGCCCTTCACACTCTAGTTAAAAATATAGAAAAGTCCTTCACTGCTAAGGAAATTCTTTTGGTAGCGTTTCCTGACATCGAAGGTGCTTTTGATAATGCCTCGATGAGAAGAGCTATGAGAAATCGTGGCTTCAATAATAAACTAATTAATTGGATTGTTGAAATGCTATCCAAAAGAGAAATATCAGCAAATCTGGGATGCTCAGAAGTAAAAGTAACAACTGTGAAGGGCTGTCCTCAAGGGGGCATCTTGTCTCCACTTCTATGGTCTCTTGTTGTTGATGATCTCCTAATAAAACTAAAGTTTAAAGGATTTGAAATATTTGGCCTTATGGATGACATTGTCATTAAAGTCCGTGGTAAATACGATACTATCATGTTAGAGAGAATGCAATTAGCGTTATCATACACACTATCATTGTGCAAAAACGATGGATTAAATATCAATCCTAAGAAAACTACAATTGTACCTTTTACTAAAAAACGGAAAATCCCCATCACTGATCTTAAACTAGGAGGCGTTAAACTGTCTTTATCTTCAGAGGTCAACTATTTAGGTGTAACTCTAGATAAGCACTTTTGCTGAAACCGTCATATTGACCAACAATTAGGAAAGGCAACCAATGCCTTTTGGATCTGTAAAAGATCTTTTGGAAAGAAATGGGGCCTTAAGCCTAATATGATTCACTGGATATATTCAACTATAGTCAAGCCCAGAATCACGCATGCCTCGCTTATCTGGTGGCCGAAGACTAAACAGATAAAGGCACAAGAGAAACTGAACAAACTGCAAAGGCTTGCTACTATCTCTATAACTGGGGCAATACATCAAGGGTGTAGGGAATCAAATTGCGACAAACACAAATATTCGGCAAAATTCGTCCGTTCAACCAATCATTTTAAAACTTTCAGGGAGTAAAATAAAACATGTTGTGAATATTTTACCATGTTTGTTTTATTCAATTTCAATTCCATATCCATAATATGCGTGGCACTCCATTTTTCTTCATATCTTCCTCCAATTTCACTT
Organism: Aedes koreicus; assembly: GCA_024533555.2. Lineage (NCBI taxonomy): Eukaryota > Metazoa > Arthropoda > Insecta > Diptera > Culicidae > Aedes > Aedes koreicus. The sequence continues at coordinate 266,416 of JAHHFK020003051.1, forward strand.
CCTTTGGATGCTTCCGAAGTGCCTGCTTCATGATGGCCCAGTACTTTTCAATTGGCCGCAGTTCCGGTGCGTTTGACCGTTCCAGTTGTCACGAATGGGGTGCTCCGCTTTCCACACGAGCAAATTGCTTGCCAAATCATATACTCTTTGGCAAACTTTAACATCTTCTGCTTTTTAACGTCCTCAAGGACATCGAATTTATGATGAGCAGTGAAAAACTGGAGCTCCGGAAGCTGCCGAAAGTCTGCTTTTACATACGTCGCATCATCCATAACGAGGCAATGTGGTTGCGTCAACATCTGGGTGTAGAGCTTCCGTGCACGTGTTTTACCTGGCAAAGGGCACCCTTCTTTTTGGGGAAATGCTCCTTAAACTTTGGAAAAATGCTCCTTAGATGCGTTTGCCCGGTATAATGCAATCGGAGGTATTAACCTTCTGGTTAGCGCTAGCCTCCGATTGCATTATACCGGGCAAACGCATCTAAGGAGCATTCTTCCAAAGTTTAAGGAGCATTTCCCCAAAAAAAGAAGGGCGCATTTACCCTGCTGCCGTTTTACCTACCGTATTCTGCCGTTCACCGCGATTAGGCGCCTTTTGGACTATGTACGTGTGCAGTCCTTCAAGTTTTTTCGCATCTTGTACGAAAGTTTTGGTAAGATTCAGTTTCTTCGCCACATCTCGAACTGAACTGATGGGATTCCTCTTGAAAGCTTGAACTACCCACTTGTGACCCTTAACACTATACGGAGAACCTTTTTTGCCACATTTTTTCTTTCCGATCGATGGTCAAACATCTTCGCAACGATTGCACATCTGCTAGTGAAACTTACACAGCGTAAAAAAATACACATTGAACTAATTCCACTCAAAATTTCAATAGAAAATACCCAACAGCCATATAAAAGTGGTGCAATTTGATTCCGTACAACCTTTATTACTCCTTCAAAAGCACTAAGGAGTGTATCGGAAATAAGCTATCCACAAACTTTCTTTCAAATTATGTTTAAAACCGATATTTTATTCATACAAAAAATTGATCCTTCATTGTACGAGGTTAAACTCGAACATAATGAAGACCGGATGAAATTTCAGTTATTCCTTCACGAATTTTTGAACTTTGGATCGAATGCTCTTCATCAAGTTCCGGACAAGTGTTGCATCGCATTTTTTGGACGCTTGAGCCCAAATTTTTTTGAACTCTTGCATGTTCCCAGCTGCCTTACCAGTCTTCTTGAAGACCCTCTTCACGATTGCCCAGTAACGTTCGATGGGTCGAAGCTGAGGGCAATTTGGTGGATTGATATTTTTCTCAACGAAATCTATACCTTTTTCCGCAACCCGATTGAGAGTGGTTTTGGCATAGTGAGCCGACGCTAAATCCGGCCAAAACAGTGGAGGTGTACTATGCTTTTTTATATAAAGGCAACAATCTCTTCTGGAGACACTCAGATCGATAGATTTCCGCATTTATAGTTCCGGTAGTGTAAAAAATGGTTGACTTCAAACCAGAGGAATATATTGCTTGCTATACCAGTACCTTTCGACCGAATTTCTCCACTTGAATCGACCTGTCCGCATCGCTCACATCCTCCCCAACGACGGCAGTAAAGTATTGTGAACCTGGAAGGGTTTTTGAGTCCTCCTTTACATAGGTCTCATCGTCCATCAAAACGCATGCATCCGGACGCTGCAAAAGACGTGAATACAATTTCCGGGCCCTTGTTGCTGCTTGCTTCTTCTGTTCTGCACTTTGTTTCGAGATTTTCTGCTTCTTGTAGGTCTTCAGGTGGTTTCGCCTCTTGATACGCTGGATCATTCCGACACTCGTTCCTGCTTTTTTGGCCAAATCACGTATTGACATTGATTTGTTCTTCATGATTAGAGATACCACTTTCTGCTCCAGTTTCGGGTTGGAAGAACCGGGTTTTCTGCCTCTTCCTGGTAGCTCATCCAAAGAATAGTGTTCCCCAAACTTATTAATGATGGTTTTAACACTCGCATGATGAGTTCCAAACCGCTTCGCCAATTTTCGCATAGTGATACCCTTCTCACTTAGCCATGTGTCCAGAACCTTAGTTTTCACTTCCTTTTCAATACGCGACATTTTGAAAACGCCGAATTTGAACCGCATAAACAAGTAAACAAAAGAAAGCTGACAGTCAAACGCACAGCATGCAGTGTTCAGAGCATAAAAAACCATCACAAATACATGCGTACAACGAAAACGTATGTGGATAGCTTATATTCGATACACTCCTTAGATCATCAATCAATACTACAGGATGCGGAAAAAATGCTCTGAGGCTCGAACGGTCCATGACTTTCTTCGATGGAGATCTTTTTGGACACTTGAGTATCCTAAAAGAGTTTTCGATAAATCCTTTATTATTGATAAGTGCAGATTGTATGCTTAGGAGAAACTACTTCAATCATTAATTCACAGTCCATGCAGCTACTCGTTCTGATTGGGATAAAAGAGAACCGAGTTTTTGTTCGGGCTCAACAGTCTTCTATACAGATGGTTCAAATCAAGATAATTTGATAGGGGCTGGTATAACTGGTCCTGGGATAAACTTTTATGTGGGAACGGGAAAATATCCCACAGTGTTTCAAGCTGAAATATATGCCCTACGGGAATGTGCATCAATCTGTAAGAAAAGAAATTATAAGAATGCAAACATTTGCATTTGTTCAGATAGCCAAGCAACTTTGAATTATTTACAGTGAAAAACATTCAGATCTAAACTGGTGTGGGAATGCGCACAATTTTTACAGCAATTGTCCTGTCGTAACATGGTTAACCTCTATTGGGTTCCTGGTCATTGCGGAATTGAAGGAAATGTAAAAGCTGATCAGTTGGCAAAAATAGGGTCATCCATACAATTAATAGGGCCCGAACCATTTGTTGGATTGTCTTCTTGCGCCTTAAAATCGAACTCAAGAACTGGGAAAAGGTAAAGGTATAGGCTAACTGGAATAGTACCTCCAAAGCCCGGCAATCCAAACCATTAAGCCTAACGTTTTTCATACGCAATAGTTACCAAAACTTTCAAAACACGATTTGAATACATACACTGGTTTGATAACATGACATTGTCCAAGTAAATATCACCTGAAAATCATCAGTAAACTTCATGAAGATAAATGCCGCTTTTGTGGGATAGAGAGTGACAGCTATCAGCATTTAATGTGCGACTCTGTATTTAATAAACGATGCAGATTTTTTGACAAAAGACTCATAGAACCCTATGAGGTCTGGGACGCTGCTCCCGATCAAGTAGTACATTTCATAAGAAATGTAGTACCTGGTTTCAAAAATTGCCTGCTGCCGTACTGGTAGCTACTCTAAATAGTAACTTACCATCGCGATAATACGGCAAAAATAAAACTATGGTTACAGTGGCAATACGTCCCCAACACCCGGCAATGATCGACTAACGGCATCGTTGTTATAGTTTTGAAGAACTGTATGTTAAACTTCATCACTCATGCTATGTCCACGTTTACTATCTGGCGTAGATAATACTCCTTTTTGATCAGCCAATTTTTTGGCTTCCATAGCCATGTTCTTATTAATATTAAACTCTTTTACCACTTTTTGCACAGGCCACGACTTGAGTAAAACTGTTCAGATATGATACTTCTCAGCCTTTGTAGTCTCATCACGGAAGAATTTTTCTTTCAGTTGGTTAATAATTTCATCATACTTCTTGGATTTTTGTTCCTGAACCAATCGCCTCATCCTCTTCGTCGGCAAAGTTGAATATGTTTTTTCGCATAGCTTTTATTATTTCATCACATTTTTGTTTCTTCAATTATATTGGAGACACGCTGATACCGGAAATTTCCATGTTGAAGAGATCGATGTTATGCGTTCTTGAGTAGTCTGTTACTTCACTTTCTTGGGATGATGTTGATACTATCGAAGTTGCTGAAGGTACTTCTTCTAAACCATCCTGTGATGATAATGGCTGACTCTCATTCAACGTAGCAAGTTCAAGGCTGCTCTTTTGCAAATCAGATCGGTAGTGTATACGACATGAGTCGCAAATCAAGTATTTAAAGGTACTTTACATTGCATGTCAACAAACTTTTGAAAAAACGTTTTCCGGATGAACATTTTCTATTGCTGTTGGGAAATGGTCTACAATACCTCAACAATCTTTCAAATTCCATTTTCGTTTTCCTTTCCTGTTTCATAAACTGAAGTTTACAAACTGATTATTAATTATCGAAGTGAAGCAGTTTAAATAGAGCCATACCTCAGATACAATGACATAATTGTGCATACCTACACCCGTACAAAGAAGAGGTTTCGTATATTAAAAAGTAAGTTTTTCGGATTTTATGATGACTGGTAACCATCATTGTGAAATTCGAGTTGAACATGGTTTGCAGTTTAATTTGCTTCAATGTGTGATAATAAGAAATGTAATGGAATTGACTTTTTTAAAATAAGATTTTCAAAACACTGAGATGCTCGTATGATGAATGAAACAATAATAACAAAGATCACTACCATCCTAGTGATTAGTTGAGAAATGTATGTGTCATACCTGAATTGATATAAACTTTCACACGCAAAACGAATCTTCGTCATCGATCCTCAATCAACTAATATATAAATATGCGATAAATTGTATGAATTTATGTACTATACACAATAAAAGCGTCACCAAGCTTACTAATATCATACCTTGTTCTCACTTTACTATCTGAAACCAAGACCCAATAGCCTCGAACAAATCTTAATTCCATCGACAACGGGGCCCCATTTGCCCACCCTAATCGATCCGCTACTCCGCCGAGATTGAGCCCCTCTCACTCAGCAGATATCTCAACAGCTGGGTACTTCATCATCCAACCAGAGTCTCGTTGATGAACGGGCGTGCGCGTATGCATGTAGATAGGTATGTACGTGCAGTTTGTGGAGACCCCCTAGCAGCAGCAGCAGCAGCAGCGGCGGAGCCCATTACGAGCCCCCAATTTCTCGCGTTCAGCAGAGCGTCTCGGGTGTGTGACTCTGCGGTGGTGTAGGATCGATCAACTCATGCAAGTTCGCGACGCATGACGTTGCCGCGGATCAACGACGTCGGTAGTAACAGTTTAACAAACAACGGGCGTGTTTGCGGTACAGTAGGATTTTTTATGTTTCGAGTCTGCGATTACAACTGGAACGTGGTTTTTGTGTTTGCCTGGAGCTTAGTCATATTTTTGTGAACGTGAAGAAATTTGTGAAAAGTGGTGATCGAGTCGAATCGGACTCAGTAGAGAGTTAAGACCGGTGACAGTTACTGCCGACATTGGAAGCTTTCCCGCGTGCTCCGGTTGGTCGAGAATGTGAATATTGTTTCGTCGGCCGGTGTAACTCTCCAACCGCAGTCCAGTGTTTCTGTAAGTGATACATTCCCTTCCGGCTTCCCATGCGGAAGGCTCGGATCTGTGTTTCATTTCCGCCTCTGATCATTGTTTATTTGCTTACTGAAATCGTAGTGCAAGTGCTGTCAAAAAGACACAGAGTGAGAAAAAACTGGTTTCACTTTCAGTGTGGCTCACAGTCATTGAAGCTTTTTTGCGCATATATATGTATTGTCGTTCCAGTTGAAAACTAGAATAATTGACACGCGAATATTGATTTTTCTCTCGTTATAAACGTTGCGCACATTGTCGAAAGTAGTGCAATGGAAACGAGAGTGAAATTTATTTTCGCTAATCAATTATTCCATTTTCCAACTGGACCAACAATATAGGCCGCCGCAAAAAGGAAATTGATTTTTTCACTCCGGGTAAATCAATAGTGATAAAGTATCCCGGTCGGTTGGAAAATGCCACGCTGCGCTTCGGAGGAAAAGCGCTCGCGCGCGACCTCGAATCGTGGCTTATCGTGGCAATAGAAGAGAGTGATAAATCTACGGGTGTGCGAATTTACACCGTTTTTCCTGCTGTTATCTGCGGAGGCAGCTTGGTGTGCATCGTAGAGAGCCATCAATTTTGTTTATGGATGTTGGGTTAGTGGAATGTAATTTGAATCAAAGACAAACAGCTTCGCAGATCGAGTTGCAAGTTTTTATTTAATATCAATATTGTCCAATTTGTGGCGTGGAATGGCTTTGGTTTGATTTTTTTTTTTTTTCAAGTTGATTGGATGTCGAACAGCGATGGAATTAGAGGCGACCCCGGGGCTCTGAAGGTAAAGTCGGATTGACGCGTTGATACTGCTAAGAATTTATATAACTGATGAGACTGGGCTGCTCAGTGGTTACCCGTTCTGCTTATTGAGCAAAACATCTGGAGGTTAATCCTAGACTCACCTCTCTCTTGCCATTTGTCACTTCGGTTCTCTTTATCACCAGATTTGAATAAAAAGCTGTTCTCTGCCCATTCGTTTACCGCATCACTAGCCATACTATATCCCTAATCTAAAAGTAAATTTCACTATCTTTCAAGTCACAGTGTGGAGAGGTTTAGGATTTCTCGGAATCTAGTTACCATCCTTCCCTTTTTTGACGACTGTGAGAGCGTGACCGGTGTGGGTACTGATCTAAAGGGTGAGCCAATAATTATTGCGACACTTTAGATTGATTCGAAATCGGCTATGGTTATCGAAATGAATCCCATTTTTACAGCAGTTTAGCTTACATACGTTGATTTACTTATAGGAAGAATTTGAGTAAAATGCTCGAAATATGCCCTCCATTCCGTCAGATGGAGTTCAGGGCAGTTTGGTGAGTTTATGTCTTTCGGTACAAAATCCACAGCCACATACGACTACTGCACGGTTTTGAAATAGTGGTATGAAACTAACTCGGGCCAAAACATCGGTTTTAACGTAGGACTTACGTATCGCTTTTCTATTTCTGTATAGGGGCGTCGTACTAAAATTTCTGAAATCGACCGCGTTCCGCTCGAGTGGAGATTATGAACAGTAATCCTCTCTGGCCCACATAAATTTTACGATAAGGATTCCATTCGAAAGGTAGAATATTACGCTGAATCTCTGTTGTTTAGTTAATTCATAACATTTGTTTAAACTTATTAAAAAGTACTTAAAAGAAAATATGTGTAAACGCACAAAGCTATTTGTCGAAAAAGACATCATATTTGCCCCACATTATTAATGATTCACACTGCCACAGTTAAGTCAGGAAGGTCTCCTATGCAGCAGTGAACGATATATAAGGGGTACACCTTCGAGTATCGCTTCAGTCGTTCGGCGGTCTTTAAGATGTTCGGATCAGTCGGCTTTGAATTGATAGCTGGCGGTGGCATGCAGTCTGGAGGATGCACTGGCTACCAGCGTTTGGCACAGTTGACTGTTGCGGGCAAGCGGTTAGCTAGGAAGCCATTGGTTATGTTGGCAAGCTGGTCCCGTTCCTGAAAAAGGGCTCGATGAATGGCTTCGAGAAGGACAAGTTTGTCCAAACCAAGAAAAGTCCTCGAGTTAGCAGGAAACGCCGCCCGTGACAACAAGAAGACCAACATCATCCCACGTCACCTGCAGCTGGCCAGCATCAACGGCAATGAGTTGAATAAATATCTCTCCGGTGTGACCATTGCACAGGGTGGTGTCCTGTTAAACATCCAGGCCGTCATGCTGCTCAAGAAGACCGAGACGAAAGGCTAAGTTCAATCGTGAACCATGTTCCTTCCGTCAACAACTACAACCCGTCCTTCTCAGGACGACCAAATCAATTTGCCCAACTAAGGAGTTTGTTTGATTGATATTGGCTGCTCGGTAATTTCGGGGACATTTGTGCAGCTAAGATATCAGTAATGGTCACTGAAGTTCTGCTGGTTGCGGTGTACATTTAACCAGGAACAACTACCAAGAATTTAAATTTGTTCTTGATTAGCAAGTTGCTCAGTTATGCTGTGCAAAATTTGCCAATTGTTTTGTCTGGAGACATTAATATTTATGTTTTCAAACACCTGGAACAGCAAACAATGAAATACCAAACGGCCTTCATAATGTTCGTGCAGTTCAGTAAATCTCACCGTTTATGGTGCCTTTGTTCAGGGGTTGTCAACTCCGTTGCAGCATAGACTAACGGGACCAGTAGGTCCCGAACAAATACGATTTTTGTCTTGGCTCAGTCAGTACTAGCACATCGGTCCCAAGCTTAATAATATGCCCCTAATAATGAACTCACACGAGCGCACTCTCAAATATTCTGTCAGAATAACACAGCAAATCAAAACAAAGACGCAAATATGTATAGTTAGGTGCAGGCTTCAAGGTGTACTTCGGACCAAGGGGTTCTACAACAGTGAACCAATTTCAAATCGCTAGTTGCATATTGATTGTTGGTTGCAGTGCATAAAGCCTGCCAAATCAGGTACTTCCAGGTAGTGAATTTCAATCGCTTCTTCCATTTGAAACGGCCATCAACAGAAAACTTGTCCTTATCCGTGAAATATTCCTGTCCCGACAACTGCTTAAAATTCGCTTTGATGTACATAGGTCTCATCATCCACCAGTATTTCGTTAGCAGTTTCGTGTAAAGTTTCAGGGCACCCGTTTTGGCGTCCCGATTAGGGAAGTTCTGCACCTTGTACGTTCTCAATCCGAATCGTTTCATGGCCCTTTGGACAAAACTTTTCGTATTATCAAGTTTTTTGGTCAAGTCTCGCGGTGAAATGTTCGGATTCCACATCAAATGAGCAATCAGCGCTCTCACGGCTTTTTGCGCTTTGTTCTCGGTTTTTGTCTATCGCTCGTGATTTGCTGATTTTCTTCCATCTCGATCAGAATCTCACTGACAACTGCACAACAAAGCGGATGTAAACAATACACTCTTAGAAGACACTAGGCAAAGTTAGGTAAATTTCGGTCAAATATGAAAAAGTTACGCCAGTTTGAAAGTGTCGCAATAATTATCGACGCAGCATTTGTACAGCGCACAAACATTGAGTCATATGGTCTAGTGTCAGAGTGTTTAAAAAACATGAAAAAGCTATATTAATATAACATTATAATAGTTAATAGCTAAGAAGTTTAAGGTTGATTTTGAAGTGTCCACCACCAGGGAGCTCACTCTAGAGCTCTTTAATGTGAGGGTGATCGGAGGGTCACTTAAAAAAAAAAAGTTTTAGTAATATTCTCAAAATCACAAACAATCACATTTTTGAGCGAAAATTCCTTTATGCACATTTCATATATAATTAAAAAAAAACCGGTTCAAATCAAAAAACAACATATATAAGTATTTTTTTACCATTTTTCAAAATTGTCTCATTGAGCCAATCCGACTTTCCTACATTTCTGATGGAATTTTGCGTCACTCTTCTTCTACACATGGTTTTTGCTCACGAATTGTTCCAAACTGCCGTTCATCACTGTAAACATGAACTGCCAGGATTCTCCAAAAAATTTCAACAGAATTCAGGTCCGGACAACGAGCTCGATAGTGTTCATAACCTGGATTTTTTTTTTTGGAAGGCAATACTAAAGACTTCTTGCTCACGTGAATAGAAGCGTTATCTTATAGGAAGATGAAGTTGTTATCCATCCTCAGTACAGAGTGAGTGAAAATTGCTGTCAGTGAAGTACATGGTCATTAAAATGAGAAGCTTGCATGAATTTTAGTTTTCGATGTATTTCCTGTTTGGTATATCTTTAACATTTGTCTTAATTTAGTTCAGTTCAAATCATGTTCTCTTTTCCCTAATTGCCAGCCGCATGCGTTGTTTGAAAGTGTTACAGCTCTTGAGGCACGATATCTTGAGGCATGTCATTCCATATTTTCCCCAAACGTTTCTTAAAAGTTTCCACGGTTAGTCCTTTGGTATTCCCCATTTTGCCGAGCATGTAGCTCCATGCATAGAAGTCGAGATGATTCAAATCAGTTTAAGAGGCAGGCCATTCTTTCGACGAGATAAAATCCGGGAGATTGGCCTCAAACCAAGCCTGTGAAGCTTTTGCCTGGTGGGACGGTCCAGAGTCTTGTTGGAATTCTTGTAGTGTTTCTTGACGAAGGGAGGCAAATGGTTCTTCAAAACATTATCGGTGTAATATTTACTGTTGATTTTAACACCAGGTTAAATGAACTGCTATGGAACCTTCAAGGTTTTGGAGAAACATCCCCATACCATCATCCTTGAAACATTCTGGAACCTTTGAACAGCTACAGTTTATAACGAGGTATATCAAAAAGATGTACTGCATACACCCAATCATTTTTTTGGTTGTGGTGATCCTGTAGCAGGAAAATTTTTTCTTCCGAAAACAGAATCCCACAAACACCGTGCCGCTTGAGTATCTTTCGACATCTTTCCACTCTTACAATCTTTTGCTTTTCAGTCAAGCCATGCACCCGTTGTTTTTTTTTTTTTTGTATGGATTCAGTCCAAGTTCTTTGGCCATCTTTCGGCCAGACTTACCAGGATTCCGCCAAATTCACCTTCTTACTCATTTGATGGCTTCCGGCCACATGATAGTGCGTTTATGGCCAGTTCTGGGAGGTATTTTCCTAAAATAGGTTTCTTTGTAGCGTTTGATGGCGAGGAAGATGAATCTTTCGTTTATTCCGAGTGGTTTCAATTTCTTTGAAACAGTACACGAACTAAATGTTTCAAAAACAGATTTATCACAAGCTCTCTTTTCGCATCCATAATAACCACGAGTCTCAAACGAATGAAAATTCAAAGCAAACTTGCAAGGCGGTTTGACATTTGAATGCACTCTAAAAAATGTTCAAACATATCTGGGATCAACGGATCCAATGTTACAAATGTTTTAAAAACACTGATAGGAATTAAAACTCACCCTGTAAATGGAATTGGAACACAGTTCAGTAGCTCTACATAGCTCTTTGGGTGCATTCTGGTGGGAATAGTGGCAAAGGGAGTTTTGCCTCTTCGCGAAAAAGCTCCAAGCCTTAGAAGGTAATGCCAATAATATGTGCAGCAGTTTGAATTCGAATCCTATTTTGCCTTTCAATCCAGGCGCTCTTTGGCATAATCCAATCTCCAATCTTGGATGTGCCTAGGGTGAGGTTAGGTTTTGTGGCTTTTTAATTGTATCCAGATATCCCATATCTTTGCAAAATTTGAAAAACAGGACTCTTCAATAGGGTAACTCAGATAACTCAGTTGGAAAGAGCACGGTTTACCAAGCCGGAGGATTTTCCAAGATTCTAGTACCTTTAAGCGAAAGAATGAAATACACTATGGTGTGCTTGGGATTAATAGAGTTTTAAAGTTGCCAATTTTGAATCGCTAGTTTTCTGTTGCTTGTTTGTAGTATCATTGAACTTGCCACATAGCTTACAAAATCATGCATTGGTGTTCACATAGAAAGCTCTAAAGAAATAACTGTGGGAGAGCCTCCAGAATTCTAAGTTGAGAGCGGCCGAAAACTCGTTGAAAAGAGCGTCAAAGCCAGTCAGAAGTAGTGAGAATACGTTTTTTCTTTATAGTGTTAGGTAAGTTAGTGTTAGTGTTTATTTCAGATTCATTCAGCTCATCAAACTGTATGATACAGTTCCATTCCCGTTGCGAATTTTTTTAGTTGCTCTGTTTCTTCCTGATGCCGAAGTAGGCTCGAGCTCCGAGTGGATGTTTTTTTCACTTACTGTCATTTCGTTTTCCGTAAATTTTCATAGTTTTAAATTAATTGTATTTATCACAGAAGGTTTTCCATTGATTAGGAAGTGAAATGAATTGAAGAATCGAAAAGCAGTATTGGACTGAGCCGTGTTTCGTTTTAAACGAATCGCCGTATATGCTAATTAGCTTGGTTTTAGTGTGAGGCGCTACGCCACCCGGCAACAGATATTTTTGGTGCAGTGTGTTTCCATAAAGGAAGGAGAATCGCAGCAAGCGCCTCGGCGGATGGTTCAGTTTTGAGTGAGCTGTCACATATTTTTTGCTGTTCCTCTACCAGCAAATTTGTTTATCATTCGAAAAAGTAGTGTTTGAAGTTTGTTATAAATCAGTGCTCTTGGGAATTCAACATCAGTGGTTTTGGTATTGAAGGGTGTGGCCAGGCTGCTGATGCCCTGTTAAGCAGGGGTTGGAGCCGTACGTTTTGCTGATTTCATCAAGTTCCACAGTTCCAGTATCACCAAAGCAGGACTTTTCACTTTTTCAAACCGATATCCATAAATTTGATGCATAATTTGTGCTCAGTTTCATCCAAGAACTTTGCTTTCTGCATCACAAGCGTAAACAACGCTTTAAATATATCTAGGTTATAGGTTTAATAAGTTTGTAGTACTTAAGGATGACGCACAATACGACGTAGCTCGTCACGTCAGCGTCAAGTTTGAAAATATTTAAAATTGGTGGTCTGATGCAGTGTCGAAGTCAAATCGCCAAGTTGCGACATTGGCAGGTATGCAAATTGACATGCATTCATCTGTTATTTGAAGAATACGCGACGGATGACTAGCTTCTTTGGGAAATATTGGTGTGAGATATTTGACGTCAACGCTTATCTCCTTGGTGGGGGGCGTGAAGTACCTGCTGTCCAGCGTCAAGTAGGTTTCGTCATTTATTACGAACACGACGTCGCGCTTCGCCGGATAAATGTTTGTCACCAGCACCATCAGCCTATGCTTCTGCGTGATTACCCGCTGCTCAGACACGACTGGCCTCGACTGACGCTTCCACATAAAATGTCCATCTTGCCCAGGTACTTTCGATACTACCGTTTGGCCGATTCCACCATCTTCTCGGACTAAGGCGTGGGACGATAAGGCCACCTTGCCCTCGGACTTCCTCTCCAGCTTTCGAATTTTTCCAGAAAGAAGAGGATGTTTTAACCCATTCAGTGCCTCACGATGTCCAACTTCTTCGCTCCGGGAAGGAGCTGAATGTACGAATAAATCATCGAGCGTAGTTGCTTGACTATTTTCGCCATGGCTGCTGTAAATCAGCTGATAACGCTGTTACTTTTTTTCTGTACACAACAGGGTTGCTTCGATTGCTGATGCATAGGTGAATTCACCACCAGGTGGCAGGGTAATCGCATGCAAAATCGTTAAAATCAGTGCAGTTTTGAATGCATACACTACGAGGATATTGAAGGAAACCCCGAATCTTTCTGTTCGAACGGTGGCTCATGAAATAGGAATGTCACCTGTTTTATCCAAAAATCAAAACAGCGTTTGGGGCTGAAGTCGTATAAAGTAAAAACAGTTCCAAATCGCAACGACAAACAGAACTTGACAGTAAAATCATTACCTCGACGTTTGTACTGCGAATATTTGGCGAAGTTTTCATGCGTTGTGATGGACGATGAAACTTATGTCATGGAGGATTTCAAGAAGCTTAGCAGAACGACGGAAGGCAACGACATTTTCCAAAAAATAGCTTGTTTGACAAGCAATTTTCAACTGTGGCAGAAAGAGAAAATCGTTGCCTTCCGTCAATACTGGCGAAAACACACCTTTATTCTGGCCCGATTTGGCATCATACCATTTTGCCAAAACTGTGATAGAGTGGTGCGAGTCAAATCAAGTGAATATTGTACCAAAAAAAACGGAAATCCACCAAATTGTCCTGAATTACATCCAATCGAGAGATATTGGGCTCTGATAAAGTGGAAGTTTTCTCTAAAGGAACAAGTAACCAAAGATATCAAACACTTCCAACAAATTTGGACAAAGACGGCCACCACGGTCTCTGAAGAAATGTGTACAAGCTCTAATGGATGGAGTTGAGCGCAAAGTTCGAACATTTTATGCAAACTCCGAATAGCTTTGGTTTGATTTCGTGTTTTGTTAAATCATATCTTATGAATCTGAAAATAACAACTACAATTGAAATATAATGCAACATTTTTGTTCCAACCTCTATTTTGAAGTTTCCATATTATTGTGGAGACAGACCTTGGCTCATGTTCAAAATCAAGTGAAAATTTTACACCAAGAACTGAAGTGCCGGGCTTTGCCAAGCGCATTGAAGTACTCACCAAGGAAAAACATGTATTCTATGTTGAAAACATGCCTGGAAGCCAGAAGAATACTTTTTAGATCAAAAGGCACTCATGTTTGATCGATTCCTGGAGGGCTTTATATTCCCAAAGGATGGTTTTTATTCCGAACATCGTCACCATTCCATCTAACGGTTACTGAAAATAATGCCATGGAAATGGGATGTCTTAACCAATCCTCTAATATTCATGAATTTATGAGCCGCTAACAGCTGCCATATTTTCAGAGGATGTTTGTGACGTGTTTTTTTCTATTCAATGCACGTAGAGCAACACGCGTTTTCCGACATTTTCTTGAGCTCTAAAGCACATAGCATTTTACTAGCCTGGTTGATGAAAAGATAAAAGAATTATTTTCTCAGGACACATCCATATAAACCCCATAATATTCGCGATAAGTTTTATGCATAAGGGGATTTGCTATAATTGATTCCCACCATTCCCCACAATTGTAACGATATCTGGTCCCAAAGACGTTATTTTCCCTCCCAACATTCTTGGGAGCGAAAATTCAATTCCAGCTGGAAACTTCACACCCAAAGTGTTTATGCTAAGATTTACTCACGCACGCCCAGTTCGAAGAATTTGATTCCGTAGCATGAAAACTTCTGCCCAAAATTGTACGTTGAATTGATTATGCACGCGCGACAGAACGTGAAGCAGGAAACTTTTCACAATAATAAACGTAAGGAAAATTTACATTTTCCCTCTAACAAGGAATTTGAAGCTGGATTATTCCGCGTTATTATTGGTGCTGCTCATCTTCTCTCCATTACCGGAGTTCGCTCGGCGAAAAAGCGAGACGTTACTGTGTTATTGTTTATGATCATTTAAAATAAGCTACAGCTTAACTTGTTCGATACTCAATCTACTCTGCCGAAGCATGGGAAAATGTCGTTATTTTAGTCATGCCTTTGCTATTGGCGCAGTGACCGACACACCAACTGAGAGAAAGGAAGAGCTTTAAATCTTCCTGGGTTTGTCTGTGTCAACTACTCAGTGGTTCGTTCCAACTGATCTACAGCCAAATGGGAAGATCATTGGCCTATGATTGCAATGGTGTCATCACCAAACAAATAAAAAAAGACATTTTGCTCATTGACATTCGTGTGAAAACAAACTTCGAGGGTGTTCCCATTCCATTTGCTTTATGAGTCCACATCAATGAACAGATATATTAAACTTATTTGTAAAATGTCAAAACTTATGTGTTAGTGCATCGGATAAAGTTTTTCTTTTTTCTTTTTTTTTCTTTTACTGTTCCTCTTCTATTGTATCCGAACAAGCTAGTGTTGATGATGAGGAAGAGTAAATCCAAGTGTTTATCTCTACATTGAAAAAAAAAGCGCCACACGCTTCGAGCCGTCAGCTGTGAATTCATCTTCAGTAGTCACGCTCCTTCTCACAAGTCACCATGGCCTAGTATGATCAACCACGGATAGGACAGGATCAATTCCCAAACCAGAAATCAGCGCCAACATTAGATTAGGGCGAATAATGCTTTTGTAAACATTGACTTTCGTAGTCATTTTCTCTTGAACAAAAGGTCACAAATACAAATTAAGCACTCTTTGAGGAATAGAGGCTTAATCTCTATCCGCTGATATATTAAATTGTAAGGAATTTTATTCAACTTCCGATAAATTAGCAGACAAAGTGTTTGTTTACAAAAGCAGATCCGCCCTAATCCAATGTTGGCGCTGAAATGGTAAAAAAATCTGAACCGAAGTTCAATATCATTCGTTTGCCATACTCGCCATACTGTTGGAACAAGTAAACAACTATCCATTGTTGTGAGTGACTCCAACAGCATCCTTACTGTTCTTTTAAATCGGTTCAAATTGGAAATCGGTACTAATGTTTGAATATTTCACTAGACAGTTTACCGTTTACCAAAATGAACCCTATTGTCACCCAATACTGTTCCCTAGCAAAGTAAAATAACAAACGGATATCAAATAAGTAACAAGTTTTGTTATCTCAGATATCATTTTGAACTCACCTGTTATCGCATAATAAAATTAGTTATCACTATTGAATAATTTGTTTATCATCTATTATCAATTTTTCAAAACGATTTTTGACGAATTTCACTGAATACTACCAGCATGCTGATGAACAGCATGTCAAGGATATGAAATTGAGCTTTTCGCCAGAAGCAGTACTTCAGTTATTAGTGTATGAATTTGATATTATGTTGATAACATAATTTGAAATTATCTCAAGTAATTTGTTCATATCACAAAACTTGTTATCAAAATGAACACAATGATAATAAAACGAGTTGATGTTGTGATATCCAACGAATATTAATTTGTTATCTATTTTGTTATTTTGGCTGTTTATTCAGCCTGAATGATAACATATTTAGTGATCAAACAGTGATAATCAGATATCAGAACTTGTTATCACTTTGGTATAAACCTTTGCTCGGGTTATCCAACATCCCAGAGATTTTTCGTGGAAGTGCAGAGGTGTTATCGGCTTCCTATAAAGCGAGTATCACGACAACGCATTCCAACTCTTTCCTTATTTGACCTGCATTTGAGCTGGGCCGGCGCCGCTATTGCCTTAGTTTGGGATTCATTCAGTCATTACACATTGAGGATGTATGTTAGCCTCAAGCATCAAGCTGTTGATTCTCTGTGTAAATACAGCTTATCTGGCAATACAGGAGTTGCAACCTTGGGCGGTCAACCATGCTAATGCTTATGCTCATGCTCAATACACGAATGTTCTTTTAAAACATACAAATGCTTCGTTCTCTTTGACTGTGGTGTTGATTATGGAGCCAGCTTTTAAAAAATTTCGTTGAGGAAAACATTGATGAGTCGAACAATCGATTTCGTAGTGTGAACTAAATTTTATTTTCAGTGTACATCCCGTTTTTCAAAGCCATCGCCTACCTCAACCTACTGAGCCCATTTCCCTAAAGCCTGCCACCAGGACTTTATTAAAATTGCAATCAAAAGAAACGAAAAAACAAGACAACACAGGAACTTTTTTTTGACAGAGAAAATGCTTGTCCGAAATGCGAACTAACTTTGAGTAAAGTACAAGTTTAGTTTTTCGGTTTTAAGTCTATGCTCAATCAGTTTACTTTGCTCAAATAGCTTCGGCCGTTAGTAAATGCTTCTATCATATGATTTACCCAAGTAACAATTCATTGGTTTTATTCATGTTTTATGGTAGTTTTATCAATGCATTATGGAATTCATATGGTTTTATCAGGGCATTTTGCAAGTTAAGATGATAAACAGTTCTTAAGAGTGATTGAAGAACACTTGAAGAAACCTTCATAAAACTACATCTTTAACAAGTGAAACTCACCTTATAAATAATTTTATAAGATACTTGATCCCCCTCTCAAGACATCTTTTCGCAACTTTCATAAAACCCGATAAAAGATTTGAAAAAGTTTTATGACATTCTTCTTTAAGATCAATGTATCTTGGAAACGCTGCCATAAAACGCTCTTAGAACCATTTTATTTTAAATAAGAGCACATACTCTTGAGAAAGAACATTATGTGAAAAATAAACAAAGTGTCACAATGGACGGCCAATGGAAGAAATTAAAAGCTAGTGGATCGTTCGAGTGGAAATTCATTTCAAATCTACGATAGTAAAATGTTATGTTAATATTAAAGTCTCCGGAGTCGTGCATTTCTGTCCCCAACAGGCTACACAATATTTATACTCGTTGCAAGTAAAAACTGGTATATTATCTGAGCGAAGAATTTTCTTAATGAGTAAAAATTGGAAAAGAAACATCATATCATCAACATCATATATCATATCGATATTATTTTTTCTTTAATAGCTTCCACTCAACTCTAAACAAAAAAAAAGTCCCCACTCAGCAGAACAAATCCAAAAATTGAATCTTCTAAACATATTTGTGATGGACTGGAAGTGTTTTTAAAGAGGAAAATCAAAAAACTATCAAAACTTGTGGTAGTTTTATGATAGTTTTGAGCATGTCTTGAATGCCATTACAAGTATGTACCGATGAAACTATCAAGTGTTAAGCAAACCTTGGGAAATAGTCTTGAGAACCTCCTGTAGTATGGGCTTTTTTGAACTTATGAGGGTTTTATGGCTGTTTTATCGATGTTATGTAGAATATCTAGTTTTATGCGTGGTTTTATCAAATGAGTCTTGAAAACTTATTCAAGTGTACCTTAAAATTGAATTTGTTACTTGGATATTGTATGAGAGTGCCATCCGGCTGGTATCGTCGAGCACGGTAGTAATTTTTCAGGAGAGTCTATTAACATGGTTTTACTTGGTAGCTGCGCCTTTGTCAAATAAGTTATGGGGATATGACACGGTGCTCATTCAATACATTAATCTTAGTTCCTGCAACAAAAGTGGAATGGAAAATATATCAATATATGTATGCCTAGTATACCGATACATTTTCAGCCATTCAAATCCAATAAAAGCAAAAATTTCTCCACAATCGTGAAATAATAGAAAGAGATAGAAACTTGGCTAAATGAAACGGCGTTCCGTATCAACTTCAAAGAGGCGTGCCTTATTAACTCATATGTGCAAATCAAATTTCGTTACCTTTTGCAACAACAAGTACGCAGTTTCAGTTCACACCACATTGAGTGGAAAATAAAATAAAATAATTCAACCATTCAATAAAAATTCGAACGGAATTATTCGAGGAATTACTCTAAGGTTGAGAATGAACAATAGAATACCAATGCCTCCAACAATCATGCAAATAATATTCATTGGTCGAGAAATAACTACTCCAATCGATATCGTTGGTATGAGGGAAAGTCCAACGAACGAAGACCTCAGGATCAGGTGGAAATCGGGTTAGCATAATTTCTCTGCCCATCGATTTTCCGCCTCAGCTCCTCTGGCTGTAGCCGCAGTACATTCACCCAGATGGACGCACAGAGAGCCTGAAAACTAGCCGAAAAGAAACGTATTTCCGGGCAAATGCAAATATTACGGCCACTGTGGAATTTGGGGTGGTCTTAGTATTTGTAGGACTGGAATGGAAAAATTGTGACGCATGGTGTGAAGCTAGCAACAAAAATGATCAACATATTGATGTCATATTTGAATCGCCCTTTTCCTGCTAATGGGATTTCGCATTTTTCGCTCCGTTCTGCGAATGAATCCAACAGGTCCAATGATGCTTTGGGACCGGCTCGATAACGAGCCAAGCACACCGCACATCCTTGCTTCACGTTGCCTGCCCCAGCTACTGATGGAAATTTATGATAATTTACCGTCCGGAGCTGATAAGCGGTTCTGTGGAATAGGAAATAGACTCTCGTGATTGGCAGCATGTTTCCGAGCCGGTGATAGAATTGATTGCTCCTTTGGACTCGGAAAAGACCCATTGGAAAATACTCCGGACAAACCCTTGTGACTGCATCGGAAAATTGAACTATTGAGTGGAAGGCTGGGAAGACTGTCAACGACCGGTTTTGAAAAAAGAAAATATCAGACCTTTTCAGTTCAGGTTTGTGACGATGGCCTATATTTTCCGTTCTTCTGATAGCAAGCGAAATTGTTGCCGTTCAGTGTGTTCTTTTTGCGTTTTGCTAAAATTGCGAGTGGAACCGGTTCGGCTCTTATTTTCATTTTTACATGAAGGCAGGTGTGCAGTCTGGAAAGGCGTTTTATGTGACAGCAGACAAGCGGAGTTTTTTTTTCCTGCTGACATGCTTCAGTATGGGAACGTACATTAAGTACGTCACACAAAAAATGCTCATTTTCTACCACCCCTCCTCCGGATCATCCCGTATTTTGTATTGAAATCTGTATTTTTTGTGTGTGTGGATTGTTAGAATTTTCAAAACCCCACAGCGTGACGTACTAATTGGACGTTCCCTATGAACTATAACTCGGTTGGCTCGAACTCGAAGGTAGAGTCGCCGAATATTCCTCATGCTAGAATGCTGAACAGTTATGTAATATACATGTTTTGTTGATGTCGTTCGTGTTGGAGATACATTCAAGAAACAATGTTGGTTACCGTATTTTATTCATTAAAGCTCATAGATCTCGACGGCTGTTAACGGAGCATAGAATGTCAGATGAATAAAATACGTAAATGTTTTGATGGGCTTGTACTTTAAGGTTCTATTTAATAATTATTTTACATTTCACCAAACCGGTAGAGGTAAATGCAACTAACACTCATTAATTTTATATACTATTATAGAGCATTGTTTCATACAATGTGGACTATTGAGCGGCTTAGGTGAACATTGCAAGCCAAGCACAGTGAAATGATTTGACTCAAACAAAGTTTTTATCGCCGTTCAAAAGCACTGGGAGAATTAGTTAAGCTGGCATTTTTTACGGCTCGACAAATGGAAAAATGGGCCCAAATTAAGTCAAAATTGTATTTTCGTCAAGAAACGATGGTTCTTGTAATAAGAACACATAAAATTGAGAAAAATATTTTTCTTTACTCCTTGCAGCGTCAATTTTCAGCCTAGTATCAAATTCCGTTAAATTTAGCAAAATTGATGGATTTTGTTTATTTGCTCGGCTCTGAATTGCAATAAACTTTGTATGTTTTTGGCTGAAATATGTATGTTCCACATGTACGTATAAACAAAACAACTCAAAAATAGGATTAAAAGTAAATAAAAATGCTTAAATATCGTTGAACCACAGGTGTCATCAGAGAGAACAAGAAGCCTGTAGAAATATTCTTCAGTTGGTCGCTTTTTTGATCAAATCATCCGTCGTTCTGGCCACGAAATTATTTGAATGTACTCTCCTCTTCAAATTGGCCCAGAACTTCTCGGTTGGGCGGAGCTGGAATAAGTTAGGAGTTGGGTTCGTCTCGTCGTCCATAACTTCAGCCGTTGTTTCTGAGTTTCCGCTTGGTTATCTGACACGGCTGGCTTGGACTGACGCTTCCGCATGTGGATATCCATTTCGGCCAAATACTTCTTGACCGTTTGGCCGATCGCACCGACCTCCCGGCCCAACGCACGGAAAAAAGTGGCTCCCTTGCCTTCCGTCTTCCGTTTGAGCTTCTGTTGAATCCTCCGGTCGCTTGAAACGGCCGGACGGCCGGAACCATGGATCCACTAGATGGACTCGCCCTTCTCCAGAGGTGCCAGAATCTTGTAGATGTTTCCACGATCGTATCCGGCCGACGAAGTGGGCCATGATGGCTGACTTTTTAGACCCGGATGGAGCAGGTGGTACGAAGAAACCATAGATCGAAGTTGTCTCACTGTTCTCGCCATAGGTGCCGTAAGCAAACTGATGGAGCTGTCAAATTTTCACAGTATATAGGCAACTAGTATATATTGACTACAGATCGGTGGAACGACCACCAGGTGGCAGGATAATTGTGTGTGTGTGTGTCCTCTATCCCTCACCCAACCGGGGGCGTTGGGTGAGTAGAACTGCGAATAATTTGATCAATCATATGCTCTGCAATGGTGTCCTTTTTGTTATGGAGGCCAATACAATAAAAGGGAGAACTTTTGAGGCAAGACAAGTTATCCTCAAAGCTTTTGGGGAAATGCGAGGTACTGAGAGTCCACAACAGGTACAGCATTACATAGACGCTCTTATTCACACTTACAACTCAGGAATAGAAGGTCAAGAAGAGCCACCGTCACCAACTAAAGCTTGAACCGGGTACCTGGGAAACCCACAATACCCGCGGCAATAGCCAACGGACGAACCACGGATCCCAGGTGGCAGGATAATTGCATGAAAAATCGGAACATTTATCCGCTTTTTTTAGTGCACGCTCCATTTATGAAAGCAATAAGCTTGAAACTCTAAGAAATTAGAAAGACAATATGCAATGAGCTCTATTTTTGGCTCGTCGAATCAAGTCCTTGAAATCCGGATCATTAGGCCAACATGGTTGGAAGACGGTTGTCCAATTAGCTGCCATTCTAAATAAAATAGTTTTTGGGTCAGTTTTAGAATTCATTCAATAGGTATGTATATTGTTAAAATTATTTAGCGTTGACCTTAATAACAATATACCTGAATCAAATATTCTGCTACGTAGAACACTGTCACAGAGCACTAGATTCCCAGAAATCACCGCACTATCAAGTTAACTCTTGCTAAGTTGATTATCTTGAAGACAGATCAGTGCACGACATTTAAGCGACTACAACAAACCCAAAAAGTCCGGACGAGCCAACGATGCGGCAGATTTTTTTTTGTTTCCTTGGGCTGGTTTCTGGCTTCTGATATGCGAGCGAGATGGCAATCATTAATGTGGTAAACAAACTCATGAGCTGTGTGCATGCTATCCTGCCCACCCACACGGTTAACTCTCATTAAAAATCTCATTCATAATCTTTTTCACGCTAGGTGCATCGTTTTTAAACGTCATCTCTAGGGTAGGGAACGGCTTAATCAGGGGTCACTATTTTAATCAGTTCTTAGGAAATAGATCTATAACTCCTATATTCTCAAAATTATTTCACTTTTAATTATACGATCATAAGCTTTCTCTATCGGGCTAATGATTCGATGTATGAAACATGATTGATTACTAATTCATTACTGTCATTTTGAAGATTTAAAATACATCATCTAGAAAACCGTCAGTTTCATACCTGCTGAAGAAGTTCGTTCAAATTTAGCCTCTGTGTATTTTGCATGGGTCCTCCCTTAGCTCAGTCGGTAAAGGCGCAGCTACAAAGCAACACTATGCTGGAGGTGACTGGGTTCGATTCCCAGTCTGGTCTAGGAATTTTTCGTAAAGGAAAATTTCTCGACTCCCTGGGCATAGGGTATGATTGTACTTGCCACACAATCATTCTAATGCAAAAATGGTACCTGGTATCGAAAGCTCTCAGTTAATAACTGTGGAAGTGCATTTAGAACATTAAGCTGAGAGCAAGCAATAAGCGAATTGTGAAAATAATAAGCTTGAAATGCTAAAAAGAGAAAGAGAGAGTATTTTGCATTTGCATCGCGTGTACCGGAGAGCATGTCTTCATCAGCTCTCTCTCACTACTAGGCTTGTTGTCAGAATGTGATGTTGAACATTGAGTTAAATTTATTACACATTTAGATAATCTGAAATCGCTATCTATTTCATGTTTCTTCCAGTCATTGGAGGTTGATCCATGCTTATGATTATATTCTCCATCATCTAGCACTATCATTTGCAATAAAAAATATTTTTTGGAGCTGTCTAATAGTACCCAACGATAAATAATGCTTCGCTATTGAGCGGCAGCTATGGCAACACTGTTGCTTTTGAGAGAGCCCCTGTTTCCTCTCTTCTTTGTTAACCATGGATATAGCGCACCGGTATTGTAACGTGAAGCCTGCTGTCCCTTGCATTTGTTTGTTTTTAAACGAAGCATCCCGTTTGCCGTCACAGTCGCTTTGGCTAACATTTGCGTGAGAGTAAATGAAATAAGAAATACACATTGCCAATCTAAAGATCAATGACAAACTAAAAGTTTGGTCGTGTACGTCTGTCTCATAACTGGCTAGTAGACGAGTTTGTGATCGTAGCAATCGACATGTTTTGGTTGATTGTTTTCGAGAGCGGATTGGTAAAACGAAGGAGCGGGTTGAGGAAATTGACGTTTGCAACAAATCGTGAACTGGCCTATTTCATTTCGCCTTTGCACACATGCCCAGAATCGCACTCATACAATATAGTTAGTTTGTGTACAGGTTGAGGAGCTGAAGAAAACATTTTTTTAATCGGAAAGCAATCCGCATGCTGTTAAAAAGTCCCTACAATTGGGAACTTTATTCCAAGACTATGAAATTTTCTGAGTTCTTGTTGCTGAAGGTATATTCCGATAGACTAGACGTAAGCAGAGGGGTTAATGTCTAAATAATGGCAGTTCTAATTATAAATTACATACAGCTTCATCAAATGTCTCATGTGCTGACTAAACTGCTTAAAGCCCGTCCCGTACCCTAATGCGTTTCCCTTTAAAAACGCTTACCACACTGAAAATTAAATTTGATAATAAAATAAGTAAAATCATCGTTTTAGAGCGATGGTCAAAAAAAAAAAATCCTGGCTCGAGCTGAATTTCGCTGAGGATTCCAGGTTATTCTTCTTCTTTATTTTAAATTCCCTGAGGATTCCCGGTTTTCCCGGTTTTTACAGGTAGTAGATACTTTGAAGAGATTGTCTGGCAAGGGGTATTTTAATTCACTATTCCATGAATTCATTAAGAATGCATCTGATTACAAACAAACGTAACCCGTGTAACAATATTAGTTTCATTCTAGCCTAATAACACTTTGTTTGTTGATAAAACTAAATTCGGAACTGTTTTGTCTACCAACACCTCCTCTATGGTTCCTCAAACCGAAATTTGTACAAAGTAGCCCACTCTATAGACGGTTGTGCAACAAGTTAATTAAACCATAAGATTCTGAAAATGTTCTAGTGAAAGATGTTATGACCACTTGAGAACCTTCATAAAACCTATTGGCTGTCATGAAACCAGCGTACGGCCAAATGGCACCAGCTGTCATACTTCACTGTGATATCGTGGTAGGTTTTTGTTGTTCTGCTTTGTTCGATTATCTGCTCTTCTGATTCACTTAGCAGTAAATAATACCTAAGAAAAAAGTTCTAGTGCTGCGGGAAATTTTGTTTGATAACAAAATATACAAGACAAATTGAGGTTTTTACAGCGCCGCATGCTCCAAATCATATGCGCAATTAATTTTACAGATTAACATTGGCACGATAAGAGTTGAAAATTAATCCGCCTCGGAAATGATGCTAGCGTACAACAACAAAAACAAAATTAAACCAAATATATTAGATAAATTAAATATGAATCTCGTGAAAATTGATGGCTTTGAATAAGGTTATCTAGAAGAATGCCACAATTGGTCTCCGATCTACAGTTTATTTGCATTACATTTAATATTTGGTGCATTTATTTTTCCACATTTCAATTACTTCTTACATTTCAATATGGCAATTGGGAAAAAGTGACAGATTTGCCAAAAAGTAAATTTATCTTCGCAATGACTACTATAAAACAATGTAGTCATTTGGTGACTTTCTTCAATTTGCCGTTTAATGCATTTACTGGAGGCAAAATGGTTTTAAAATGTGTTTTCAACTGACCATAATAAGAAAATATGAATGAGTCCTAAAAAGGCATTTCAAAACAGCATTTCACGAGTTCATAAAGTCGAAATAAAACCTTTGATAGGAGTTAAAGAAATTTGAGAAAACATGGTTTTAAGATCGTTGTAAACATGCTGTCTAGGTTCTCATAAACCCTACTTAAATATGAAACCTATTGGCACCTGTTGGTGCCATAATAAAACCAAATTGATTTCTAGTGGCTGGATGAGTTTGGCAATGTAACTTGGGAAATCAAGATTAATTTGCGATGATATTTTAAAGCGATTTGGGTTTTGGAAAGTATGATGATTCATACCTTTTTAAAAATGTCACAAACTTCAAAACCGTACCTAGCAGGGGTAAAGGGACAATAAAGCCCATTTTCGTGTAAAATAGTTTACAAACATTATTGAGGCATACTGATGTACAAGACATCCCGTTGTATGAAGGATATTCAGGTAATATGCGATGAAAGTTCATTATTAAATAAAAAATAGACAATTTTTCGAATTACTTGTAGCTCCCAAATGGGTGAATTCGAGGAGAATTTTCTATTTGTGATTCACAAAGCTTAAGGGTTCAACAATGTAATGCATGAAGTTTTTCAGCGGGACCATGCGAGACTTTTAACTTTTTTTTTTATTATAAATTGCAAAAAACTATTCTTTTTAAAGACAGCAGCAACATAATTCTGGGCAGAGCTACTATTATTTTTTATCTATTTCGTAGTTCTTACAGGAGAAACACATAACTTAATTGTCCTATTTACCAAATCGATGTTAAAATACCATTTCTGAGGAGTAGGTTTTATCCCTTCCTCAAAGTTTTAAAAATCGAAATTGTCTCGAAAATGAAAATTCAAGTCATAAGCTTTGTTTTCATCACATTTTCCGTAAATAAATCGAAAATTCGCATTTAGCTAATTTAAGCCACAACTTTATATAGAGGCTTCCTTTTGAGAGCTGTAAGCTTTTAAAGTCAATATACAGTTAGAGTAGATTCATTTTTCTTAGCCTAACCTACTTCACCACCATCAAAATTTTCACCAAACCAAATGGTTATAATGTTAGGTTGAAAGATCAGCCATAGTTAACTTCTCTCCTCTCATGCAACCAATTTTTATCAAACTGAAAGTCATCGCCTCACCCCTCGCAAAAAATAAATAGGTTTAGAGTAACATGGACAACGTTGCACTGCCCCAACACCCCCTCCTACCCCGCAAATTTTAACTCAATCAAAACGAAGGTGGCGATGATGATGATGATGGTGCGTTCCAAAAATACAAATTCCAACTGCACTTTCTCGCAATATGATTGAGAGATAACAGGACTTGGCACTTTACTCATTCCAATTCACGTGTACCATCACAGGCACTAAAGACGTCAATGGTAATAAAACCGAAACAGACAGAAAACAGCCTCGTCTCGTTTAACGCTTACCCTACCAACATGAAGTAGCCCGAACGAATACAAGAACGATGTTACTGGCTATATTGGATACTTAGGTAAATACCGGTTTATTCGCTTGTTTGATCTGATTTTACAACCAGACGTGTGCCGAACGAAAGCGAAACAAGCCTCCGGCCCCCAACGCGTTCCTCACCAAACAAGATGAACCCATTTTTCTCCTGCCAAAGATTACGCAACTTACAGCCTCGTTCGTTTGCGAACGTCAATGTAGGTTAATCGTTTCGTTGTTTATGATCGATCAGACCGTGCTCTTTCTCTGTCGTCATCGTTATTTTTGTCATGAACGATCATGCTTTCATCCAATAAAAAGAAAGCATACATCGACGCCGAAGTTTTTAATTAATTATGTTGACGCGTCCCACAACAATTAAGCACATACATAAACTCAAACGAAATACAACCGTACGAGCTGCAGTCACGTTTCTGAAGATCTAATTTGAAAAATTTGAACCACCCTACTGATTTTATGCACAGCGATGCATAATGCTGCTCCCCTCAATCGCGCACAGTCGGTGGGAGCCTTTGATTCCAAAACATGCTACCAGCACAGCAATGCAGTGTGGTCAACGATTATGATGATCGTGATGGTAGCAATGAACGGTTGCTGGTTATCGATATATTTGCTACTGGGTCGGGTGGAGGTTGTGTGGCTTTCTAAAGGGGGACCCAATTTGTACGACATGTTGGCCATCGCGTTTTGAACGGAGGTGTGCTTGGTACCGGAGGAAGGGCGTTAGAAAATGGAGTTGGATAATCATAATACAAATGCCATTCATTGAGCAGAAGAATTTCCTCCCGATAACATGAGTTATAGTGAATTTAACTGAGCTAATTGAATTTTGGACACATTAACTTTCAAACGCTGGGACTTGATAATCGAGTAGCGATATTGAGCCAATTTTCCATCATCGATAGACTGGAATCGGTTGAAAAATTAAGTTTTATAGCGTACACAATAAACAATCACGGAGCGAACGAATAAAACAAAATAGTATGACGTGGCACTTTCCGGGCTCTTGTGTAGCGTGCGCAAGGAGTACGGTGGTATTAGTGTCATGAGCAAACTTTGCTCATTCCACTAATATTGCTGTGGCTACTGGGCTAGACCTTTTATAGACGTCATTGGGCACGACTGGCGTATCGCAACTACGGCAGATGACAGTAAGAGTACAGTCCACGCGAAAACAAAACGGAATTTTGCGGGTCGCCGATTGGCGAATCGATAATTTTGGAGGTCGATTTCTCGATGCCTTTAGAGCCTACGCATATAACTTCACTTAACCGCGAATCGCTTAAAACATTTCATCATTTTTCATCAATAGTCTACTTCTAGCCTTGAAGTGGATCAATGACTATATTGGTTATTCTGAAACAACCCAGATGCCCCGAAAGAACCCTTTAGGCGAGGCCAAAAATGGGATTTTGCCGAAACATGCCTTTCGACGGCTCAAACTTCATGATTTTTTATAAGTAGTCTATTTCTAGGCTAGAAATGGCCCAATGATTATATTGGCCATTCCATGACAATCCAGATGGTCCGGGGGAACCTTTTATGTCTTTCAACGGTTTAAACTTCATAAATTTTTGTTAACAATCTACTTCTAGTCTTGTAATGGACCAATATATATGCCATATTGGACAACCCGGATACTCCGAGGGTACCCTTCAGAAGGAGACAAATACGGTTTTTTGCCGAAACATGCTGATGTTACTAAATTTCGACCAAGCATGAAGATATTGACAGAGCAGCTATAGTCACTCATTCAAGCTAAGAGTCATTGGCAAAGGAAATTTGGTCAATTTCACATTAACTCTCTTGTCAATGTCCAACATTATTCATTGAATTGGTAACAAAAACTGTCTGGTTAACAACCGGGGTGGACCGCACCCAACCTTCACCCGGCCAAGCTACGCCACTGCTCATAAATGAGTAGAAATGATAAATTAAGAATGCTATGTCAATCGGATCAATTTTTCTTTTTAAATTTTTTTTAAAACTCGCCAATTCTATGATTGTGCTGTTTACCGAATCAACCAAAAAACGGATCTGATTGACATAGCTTTCTTTGTTTATTTTGTCTATTTTTACTCTTTTATGAGCACGTTGGGAAGTTTTAGAATATGTCAATGTGATTTGAGAATAACAATAAAAATGCAATTAAATTTACCAATAATCAGCCCTAGGTGCCACAAGGTTCTCGTCTTTGCACCTTGGCCTTAACCCCGGCCATAAGATTCTGCACAACCTGTGAATCAACCGTTTTTTGCATGTAAACCCATACTTTCTTCAGTTCCTCGACTGTCTTCACTACCTTAGGTCGTTTAAGAAGGTGCTGCTTCATAATCGCCCAGTACTTCTCGATGGGGCGGAGCTCCGGAGTGTTGGGAGGGTTGAACATTTTCGGCTTATTGACCTTATTGTCCGCATACCACTTCAGCACTTCCTTGGAGTAGTGGCATGAGGCCAAATCCGGCCAGAAGATTGCCGCTTCTGGAGGCACTCTTTTATGTACACCTGTCCGTTCATCGTGTCCTGGGTCACGAAAGGTGCACTCCGCTTCCCGCACGTGCAGATGGCTTGCCAAACCAGGAATTTCTTCGCAAATTTGGACATCTTCTGAGTGCGGACATGCTCCGGAACGCTGAACTTATCCTTGGCCGTGAAAAACAGGTTGCCGGGGATCTGTTTGAAGTCGGCTTTCACATATGTTTCGTCGTCCATGATGCAGTATTCAACTTTCGTCAGCATGTTGAGGTACAACTTCCTGGCACGGGTTTTTGCGGACTTGTTCTGCTTCTCGTCGCGATTAGGGGCCTTTTGTACCTTGAACGTTCGAAGCCCAGCCTTAGTTTTGGCCTTCTGGACAAAACTTCGGCTTAGGTGCAGCTTCTTAGCCACATCCCGAACGGAGGCGTTCGGATTTCGGTTGAAGGCCCCAACTACGCGGTTGTGATTTTTGGTGTTGTACGGAATACTTTTTCCTTCACTTCTGGGCTTCCGATCGGTGGTCAACCGTTCCTCGAACCGCTTAATCACTCGCGACACCGTGGAATTCGCGATTCCCAACGTTTTAGCGATGGAACGATGCGAGAGATCCTTGTTCTCGTGATGAATGTGCAAGATTTTATCACGCATGAGCTGTTCTTTCGACTCCATTTTCGCGAGTTTTGATCACAAGGACTTTAAAACTTGCAGGATGTAAATATGCACTATGAACTAAATCCACCCAAATTTTCATTTAATTCTACCCAACGGTTAAAAAGTTAGAGCAATTTCATAGTGTGGCAATTTCTTCGTGGATGAGTGCATTTTGTAGATATAGAAGGGAAAGGAGGTGTTTTTTTGTGGGTGTAAGACGGGGGAAATAAAGAAGGGGGATAATAAGTAAAAAAGTGGGGGGGGCGGGGGGGGAAAAAAAGATGGTAAATAAGGATTTGAGTGATGGGGGGAATGGATATTTGGGGGGGGGAGGGGGGAAAAAAGGGTCGTCGAGTGGGTAAAGGCGTGTAAGGCGGTGTGGGGGCGAATTGGTGGTTTTTAATGGGGGGGGAGGGGGAATAAGGGGGGTTGGAGATTTGAGATTGGTGCCGTACAAGAAAAGAAAAATTCATGGACTTTCGGAAGCCAACAAGAAGAACAGAGTCAATCGTTGTCGCGAACTGCTTCGTCGGCACGGTGATTCCATGATTGTGTTTTCGGATGAGAAAAATCTCGCATTGCAGCAAAGTTTCAACGCTCAAAATGACAGGGTCTATGTTGCGAGTATTCAGGATATCCCTTCTTCAATTCGCGCAGTTCAACGCTTCCAAAATCATACTTCGGTCGTGGTTTGGTTATTGATTTCTGCGGAAGGTCGTCTACCACTGCTTTTCATTGATAAGGGTGTAAGAGTCAACGCAGCATACTACGTAAAAGAGGTCCTGGAAAAGCATTTGAAGAAGCATACTTCAACGATGTTCGGTAACCGCAAATGGGTGTTTCAACAGGATTCTGCGCCGTCCCATCGAGCAAAGATTACCCAAGCATGGTGCACCAAGAATTTGCTAGACTTCATTCCTAAGGAATTATGGACAGCTTCTTCGCCAAATGTAAATCCTCTGGATTTCTCTATTTGGGGAATCGTGGAAGCTCTTTTTCGAGATCTCAAACCAATGGGTATTGGAACATTCAAAGCTACCATACAGAAGATATGGGATGAAATCCCCGAAAATCAGATGCGTGCCGCTTGTAATACCTTTCCGAAGAGACTAAGGGCAATAATTAAAGCTAAAGGCGATAGAATCGAAATGTAAATATGTACACATCAACAATAAAATATAAGAAACAGAATAACAAAGAAACAATTAAATTATTTGTCTTTTCGTGGGAGATACAGTCTTTGTTGCATGCGTCACTTATTTGGGCCTACTCTGTAATTATATGATTGAACCCATATAGGGTGCGGGGCCAATTCTCGTCACCAATCGCTTTTACTCAGCCGTACAAGACCAACATTCTGTTCATGAATAGTTTCCCATAGACACTAGTCATGTAAAAAAAGAATCAAATCATTCGGTTTCAATACGGCTGAGCATTAGCGATTGGCTACAGGAATTGGCCCACTGTCGAGTTAGCAACGCACCCTATGCTGATGACATGAAACATAAAGTTGTAGCCAAGGCTTCAAGTTATAACATATTTAAAATATTGCGTTCACTCCACAAATATAGCCACTACAACGGTTCGAAGAAAAATTGGCACCTTCAGCCTATCTTTACACTTCATTTGCATACTACATTTTTTTTGCCAAATTTACCATTCTTTCTCCCATTTTCTACTTGTTAGATCAGGTTCACCAGTTTAGCATAAACAATTAACGCTTTAATTATGGTTAATTTTCCGAAGATCGATTAGATATAAATGAAAGATGATCTCTCCGATTTTTCTTAGGGTTATAGGATGAATTTAAAAAATCGTAAATTGACATCAAGAGAATCGATCTTGTAAAGATCAATCCAAAATCACGCAATTCTAGTTCGTACGTAAATAAAGGACACTGTCATTGGTCCATTTCAAGGCTAGAAATAGACTATTCATGAAAAATCATGAAGTTTGAGCCGTCGAAAGGCATGTTTCGGCGAAAATCCGTTTTTGTCTTCTCCTAAAGAGTTCTTCCGGGGTATCCGGGTTGTCTCCAAAAAGTGTTCCCCCCGGGTATCCAGATTGTCCCGGAATGGCCAATGGCCAGGCAAGAAGTAGACTATTCATGAAAAAACATTAAGTTTGAGCCGTCGAAAAGCATGTTCCGTTGAAAATTTGCATCTGTCGTCGCCTCTTGGATCGTGGCAAAACATGCCCTCTTCCGGCACAGATTCCTTGTGGTCAATCGAGTTGGAAGGGGCAGTACTTACCAGAAACTGAAAATTGAGACTCTAATAAGCATTTTGGCTGCAAAGACTTCAAATTTGGTCATATAAATTTTCGATAATGTGAATTTGAAATCCGGGTCAATATGACCCGAAACACCTTATTCGTCGCAGAATGTCTACACCCAAGGAACACTAGCAATAATACAGTAATCAAAGGTGGGTCTTTTTTTGCCGGGCACTGTAACTGATTTGAATAAATCTTCAAAGAGGTTTTGGGAAAATAGTTCTTATGGGACGACAGAAATGAAAGCGCCTGCCAAATCGTATCCATGGAAAGTTTTAACCAGCCTGTTTGAAAATATACCATTGCGTAACAAGCATATGTTTTACAAATCACAGTGAAATTAAAGTTTAGGTTTTTCAATAATGGTTCAATAGTGGTTTTATCAGTAGTCATAATCGTCATCGACTGAAAGTCAACTCTCCTATAATCTCTGCACTCCTTTGCCTAACTAGCTGCACACACTAGCGACTGGGTTTAGCTGTCGAGCATGTTCCATACCAGGTCCAAATTGCACACATGCAATGCTCTCATGTTGGCAAGTCCGGCAAATAGTTCGACTACACAAGTCAAGCTATAGTGGTCGTGGCGTGGCTTTGGCACACGGAAGGCTGGTGATAGTAAAGAAGTGAAGAGTTGGCTCATTAATGTAATCGTTTCCTCTCAAGCGCGCCATGTCGGTGATAGTAGCCACTTTTTTGCTGGTTTGGTTGGTTGGCTGTTTGGTCCAGAGCAAAGTCCCGTGAGAAATGTAATTCAACAAAAAAATAATAGCTTTTGCACATCTGGGCGCTGGAAAATCGTCTCAGACTAATTTCCATTGCTATTTGTAAAGCTCCAATAACATTTCGTTTTTTTGTTTTACGTTTCGTTTCAGAAATGGGTTTCTTGGTTAATCGAAGTCGGATACTGGATTTACGGTGGTCATTAGCACTGTCCTTGGTCGTATGGGCCTCATTTGTGCGAGGTGATGGATTTAAGCTGCCGGATCAAACAGATACTGCCGTAGGGAAGTCAACCAACAATGGTCCCGGTTTACCACCGGCCGCTGGTGAGGGTCGTCGGCAAGGAAAACATCTCTTGGACTTCATCGGACTTGGAACTGGTGGAAACGTGGATCCCTACCTCGCGCGAACCAACTCACAGTGTCTGAATGGTGAACTGGCCGATTGTTTCAAATCGCAGGCCCTGAACACGTTCACCGAGTTTTTCTCGAAGGATGAGTACCAGTAAGTGTATATAAATCCACTTCCACATAGTACGAAAATTTCTAACCAATCTATTCGTTTTAGATTAACATCCGACGCCCGAATCACGCGAATGCCAGAAACACAGCTCCGCTCTCTCCATCAAGATCCCTTCGAGTATTCGGAGGAACCTCGCCAGCT
Source organism: Aedes koreicus (assembly GCA_024533555.2). Classification (NCBI taxonomy): domain Eukaryota; kingdom Metazoa; phylum Arthropoda; class Insecta; order Diptera; family Culicidae; genus Aedes; species Aedes koreicus. The sequence goes on from JAHHFK020003051.1 coordinate 299,716, forward strand.
AGACTCCGAATGGGACCAACTCTACAAGTTCGGCCTCCGCCAGTTGGAACGCTTCGTCAAATCCACAGCGCTCGAGTTCCAGATTCCCGACGAAGTTACCGAAGGTGGTCGCTACCAGGCCCGCTTCATTGATGAAATCTCCGACGAAATTGACGTCATCGAGGACAAGAAAGCTCCATTATTCACCCGTCACCGGCTGAAGAAGATCTTCATTCCTCTGCTTGTGATTCTGAAAATCTTCAAACTCAAACTGCTGCTGTTCCTGCCTCTAATCCTCGGTCTCGTTAGCTTTAAGAAACTCCTTGGATTCGCTGCTATTATCATTCCTGGTGTCATCGGTTACCTCAAGCTGTTCCGAGCAAACCAGAATTGCTGCTCGAATGATTTATTCTCTAACAGCTACCAGCCTCAATACTCTCCGCAAGGAGTCGGATCCGTTAGCTACAATCCGTTCAAACCCTATCAGAATCAGTATTCGCGACCAGAGCCTGGTTTTGCCGCTCCTTATGGGAACTACTACCGCGACAGCCATGAACTGAAAGGAGGTGGAGTCAAATTCGGAGACGAGCAAGCCTATCAGGGGTACTCAGAGTACCGAAGTAACGATAAGGACATCAAGGCGGAAAATTAACCAGTGGGACTAGACGATTGTTTCTTTTGTAAAAAATAATTTAATTCTTTGTGCTGAGGATGAGTGATAGGACAAGCGAAAGCGAAGGAATATGCGTTAATTTTTTGCCCGTGTGAATGCTGTACTAGTGTGTGTACACAGTGTGATGTTGTACAAGAAAACCACGCACATCAATTTACCAGTGATAACAAGTGTAAATATTTATGATAGAAATTAATTAAAAATCTGACCACAGAAATGAATTGAACTTTTCCCTACCAGGGAGGTGTATTATTTCATGTGTATGGGTGTTGTCACTTGATTGCTCGTTGGCGTTGCTGTTAACACCAGTGGATGGATGATAAACATTATACAATTAAAATCTTTATTATGATGTTTTGTATCATGGGGCTTTTCTTTGTTTATCATGCATGATGTAAAGTAAACAACATGGTTTGGGTACGAAACGAGACTTAATTAGGATAATTATTAAATTTCAATTAAAATCTGAACACTGCTAATAATATCTCCGTTAGAGTGCTGTAGTCTACATCAGGGTTTAACATTATCGACGCATACAAAGGAAAATGAATTTCCTACGCAATCGTTTCGATTCGAGCAAAATCATTTTCATGTATTCGATTTTGGTTCTTGCTATCGAGTCACGATAAATATTTTTCCTGTCAAACATGACCTGTCTGTCGGTCATTTTCGTTCTTTATGTTCATCAGTTCATTTGATTTTAAGCACATACTTGCGTCAATTGACGTATTGAACTACTCGAAACATGCGTCCTTTGATCATTGTTTTGTTTTCACTTCAATTCGGTACTGAATCGACTCAATCGGCTACAGTCACTCGTCACGTCGTTACGCATTCCCTAGTTCCTACTATAAGTTTGTATCGAAAGATCGGTAAAATGGACTCTCCAGGAACATCCAAAACCCGCGAAAACTTTTTCCTTTAAACATGGTCAGTTTTTCAGAGTGGTATTACGTTTTCCTTCGGAAGAACTGCTAATGTTAACCTTCCTCGGATATTAAAAAAACTGACACATAAACATTAGGGTCAATATTGACCCGGATTTAAACCCTTTCTAGAATTATGAAATTTCAACCTAGACACAATGCTGCACCCCATTTGAAAGGTTATGGTTTCAAAAATGCATTGATGGTGGAAAAACCTGATTCCAATTACATTGGCCACCGGGAATCTGCCACAAAGGGATGGAAGTTTTGATTTCTATGTGCATATAGTATACAAAACATTCCAGACTAACTGTAGAGAGTTGCCGTCTTTGAAGAGTTTCTCAGTATGTCATTTGTCGTCTTTTGACATCATCGTATTAGTTCCATATCATGCCGCAGAGATGGCACTGCAGTCGATCTTTGCTAAATGAAGCGCTAGAGTGTTGCCGTCCTGAACAAAGTTGCTTATTATGTCATTTGTCGACTTTTTTCATTATCAGATAAGTTCCAGATCTTGCCGCAGAGATGGCACTGCAGTCAATCTTTTCCAAATGAAGCGCTAGAGAGTGGCCGTCTTCGGCATAGATTTTCAATATGTCATTTGTCGTCTTGTGAGATTATCAGATAAGTTCCAGATCTTTCCACTGAGATGGCGCTGTAGTTTACGATTGTCAATTGAAGCTGGATTTGGAGCTGGTTTGCCGTTTTTTTCGTAACGTAGGAATAGGACAGAGCACATGAGCACATGAGAATCAGATAGGGAAATAGGAAAACGCACACATGTGGAGAAATTACGAACGAAAACCTATATGAAATGAATCAATAATTGTCATGATGTAGTTTATCCCACATCATAAGCTTCTAGGTTAATAAATGTTAATGCTACAAAATCACGCTAGGTTAATTAATCTCTTTTAATACCAATAATTGGAGATAATTTAACACTTCTTACTCTATTTGAAAAAAGTGCGCAGATTGGGCTCAATCAAATAAATCATGTACGAAATCGGAACAATTGCTACCTTGATTTATTGTTCACTAATATGACCGATGATTTTTGCGTTATTGAGGCACCAGCACCTCTTTGGAAAAATGAAGCATTTCATACTGCTATTGAATATTCCATTTTCAGTCATGACAACGCCACAATGTTGGATAACGATTTAACCGAAATTTATTTTGATTTTAAACAAGCAGACTACAATCTCATTAAAAACAAACTATACTCGATTGATTGGCAAACCATATTTCGCAATTTGTCAACAGAGCAGGCCGTAATTGTATTCTATCGAAACATCTACGATATAGTAGAGACTGCAGTACCCCAAAGACATAGGAGAAGACCAAATAAGAATCCGGTGTGGTATACTAAGAAAATTATAAATCTCAAAAATAGGAAGCAAAAAGCGCACAAAGCTTATAAAAAAGATAAAATTGATACAAACCTCACAATATATTTAACTATCTGTGATGAACTGAATTTAGAAATGAAGATCGCACATGAGGAGAATAATAGAAAAACTGAAACTAATATCAAATCAGACCCGAAATCGTTTTTCAACCTTGTTAAAGATAAGAAGAAATTAAGAAATTTTCCAACAAAAATGCAATTCAACGACAAAGACGGTAAGAATCCAACCGAAATCAGTAACTTATTTGCTGATTTTTTTCAAGAAGTTTACACAACTCGTGACGACAAGGATCGAGACTATCATTTTTTCTCATATCTTCCTGAGCCTTCGTTAAATGTATCCGTCAACGAAATTTTGCTTTCTTTAAGCACATTAGACGCTTCTAAAGGAGCTGGTCCTGACGAATTACCGCCAGTATTTTTGAAAACATTATCAAAGGAATTAGTAAAACCCTTGTTTTGGTTGTTTAATTTATCTCTAAAAACTGGCGTATTTCCCCTCATTTGGAAAGAATCGTACTTGGTTCCGATCTTCAAAAGCGGTAAAAAATCAGATGTGAAAAACTATCGTGGCATTGCAATATTATCTTGTATTCCCAAACTATTTGAGTCCATTATCAATCAACATATTTTTTCACAAGTTAAAAATGTTATCTCTACCAAGCAACATGGCTTTATGAAAGGACGCTCTACTTCTACAAATTTGCTAAACTTTGTAAATTTTTCAATAAATGCAACGGATGAAGGTAATTACGTTGAAACCTTATACACTGACTTTAGCAAAGCTTTTGATAGAGTCGATATTCCTTTGTTGCTTTACAAATTGTCTAAGATAGGTTTCAACCATAATTTAATAAAGTGGGTTCAGTCATACTTGCTTGGAAGAACACAACGAGTAAGATTTGAAGGAAAGCTATCATCGGTTGTGAATGTTACATCGGGAGTACCACAGGGATCCCATCTGGGTCCTTTACTATTTATTTTGTTTGTCAATGATGTTGAATATATTTTACGCCATTTAAATGTTTTAATATATGCAGACGACATGAAACTGTTCATGGAAATACGTAAATCATCTGACATCGAAGTCTTTCAAAGAGAAGTTGATAATTTTCATATTTGGTGTACAAAAAGCTTACTAGAGATTAACGTTAAAAAGTGCATCTCAGTCTCATTCACTAAAAAGCGCAATGTAAGGCAAGACACCATCACTATAGGTCAACAAACTGTTGAAAGATGCAATCAGGTTAGAGATTTGGGAGTCATACTTGATTCCGAGCTCACTTTTGGAGAACACTACAACAATATAATTTACAAGGCAAGTAATATGCTCGGGTTCATCAAGAGGTTTAGTTTTCATTTCAATGATCCCTATACAATAAAAACATTGTATGTAACATATGTTAGGCCCCTTCTTGAGTACTGCAGCGTGGTTTGGGATCCATATCAGAATACACATAAAGACCGTATTGAGTCAGTGCAGAAACAGTTTTTATTGTATGCTTTGCGTAAGTTAGGATGGAACTCTTTTCGGTTACCTTCTTATGAATCTCGATGTATGTTAATTAAAATAGATGGTCTTGAAAAACGACGTGAGTTTGCGACTCTATTATTCATAAACGATGTTATTGGGCAAAGAATAAATGACACAGATATTTTAGAGAAGCTCAACTTCTACGCTCCCACCCGTCACTTAAGAAACAGGAATTTATTCTACATGAATAATCAAAGAACTAACTATGCCCAAAACGGACCCATAAATAAGATGATGTCTTGCTATAACAAATACTGCACCACAATTGATATAACAATGAATAAAAATCAACTAAAAAAAGCATTTTTCTCAGAATATCTGTAAGAGTAGAATTAAGGCAAAAATGTAAAACCGGTCTACATATATGATTGACGACAAATAAAATAATAATAATTGAAAAGTTTGACATCATTTCGTTCATGTCCCGTCCTCTCATATGCTAATGTAGGGTGGATGAGCGTACTTCCAGTTCGGGGCGACGTCTAGTGGCAGGTGATGGGACTACCGATGATGATACATTCTCTTGAGTAGAGGCTCTAGGTTTTGCTGAGCTCTCATTCTCGGATTCTCTGAGTGACTGTAGTGTGTATGATTACAGGAAAGTAATAGGGTTTACCGGTTTGGTCGTTTTAATGTAAAGTCGGCTGGTTCGATCCAAAAATTCTTTTCTAGCAAAAATTGATGGACTCGCCCTAAGGAGAGTCTTAACCGGGCATTAATAAATTGGGTGTGTGGTCTCCTTTTATGCAGCCACACGCTTTCAGAAGTGGATCGTTCAGGCTGGCTGCAGTATATGTATCTATCTACCTTAAATTAAAGGGTGTATTCGGTAAAAATGGCACACCAAATATTTTCTGTAACTTTTTCAGGTTTTTTACTCAAACGGTTAGAGTAAAAAACCTGAAAAATTGAGCAAATTTTATTGATGGTGTATTGCTAACATCTGTCAAGTTTCATAGTAATTCATACAGTAGTTCCAGTCATGTCATCGAAACAAGACATTGTCCGTGAAAAAAATATTGTGCACTTACAATCAAAATTCAGAGGCGTCCCACCGCTCGCTAAAAAGCTTGGAATTTCAAAAAAAAAACTGAGTCTCATGCAATAAAAATCATCAAGTAGAAACTAAATCCTCGAATGAAGGAAGGAAGGGAGTGGTCGTTAAAGTGGTCCAATGGACATTAAAATGGCCAGGAAAGTGGTGCAACAGTTCAAGAACCGTCCAAACATGTCAATTCGAGATGTCGCTTAAAAGTCCAAGGTGTCAATCGGTTTTGTGCAGAAAACAATTAAGTGTGCTGGGTTACATGTTAACAAGGAGCAAAAAGCCCCAAACCGGAATGAAAAGCAAAACGTCACTGCGAAAATCCGTGCCCGGAAACTTTACACGAAGTTGCTCACCAAATCGTGTTGCTTCGTGATGGGTGATGAAACTTACATCAAGGCCGATTTCCGTCAACTTCCTGGGCTAGAATATTTCGTTACCAAGTCTAACTTCGATGTTCCGAAGGATGTTCGAAAGAAGAAATTTTCGAAATTTGTCAAGAAGTTCCCGATCTGGCAGGCGATTTGTGGATGTGGTGAAATAAGCGCTCCCTTCATGACTTCTGGAGCAATGAACGGTGCGATTTACACGGTAGAGTGCCTTTAGAAGCGCCTCTTGCCATTCATAAGAAAACATAAAGGAACAACTCTGTTTTGGCCTGATCTAGTATACGCTCGAAAAGTGTTAGAGTGGTACCGAGCCAACGGAGTCAATTTTGTGCCAAAAGATATGACCCACCCAATTCACCGGAACTTCGCCAAATTGAACAATTATGGGCAATTTGGAAGACAGAACCTCGGTAGTGGAATTTCTCGCGTTTCCGAACGCGAAAACTTCGATTCGATTGACCATTTCGTTGCCTTGCTCGACGGCATAACCCATTCGCGAAGTGTGGGATTGAAGAAAACCTGAACCGAAGACTCTCCGCGAGAAAATCATCTGTCATCGTTGGCGTAATCAAAAACAGGGATCTCACTCTCACTGTTTGACGTGTGTGGCTCTGGTTACGCTGAGATCCGCCCGAGAAGAGCGTAAGATCATGTGAGAGGGCAGAGTGGCAGAAGGTGAGAAAGAGATAGGTAGACATTTTGCACTGGGACAAAATCGAAATTAAAGAAGTTTCCAGATTGGACTGAAAAACATACTTCAGGTTGAAATTACTTTGGTCTGTTTTCAATTAACACAAAAGCAGTTTTTTTATGTGATTCAAAATAACTTTTACCGCATGATTTCAGATTGGAGAAAAATTGCGTCACTTTATTTCTTTTATTATTTTCAACAACACGACTTTTGAATCAATTTTAAAATCTCAGAGGTCGATTCCTGCCTAAAGAGTCACCCACAATTGATACGTTGCGGATGCGTTGACGTAAATTTGACAGAAAACCTATGGGAAAACTGTCAAATTAACGCAAACGCATCCGCAACGTATCAATTGTGGGCCAGCCATAAGTGTGTTTATGGCTCAAATAAGTATAGGGAAGTGTACCAGTTACGATGGCCATTCGTTCCTATTACGGGGCATTCTTCCCGGATAAAAATAACCATACAATGACAATACAATAAAATAAAGTAACATTAAAATCTATTGCCGAACATGAATCTTATTGTTCACGCATTGGATAAATGAAAAATGCATATTATCATTACAATAGATCTACTATTCACCCTACATGCTATAATTTTCAACAATTGTGAAACAATGCAATCAATAGTAATTGACTCAGATTTGTTCGGGAAAAAATTAGTTTTTCTATAGTTAAGATACATAACAACCCCCTTATTCTATTGTCGATGTCTCAATAAACATTAAATTCTGTTGTGGAAACAATATATCCTATTGTCATCTTATTGTCACGAACAATAATATTAATTGTACACACTATTGATTCTATTGTATGGTTACAATACATTTAATTGTAAATCTATGAGAATTTTTTTTGGGGGTTATGGCCTATACGAAATGCATTCTGCCAATGTTTCTACTGATCATCAGATCAAGAAAGGGAAGCTCAGTTTATTTATCTACTATATATTCTATTGTTCTATGTTGGGCGTTCAACAATTCAATACACTGTGGTAGGTAGCGAGCTTTTACAGTCGCGAAAATATCGTCTACATAGCGTCTCCAGACGCGTGGGAAACGATTTTCTTTCTGCAATTTTACCTCAAAGTCGTTCATGAAAGCATCTGCCAAAAGTGGTGATAGTTCACTGCCCTTCTGAGACCGAAAGTTTGTTTGTAGAACTTTGATTTAAATGTTTCATACAAGCTTCCGTCACTATCCGAATAGAATATTGTTTTTACTCCGCTCAACATGTGTTTGTGTTGTAATTCTTATTTTATTTAAGTGTTGTAACTGAAACACTAAGGTCATATTTGAACTCGGAGTCTGTTGTGCGTTAATTAGCAACATGGTACTGACAAAGTTGGGCTTTTTTTTCGACATTTTGGAAACAAACATGTCTTTTTTTGATTTTGAAGGCATTGAAAACATTGAAACAGTGTTTCATGTATCAATCTTAAAAACAATGAAAAATCACGTGGGACTGTTATGTGTTTCAATACAGATTAAGGCGTTGCCTACTTAAATTAAAATGTATACAATTCAGATTTTCAGTTCTGACAGTATGAATCTATCCTATAACAGAGAGATTTTGCCATGCATAAGTTTTTGAGCTTTACCATCGAATGTTTCAATCAAGTTTAAAATCAACAAACTTAATTTAAATGTCCGAGCTCGATTTGAATTATCGAACTCAATCAGCTGAGCTGGCCGCGATTTTGTACTGTCTTATCAAAGCTCAACATTTCGTTACTTTTCTTCTTCTTTAAAGGGTGATACGGTCAAAATTTGGTCAAGGGAAAACGCGTGTAAATCCGAATTGCCGGGCCTTACGCTTGACCCCTGCCATCAGATTTTGTACAGCCACCTTGTCCACCTTCTTCGCCGCAGAAAGCCAGTTTGCCTTGAACTGCTGCTCGTCCTTAGCAGTTTTTTTGGTCTTCTTCAGGTTCCGCTTGACAATAGCCCAGTATTTCTCAATTGGGCGGAGCTCTGGCGTGTTGGGAGGGTTCTTGTCCTTGGGAACCACCTGCACGTTGTTGGCGGCGTACCACTCCATGGCCTTTTTACCGTAATGGCAAGATGCCAAATCCGGCCAAAACAGTGCGGAACAATTGTGTTTCTTCAGGAAAGGCAGCAGACGTTTATTCAAACACTCTTTCACGTAAATTTCTTGGTTGACAGTCCCGGAAGCTATGAAAATGCTGCTTTTCAAGCCACAGGTACAGATGGCTTGCCAAACCAGATATTTCTTTGCGAACTTTGACAGTTTCGTGTGCTTGAAAATATCCGCTACCTTTCCCCTTCCTTTTGCCGTATAAAACTCCTGTCCCGGAAGCTGCTTGTAGTCGGCTTTGACGTAGGTTTCGTCGTCCATTACCACGCAGTCAAACTTCGTCAGCATCGTCGTGTACAGCCTCCGGGATCGCGCTTTGGCCGTCGTATTTTGTTTATCATCGCGATTTAGTCCGGCTCGTTTTTTGGCTCGATGCACGGTTGTAGACGATACACCCAGCTTATTTGCGGCATCTCGGAGAGATAGGTTAGGGTTTCGCTTGAAACTACCGGCAACTCTCTTTGTCGTCTCAGCAGCTTCCGGTTTTCGATTTCCCCCCGATCCAGACTTCCTGGCTGTCGACAAACGTTCCCCAAACACTTTAATTACATTTGTAACGGTTGATTTGGCAACTTTTAGCGATTTTGCCAACTTTGCGTGCGAGTAGCTCAGATTTTCGCGATGCGCGAGCAAAATTTTGATACGCTGCTCTTCTTGCTTGGACGGCATTTTGACAACTGAAGAGTGAATTCCAAAATCAAAATAGGAGCAACATTCTACACACAGACACCTTCAAAATGAGGGGTGTTCAGGTTTTTTAAATGCAAAATTGAAAGAAATACGTCAAGTTGATATTGACCAAATTTTGACCGTATCGCCCTTTAGCATTCCAATCATATTTCTTTCACAATTAGCTCATTGCTTGCTCTCGATTTGGTGGTCGTTTTTTATTTGGGGTTTTTTTTATCCCCCTGTTTTTTTTTTATTTGTTTTTTTGTGTTGGGAGTTCCAATATTCGGTTTGGGCGGGGGGGGGAGTTATTTTTCTTTAAAAAAAATAAACAGAACGGGGAGGGGAACCGGCCCCCCCCCCCTGCGGTGTTGTTTTGTTTTTGGGCGCCGGGGGGAAAGAAAGACGAAAATAAATAAAATTTCATCAAATTAGATTCCTGAGTGTACCGAGTTGGATCTGAGTTCCGCAAAAAATACAAAATTGATTGTCAAGTGGGCCATTAGTTTACCTTTTTAGTCGATCGGTGTCGAACTAGATGTAGCCTATCTATAGTACTATGACCGATTGGTTACATTAGAGCACTGCTACAATGTAATGCAACACACGCCGTAAACAAACAATATTTTACTGGGATCCCAGTACGACTTGATGGTTTCGCAGACGAGCGCTGATACAACATCTTCGAGAACGCCGAAAGACTGAAGCAAAATGCTAAGGTGTCCCTCATAAATATCTTTTACTGATGCTTACGAGATGTTCTTTACTTAAATTTGGAGTCTGTGATAGGAGAATTCAGTTCCTTTAGTAAATTTACTCGGAAATGTCGGATTTATAAGACTTCACCTTATATTTGCATTATTTTAAATAGTTTAATGTTAAAAATCAATAATTTTCAGTACTGAAATCGACGCTTAGAAATATTTCCGATCGATTAGGGCAAATGTTTGGAGAAACGACTGAGATATTATTGCTCAAAACCTGACCGCATTTAGTGACGGTCGCAATAGATATTTTTTTCAAATTGTACCTCTGCATAAAAAACAAATACGTAGTCCTACGTAAAAATAAAATTCGGAGTTTTCTGTAGCACTCTTTGGAGGTGAATAGCAGGATTTAGGATTAGCTCTTTATCGGGAAATGATTTGGAAATCTAGAAAAAAAATTTTGAAGCCTAGAACGCTATGAATTTTTATGTAAAACAGCAACAAATTCCAAACGTTCAGCATAGGCAGCTGCCTAAATTTGTTGAGCATCCCGAAGAAACCTAACAAAACTTTTGGATCACAAAGTTACCATGAACAAAGATGCATTGCAGGCATGCACCAGGCATTGCAGGGTGGCCACAGACTCGGGAAAATCGGGAAATGCGGGAAAAATACGGGAATGCAATGAAACAGTGTTTTTCTGCAAATCCAGGATTGCTGAAGAAGATAGCTCAGTGCTCTATGGATAGCCCAGCTCTCAACTGGATGGCGTTCTAAAAATTGACTGGGTAAATCAGGGATCTGCGAGCCAGCCGTGGCTTTTCAGTCCTCAACATCGGTAGCTGCAGCTGGCACGACGTACACAATCGCTTCAAGGAGGGGCTAAGACAAACAGATAAGCACGTTGGTCATTTTCTGCTGGCTTTCTTCAGCCTGTTCATAAACGTTCAGCTTAGAAGATCTGGCTGTGACAGGTGAAGTTTCGCACAAGAGTTACTTTTGATTTTATTTTAGTAGACTGGAACACCTAAGGTGATCCTTTTACGCTATTGCATGCTATTGCATGCATTACTGTAAATTTTAGTGCAAATATCAACTTTGCATGTTTTTTACAATATTTTTTTCTTTTTATATGCTTCATGAACTCCGCCAATCTGGGGTGGTTCTATCATTTTTAAAATACTATAAAGCCAATATTTGTATAATTAACAAGTATTTGTGTGCAGTGGACAGAAACCAGTCAGCCTACAGCAATAACAAAGACAACTAATGCATCAGACCTTTTTTCATAACGAATGCTTTTCAAAAAATGAGCTTTGCATTTTTCAGACTTAATATTAAATGTCGAACAATTGATGCATGACGATATTTTTGATCACTACAATCACCCATGGAGAGTTTTAGATAAAAATGATGTAACATTAGTTTTTCCACTGAAATTCTGCAAAGTTTGTTGCGTGGAAAATGAACAAGTTGCTAGAAGAGCGCTACAAATGTAGCCCCATTTGACAAGATTTGTGGACAAAGTCAGGAAGCAGAAAGAAAGAAAGCTGAAGGAAAGTCATCCGAATTTCAAACGGAGCTTTTCGTCGATATTCCAATCAAAAGTATTCGCTGTTGTGGTTGATGCGGTTGACGATAAGATGATGGGACCAAAGCTGAATGTTGTCATCACGTCTGCAGCAATGGTTGAGTCGTTTCCCAGACCAAATTTCCTTAATTGAGATAGAATTGACGGAGAGCAATCTTCAGCCAGCCCTTGATGTGGAAATCGGTTTTGCGAGAGAGCGAGAGAATTTGCAAAAAAAAATCCGACGAAGACGTTTTGGCATTCCGCAACGACTGTCGATCTTTTTGTAGTGTTTTTGTGAAGACGTTACTCAACAAATCTCTATTAACATACCCTTTAACGCGCTACGTCATCTGCATTAACCCTTAGGTTAAAACTCACTTCACGGACATACCTAAAAAGCGTCTGGAGCTGTGTCTGGAAACGTTCGTAGATAAAGACTATCTGAGCGCTGCAGTTGCTCACTAAGTGAACGAAGAGTTTGGGCAGCTGTGCTCAATGCCGTCTTCAAAGACGTTGCTTGCCGGATTCCAAGAAAAAGAAAAGAACAGCGTTTGGACAAATTTTGGCTTGAGCTGATTGGTCATTCCAAGAAAGAGCTGCCAAATTTGACAACATAGGTTAAGAAGGTGCTCATCCTGTCGCACAACAATGCGACGATGGAGCGAAGATTTTCAATAAATGAAAAGTGTCTGATGGTTAACTAGACGGAAAAGAGATTGGTAGCTTTTTTTTTGTTTGGTCGTAGAACCACTGCGTCCACTGAGTTGAACTTTTGTGGTATACCCCTGTTTACTATTCTTATTGGCATCTTAAAGCTAGATCGCCATTTGTTAAGTGACCAGCCCAAGACGCGTCTCCCAGTCAGGCAAAATTGAGTTTATAAAACCCACCACCTTTCCAGGATTTGCAGTCCAAATTTCTTTAGGTTGCATATGGCCACTGTACAGAAATTTAAGTCTGCTCGTGTACAAAGCATCACAACTGCAAAGCAGATGTTCTGAGGTTTCACGTTCCATGTTACAGAAACGACCGATACCATTCTGGACCTGGCCAATGTTTTTCAAATGATAGCTACTCGGGCAATGTCCGGTTACTAGGCCAGTATAGGTACAAAGAACACTCTTATTGAGCTCCAGAAGCTTTTCCTTTGGAATTATAAACCTTTTCGCTTGAACACACTTTGTGGTGACCAACCAATTGGTCATCACCCTTTGCACTTCCCATGATTTTAATTCCATTTTTATGGCATAGTATGATATACCGCAGAATGGTTCTGGGCCAATAAACTGTGCATTTGAACCTTGTTTAGCAAGCTCGTCTGCCCTTTCATTGCCTTCAATGCCACAGTGTCCCGGAACCCAGAATAAATTTACCGAGTTCTCTTGGCATACCTTTCGCAATGAAAGAATGCATTCCCAGACAAGTTTGGATGTGCATTTATAATTACTTAACGCTTTGAGTGCCGCTTGGCTGTCTGTAAAAATACAAATATTTGCATGTCTATATTTCCTCTTCAGACAAACGTTAACACATTTTATTATAGCAAAGATCTCCGCTTGGAAAACCGTTGGATAGTTTCCCATCGCCACTGAGATTTCTACCCCAGGGCCGAAGATTCCTGCCTCCGTTTTTGTTCCAATTTTTGAGCCATCTGTGAAGAATTTTATAGAGCCATGACGAACAGTGGGACCTCCGACTTCCCAATCTATACGTGACGTTTCACATATATTGTAAGGGAGGTCATGGTTTTCCACAGGTTTCATCCAGCCTCCATTCATGTACATCACTGGCCCATTTTGAAAGCTTTGTGAAATGCTCAGGTGACCGACTAAGTCACCAGACATGAAAGTTTTCAACCGTTTAAGTCTAAGCATACTCTTTTCCGCTTCTAGTTGCACGTATTCGTGCAAAGGCAGCAGATTTAGAATTGCATTCAACGCATTTGATGGAGTGCTGCGCATCGCTCCCGTTATAGCAATGGATACTAGCCGTTGAAGTTTTGTAAGCTTTTTCTGTGCAGTAGCCTCTTTTGTTTTTGGCCACCACACAAAAGAAGCATACGTTACTTTTGGACGTATTATGGTTGTATAAATCCACATTATCATTTTTGGTCTTAGACCCCATTTTTGCCAAATGTTTTTGAGCATATCCAGAAAGCACTGGTTGCCTTACCGATCACATACTCAAGATGAGCATTCCAGTTCAGTTTGGCATCCAGTATCACTCCTAAGTATTTAACCTGTTCACTAAGATGAATCTTTAATCCTCCTAGCTGAAACGCTTTTAGACTAAACTTCCTTTTCCTAGTGAAAGGTACAATTACTACTTTTGATGGATTAATGCTAAAGCCCTTCTTGATACACCAAGACTGGGTAAATTTTAGGGCCCATTGCATTCTTTCTGAAATGATGTTGTCAAATTTTCCCCTCACTATAATGACTATATCGTCTGCAAAACCTAAAACCTTTTTCCTCTAAGCTTCTTAGAAGATCGTGTACAACTAAGGACCACATTAGTGGTGAGAGGACTCCTCCTTGGGGACAAGCTTTTGTTGCCCGTACTGTAATGGACGAACTTCCCAGCTCTGAAGTGATTTCTATTTTTGCGAGCATGGTATGAACCCAGTTAATTATGTTCATGTCAAAGTTCCTTTTCTTCATGGCACGAGCCATAGACGAATAGGAAGCGTTGTCGAAAGCTCCTTCAATATCTAAGAAAGAACAAAGTGCTATTTCTTTTACCGATAGAGCTTTTTCTACCTTTGAAACCACACTATGCAGTGCCGTAACTGTTGACTTACCAGACTGGTAAGCAAACTGGAACTCAGTTAGTGGATGCTTGTTCATGTAATTTGAATTGATATAATCACTCAACACTTTTTCCATAATCTTTAATAGGACTGATGGAAGACTAATGGGTCTATATGATTTAGGATGCGCCTTGTCTCGCTTTCCTACTTTAGGTATGAAGATAACTTTTACTTGTGTCCATGAAGTTGGAATATGGTTGAGTCTTAAACTTGCCTTAAAAATCTCAATTAATGGCGAGATCAACACTGCTTCGCCGTTTTGAAGTAATGCTGGAAATATCTCGTCCATTCCTGCAGATTTGTAAGGCTGAAAAGATCTCAACGCATTTTCTACCCTGGCTTTCTTAAAGATTTTATCAGCCAAGTCATTTGCGGCGATTTTTGTTCTAACAGACATTTGAGATATCCTTGTAGACCTTCTTTCATCTGCAAGTGATCCATCTCTGATTGAATCGACACACAAAACTGATCCAGGAAAATGTGTTTCCATAATCAACTTTAACGTTTCACTAGGAGTTTTTGTAAAAACTCCATCCTCATTTTTCAGATTCCCAAGTTCAATCGTGTGATCCTTTGCAAGAGCCCTCTGAAGTTTTGCGACTTCCGGACTATTGCTTATGTTTTTACACGTTAGAACCCAGGATCTTCGTTTGGATTTTCTTATTTCTCTATTGTACTCAGTAAGTGCACTCCTATAGGGGGTCCAATCTGAGGTTCTTTTCGCTTTATTAAACAATCTACGAGACGTTTTACGCAGACGTTCCAATTTAGAGTTCCACCATGGAACATCCCTGTTAGAGGACGATTTTTTGATAGGACAACTAGTGGCGAAAGAATTTAAAATCTTATCAAATACCTTTTGGGAAAACGATTCCAATTTTTGAACCGAATCGATCTTTCCACCTTCTGTAAATAACTCCGAATTCGAACACTGTACATATTGAGCCCAGTTAGTTTTCCTAGGATTTCTAAACGTAGTAGTTGACCGATTCCCCCCACTCTATTGGTAGCTTAGAGAATTGTCTACGAGTTGTCAACGACGTTGAAATTACGAAGTCCTTGATACAACATGCAAGCAACGCACGTGCGTCGTTTTGTACTCGAAAACCTCGAATGCTTAACTATTTTTCTTCGACAAGCTTCTAAAAAAATCAATGACTTATATAGAGCGATTTTTGTTCTAGGCTGTAAAATGAGAGGCCAAAGCAGGTTACGCAATACGTAAGGAGACCGATTTACGGCTGCTATCCGTCATAGTGCCTGGATGAAACAAGTCAGAATTTCACATTGAACAATTTCCTCAAAAACTTTATTGATCCAATTTATACTAACTCATTTTCCCCCCTCTCGTAGGTCAAATTTGTCACCTTGTCGACGGTGAGAGGGCTTATCTCATGCTATAAACATGCATGTGAGACCAAGAATTTGACCAGTAGTGAAAGTATCACATTTTCTTATCATTTTTTCACTGCCACGTCGTAAAACGTTTATATAAAGGCACTAACATCAGGTGTGATACTGGCGGGCTATTCCGCAATTCACTCTTAGACTTCTTACTATCAATCTAAGGGAAACGACTAAAAGTACACTTTTCATTTTATTGACAACTTATGTTGTTATTCATCCATATTTTTATGGAATGAATAACCGAAATACCTGATTTGCTCATGGTATAATAACTAAATGTAATTGCAACATTTTCGAAAGGGGTGAATGTTTTGATCAGGATAATTATCTGACTGTTCGAAATGAAGCACATAGTCATAGAAAAGTGTTACTTGGACTGACGATGACAAGCATGTATATTAGAGATAGTTGGAGTTGGAAGGGGGTTGCTAGTCTTTCTTATTACTTTATCGTTATCTTTCCATGTAGTTTATAGCATGTATTCTCCATACCAGACAATAAAAAAACAAAAATAAAAAACTGGATAGGAAATAGAACTGTTCATTTCCAAGTGTCAGATTAGTTAGTCAGCGATTTGAAATATTGTTAAACTTGGGATGGGGATGGTAACTAGATCCAAAGCTAGAGAGTAGGCTAGAATTTAAAATGTTGTTGCCTAAATTTAATCCAGTATTTTATTTTTTGAATCCTTTTTGATTCAAACATCATTACTTCTGATTGGTGCTGTTCAAGTTTGGTTAGGTTAGGAATTCGGAATTCGTAGTCAGAGAAACGAAAATATCGTCGTGAAAATATCACCAATAATCTCTCACCTACGCCCTGCACGCCATGAAATACTAACACCTTCTTCTCTTTTCTTTTTTATTGACTTCATGGTCGAGAACGGCTGTGAAATGGATCGATTGAAGTGCGAAGGGCCTGCTCAGTCCTAGGCTACATGCGGTTTTGATAAGGAAGTGATCATATCAATCTCAAGAAAAAGTACCTGTGGAGTATCCTCGAAGAAATCAGAGGCAGCACACAAAGATAAGTATATACGAAATCAGAACTGTCAAACTATCAAAAACATTCATCTTACTTAAGATCAAAAAGTTGCCGGCGTCGGTGGTGTAGTGGTAAGCATGACTGCTACTTGGCACCCCAGTGGGTCTGGGTTCAATCCCAGTCGACGTCGGTGGTTTTTCTGAGGCGAAAAAATCTGGTCACGTCTTCCTTCGGAAGGGAAGTAAAGCCGTTGGTCCCGGCTCATATTCATGCGTCGTTAGGTAGAGTCCAGGTGGTGGAGTCGTCTTCCTGGCGTCGGTGATTGTCACCATGTGAGGAAATAGGCCGACGTAAAATAAAAGTAAAAAGATCAAAAAGTTATATTAGAGTCACTACTAGTTTCAAATCATAAACAAATTAAACATTTCAGATCATTTTGTAGCAACGCGGCCATCTCAATCCAAAAAACACTACAAACCCCTTACCCCAACCTAATCCTTATCACCTCCCATGGCGTTCAAGTAGTCCGCATAGACCAGTTCGCCATTACCCTTCCCTAAACCTCGGCTTTGGATTGACTTGCGCTCTAATTGCCCCACCAAACGCTGCAAAATGAAAATGAAATGTTGGCAAAAATTATCATCATCAGCAACAACATCAGCAGCAGCAGCAACAACATCTCGTGGTGGCCTCTGCTGCAGGCGGTGGAACCGGAACTGGATCCGGTAGTTCTGATGGTGCTGCTGTTGGAAGTGCCGCGGTCGGAAATCATGCTGCCAAGAGAACCGTTTTCTCGTCCGGTGGTTGTGTTGGCGGTCCGTTGTTTACGACGTTAAAATCCGGTAGTTCGCCGTTCGGTGGTAGTGTTGAAGCTCTAAAATATGGACCAAGTGTTGGATTGTTCGGTGGTTCGATCAACGGTGGTGGTGTTCGCAATTTCTACAGCTCGTCTTTGGTACGCAATCTCTTCAAGAAGAATCAGGTAAGTGCGATCGATCCCCCCACCCAGAAAGGGTGGGTAGTCCTCTAGAAACCACTGCTTAGGTGTCAAGGACTACTAATGGGAAATGCGTGTGGTGAGAGTGGTGGCATATGTGTGTGAAGGCAGGCAACATAAAGCAACAGTAAAAGAGAAATTTTCCAATGATAGTGAAGCTCACTTTCGAGCGCAGGGATTACATAATTTCGTTTGGCTCTCACTTTGAGGTATTTTTTGTATTCATCATTTTCGCGCAATTACCTCTGCTGAAACTGATAGTAAACCGCGCGACGACCGCCAGTAACTGCCTACTGTTGCACATCAGCGACGACGACGACGACGACGACGGCGAAGACGACGTCGTCAGCGCAAGGAGAGAGTGAATGACATTGCTGTCGAATGAGGATTTACCAAAAGCAAACCTGAGGATGTGGTCGGCGTAAACTTTGAGGGCATTACTGGCGTGTGACCTTTCGAAAGAGAAATTCAGCTCAGCGCAAACGGAAGGATTTTTTTCTGACCGCGCTGCCTGTGTGCATTTTTTTCGGACTGGGAATCGTGTCCCGTTAACCCATTTTCGATCACCGACGAGGGGTCGAATGATGCGGGGAAAAAAACGCAGCAGAGGTGAATCGCTCGTATGCCTGGCATGGCCTGCATACCGTTGTGCGCGCGGGGAATGATTGAAAAATCATTACGAAAACTGAAAAAAGTAGTAAAAAAACTAACTTAGAAAGTCGAGACGTAATAAAAGTGTATATGTGATTTGCTTCGAAAAAAGAGAAACGAGCGAAACGAAAACAGCCACAGCGAAAAAGCAGCTCAAAGAAAACGAAAGATACAACAGCACAGCTCAGCAGCTCCAGCACCAGCACCAGCAGCAGCAGCAGCAGCGAATAACTTGTTTAATCAACTTTCATTGAAAATTAATAAATGGGCAAACGAGAAAACAGAAAACATGCATTCGTGTGTGCGCGCGCCCCTTTTGGCCTGGCTGGTACGCTGGTGGAGCTCTAGGAGGCCTCCCCCCGGACCTCGCAGAGTATAGTGTAAGAGAGCACCTTACCGACCAGGGCTTGCGAGTGTAGTTGTGCGTGGCCCCAACAACAACCTGATCGTGTGTGGTGCCACTGGACCGAACCGGACTGTGGACCCCCGTCTGGTGTCAGCTTTTTGGTTGGCCAAAAAAGCGAGAGTTGATCGCCCGAGAGCTATAGGTTGTGTGGAAGACATTTTTTCGACCGACCCTCTCCTCCCTCCCTCTCCACCGTACTCCGATGTGCTTTCGGCCGTGTATGTGTGATAATGTGTGTCGTTACGCAAAAGTCTGCCTGAAAATATGTAGCAGAATTCGTGTTTAGTGGGCTAAACAAAGAACTGCAGCAATTGTCAGAATGATGTTATCGTCGTGTTCTTGATTGGCTTGCGAGGTGATGGCATAACAGGGTAAACAGCTGAATTTGACAAACAGCTGATTTGCTGGGCGAGAGCGAGCGAGCGAGTGAAGTGCACTGTCAAATCTCGCGTGAGTGCCTTTCACTTGAATGCCGCTATATCTTCTGTTGTTCCTGATGACGACGGGTCGGTGTGGAATCAGCAAAAACTTCTCGCGAGAACGTTCTCCCGTTTTTTTTCCCGCTCCCTTGGATGGGCTTTCGAATGGGAGCTTGGAGCTTGGTGGGAGGCGTTTGTTATGCTGTGAGTTTGCTCCGGCAAGAAAGAACAACAAACTATTGAGACCCTATGCTCTTGGAAGCGGACGACGTCCTGCACGCAAATACCACGTGCTGCTGTCGGAGAGCAGAGAGATTTGGAACGGTAGCGGAATGTCAAATGATTGGCAAGTTTGGTTCTGGTCGGAATTGCGTTGAACACAAGGGAACAGTAACCTGGAAATGGCGGTATTGCAAGGGGTTGCCTCCAATGTTGAAGCCTAAGTACGCAGTTAGGCTCTCGAAGGGCATCGATTGGGTATTCATTATCCTAATTAATCTCGGTGTAGGATAATTATAGCTTTTGGTGCTGTGCGGTGATACGTTCTGTTAGGTAGCCAGTTGGGTCGGTTCAATGGGATCATTAAAATGCTCTCAGCAGGAATTGCGACTCGTCGATCGGAGTGGGAGTTGTGTCAATAAGTTGGAAGTATCTAAGTCAATGGTTCTCAGGTTGGAAAAATGGTAGTGAAGTGCTTGGGATTTGCATTTAGTGCACTTTTTGCGGCTTTATTATATTTGTTATATTTGAAGAAAACGTGTGTTATAGTATTCTATGCTGAAGAGAACGGGATGACGTACAATATATTCCTGCAGGGGTAGACAGGGTTGCCACATTATTTTTCGTTCCCATCTTTATTTTTTTTCCAAAAAAAAATCTGCTTAATCTGTGTTCAACTTAACAAAATCAAAAATCTTTGCATCAAATTTTGTGTTGTAAAAGTAGAATGGAAACTTTTCAACTGCCTGAATGCTTAGGCACTTTCATTTTATTATTGCTATTGAGTTGAAGGCAAAATAAAACTTTTATATACTCATGAAAACATATTTATTTTGATTAGTCGATAGAAAACGGTCTTTTAAATAGGCTTAAGTGCAACTATCAGTTTACCTACATCACACACAGTAAAACGGATCTTCTTTCTACAGCAAATTAGATGAACAGGAATTAGTAGAAAGTTTGCAATGAACATTCTTAGGGAAAAGACAGCTTCCCACCTGCTCGTTTGAAAACACAGCAGTTTTCTCCAACAAATTTCCAAGTCTTCCGATTCTTTCACCTCGATGACCTTGCAGATGATTGCCGTCCTCAGCTCACGAAAATCATTTTCGATGGCCTGTTCCTCACCGTTTTCAAAGAAGTTTGGATATGGTTTAGTAATCGAGTTGAACTCCTTCAAAATGTGCAGTTTCTTGGGGTCAACGCTCGATGCAGTAGTCAGAACTGAATCGTTCAGACCAAAGCGCCTAATGGTCTGTTTAATCAACTTGGTATAGAAAGCCTCATTCCTGGTATCATCGAGAGTTCCGGATCTAAGCTTTTCGTCTGCTGCCATTCCGATATGTATTTCCAACTTCTTACGAAGATGTTTATCGAAATCTGAAACCCTCAAATCCGTCAGGTGTTTTGGGTAATCATCCTCACACATATTTTTAAGGAGAACCATTAGCGAGATTTCTGCTAATTAGCAGTTGCACATGTTCGGGACTTTCGAAGCTTCTGACTGGAAGATTCGCTGTGTCATTAATATGACAACAATCAAACGGAACGAAAAAAAACGACACGAGCTACGAAAATCGTTCCAAATTCCTTTTGACAACTGACTCCAACGATCTGGTGGCAGATGGATGCAGAGCTTTCAAAGGCGTTGTATCATCTGGAATTCCTTGGATCGTATCAGATCGGATCATACAATCGCAGCTTTTCGCATGCGTAGCATGGACAAAGAGCCAGAACATTATTAACAGTATTTTTGTAGAAATCCCTGCACGAAATTCTACCGAAATTTGCTAAACAATCTCTTGCGGAACTTTGAAACAAAAATTTCTCAAGCGGAATATTTTAAGACATTATTGAAAAAAACTTTTCTAGAACTATATTTAAAAAATCCTTGCAGACATCCTAGATAAAATTTGAATAATAATTCTACAAAAGCCTATTGAATTTTTAAAGTTGAGAATTATATACATGAGATTGTTGAATTCGTGCAAAAAATTCTTCTTGGGTTTCTCCAACAGATCAGGATTTTCTCCAAGCATTACTTCAGGAATTACCTTATATTGTATGTGTAGTTCTTTCAGATGTCCTCCAGGAATTCCTTTAAAATCACAAAACTTCACAAGTCCAGGAATTCCTCCAAAAATTTAATCACAAGAACGTTTTGAAAATCTGCCGACGCATTGCCAGAAGAAACTCCTGAAATAATTCCATGGAGAAATGCCGTCAAACTCCTGGAGAATACCTATTGAAACGCCAGAAGGAATATCTTAGGAATGTCTTAGAATCTTAGAGAAATTTTATAAAATTTTCTTCAAAAAATATCTCAAATAATTCATTGAGAAATCATTACAGGGCACACACAAAAACTGGCTTTCAGACTGTCATTTGTCACTGTAGTGTCGGTTCAATTGTTTTATTTTGCTTCATGGGTCTAAAACCCCCACACGGAAAGTAGAACTGGTAAGAGTAGGAAAATGTAATCATTTTTATAAATTTTAAGTTTTTTTGTTGATAAACAATTGCCAAAAATCTTAAAAATCTTGGTTTATCTCAAAAATCTGTAATCTTTACATACAGAAATCTGTATGGAAAAAATGAAAAAAAAACTGTGTCAATCTAGATAAATCTGCGCATGTGGCAACCCTGGAGGTAGATCGTTTTTAGGATGAGATAACTATGAATCCTACACTGAGAAAAATTCCACGGTTTTACCGACAATTAAACCATGGTCAAGATGACGTAGACTACTTTAAACCGTTCGATTAGTTTCGTTAGTTTCGTAGCGAAACATTGCAACGCAGGCACTCTTCTAATGGGACGATCGGTTAGCATAAGTAAGTGAATAAGTATGTTAGAACATTCTATGATTCGCATCTTAGAAATTATTTGGCGGCCTTGGAAAGGGACATTTGGTTTGAATGTTGGTATGCTGAAAGGGTTACGATTGTGCTGGCTGTAGTGATTGTGTTGATATGATCGACCAGCTGTAGAGCATTATCCTTATCGCGTTATAGATTGTTCAGGATCAGTTTGGGAATTCAAAGTCAACAATTAATGATATTTTTGTTAGTAGACAGTCGCGAAGAACTCCAACTGATTGAATCTCGAAAATCTATCGAGAAATGTTTCTGTTTCAGTTATTTTCAAGTTTTCATTTGACCCCTACCCTTGCCGTAAGGCGTAGTCTGTTCAAAATAGTGTGGGTGTGGTCCTAATAGATCTTTAGACCAGCTGTATCTTAGAAAATTAGATTGTACACTCTTTAGGGAGGTTTAAATGATGATACGGCCTCGAATTAAAGGCCCTTCTCCAGCGTCCCAACAAGTAGTTGGCAACGCATTACCTCTGGCTGCTTTCAGTTTCACCCGATAACCACGAGCTCGCTCGGCATCGGTACATGGTCGTTTCGGAGGATTTTCCGTATGTTCGATCTGAACGCGCTTCCGAAACTTGCGCATACGGTTCGCATCAAAACGATTAGGCAGTACACTTATTCTCACTTTCACTGTTTCTCAAAACTTATTTCTTCCTAGAAGTAAAACTCTATCCAACGTGAATCGTCAACACAACAGAATAACTGTTCATAGCAGTACATATTGGAATATGCAGTGAATGTTACTTTGGAATCTCATGTTCGAGAATCAAAACATTGTCCGTGATAGGGAATTTCTTGATACATACCGGAACGCAACATTCTTTAAAATTTTCCAACGCCGATTGATGAATATGTACGTGGAAAAAAATTAGCATTAGCATTGACGTTTGCACACCTCGTGGATGGAGCTACAATGAGGAATAATTCGTTGAAGACATTGCATGCCACCATGAAACGAAACCAGTTACTGATACGTTTTTTCACACAATAATCTACACGAAGACACTCTTCGATCGCTCACCTGGCCACGTCCATGCAACCGTTGGAGATAGGAAGGATTTGGTATCAACCTTAAGAAGACACGGGGAACCCACGTAGTCTTCAGTAGATTTCAAAGGAAAATGGAAATCAATAGTCGGAGAGAATAGTTGAACAGAATGCCCTGTTTGGTGTTCAGAACAAAAATTTATTCAAAAAAGGTCGTTGGGAGCATCTAGTCTAAGAAGGTTAAGTGATGCTCAATTTCTCTTCAAACGGTTGGGACTTTAGCATTAACTATAGTCCTAGCTCCCTATGGCTTATGGTTATAGCGCCATTACTCGCTCTTGAATATGTACGTGGAAAAAAATTCATCTCTTATTTGTAACATTTTGAATACTTGAGTCAATAAAATGGCAGTCGTACAAACCTCTAGTTGACGAGCAAAAAACTCGAAAATAAATCAATCAATAAATGGTCGAGTTATTAGCGTCCGGTGTTTCAATTTTTCGTGACGGTAGCCATTTGTAAATTGTACACCATAGTCAAGCTATGCAACGAAGAGAAAACTAAAATTGTTTTAGCCACCGCTGTCGGTCAAGTGGTAGAAGCTTGGGAATTAATGTTAGACAAATTCAAAACAAACAAACTCTCTCAAAATTGAATTGGTGAAAAGGACGGGTTTGAAATGGTCCGCATTTGAATTAAAACCTTCTAGGTCTAAATTTAGCCTGCAAAACAAAACTATAAGGCATCACCTTTTATTTTCGTTATTTTCAATAGTTTACAATTGTTAACGGATAATGTTTGATAGTTGAATTTATACGCGGGAAAATTTTCAACCGATTGATGTAAACATCTTGAAAATCTATCGAGCATTTATTATGTTATAAGCGTTTACTTTGTAGCGATATTTCGTGACGGTCGCTTATTTTTAGATTTTCCATTGACACCCTACCCTTGCCTTAAGACGTAGTCGTCAAAACCGTCGAATTCACCACGTTCGTGGCTTTCTTTACTATGGCCATGATAACAAGGACTATTCCGACATTATAGTTGAATCGACTATTTTTGAAGGTTGTTCTGACCTTGATGATAGTCGGTTGAAAATAACTATACTGCAATTGTCATCCTAACCCCCAATAATGGTAAAATGGATCATCAAATTTTCTCAGAGCAGTAGAACGACATGTTTACTCACTGAATACACTTGTGAATCTTAACACCAATACACTTCTTGAAGGTGAAATGGGATCTAGTCCATACCCAGTAGAAATTCAAAGTTAGACGGATAATCACTTCACGTCTTTGGAACTAAAATTCGCAGCTTTATCGAAACGAACAGGGTTCAAATTGCTAACCAAAGGATGCTCCAAAGGACCAAACATTTGCCGAACATGTTATGCACGTAGCCCTAATAGTGTTTGAGAATTGTGCTCAGCAAAATGCGAAGTGAGAGGGACTCGATCCCATATCATCACGTGAAGGCATGCAACCTAGACAGTCGAACCTATCATTGTCCTCGTGCCCACGTGGCATTCTGGACAGTTCTGAACACTATTAGGCCCTACACGCTAGAAGTATGAATCGTCGGCTCAGGAAACGTCATGAAATTTGTTGCAGATATTGAGTCAAAAAAGTCGGGATGAATACATACCATCTTGATGGGAGAAGCAATAGCAGGGTTCGACGTGTGCGGCTGAATATTTCCCGTGTCATGCAAAAGCCATTCTGGTGGAAGATCTTCGAGTCGAAAGTGTTTGCAAGTGTTATTGGCGTAAACTGTATCTGTAGCAAAGATCAGAAGATGCAAATTTTCTTCTACTTGACACGCCCTATGGGACTAGGCCTGCCGCTCAAATTAGTGTTCTTTGAAGCACTTTCACAGTTCTTAATTAATCTTCCAAAGCATCCAATCGTATAAGTGTTTGGCAAGCCCAATGTTCCAGGGCAGCCATACGAGTTTCACCCATAAAGACATTTGACTCCATCGCGAATCGAACCCCTGGACCCTTAGGATGCAGTTAGGGTGAAGTATTCGTAAACCAGAGTAACCTGCGATTCCATGAACCCCTAGCAACTACCTTGGTTGAGAGAATACATTCGTCATTCCTTCACTTAAACTTAATTGCAAGTTAAATTTACGTGTTGGGATTGCAGCCAAAACTTAGTGAAAATTTGCTTCTCAAATATGAGTATCTATATTTTAGATTTTCTTCAAGTGGATTGCGCAGTTTACCCCACTGTGCCATGGATAGACCTACATACCTATTGTTCTGAAGACATACGGTATTCGTATCAGCAGGATGTGGTCCTGCCTTTCCAAGTAACAATTTTTTGTTTTATGGTGGTTATGAAGACCATGATTTAGACTTGTAGAATGCTTTAAAACTTGCAATGTTGCTTACTAACTGAGCTCAGTTGGTAAAAGCGCAGCTACAAGGTATGACTATAGTTCAAAATGCTAATTTTGATGCCTATCCTGACATTGGAATTTTTCGTAATGCAAAATTTCAAAGAGGATGACTACAATAGGTGTCACCTTTTTCAGTCTTGGTTTATTTCAGCTGGGCAATTTTAACAGCGGAATTGATTATACCCGTTTTGAGTGTATTTTTTTGACAGCTTATCGCTGAAGGTAAATAAGCGATTCCGTTTGTTTATATTTATCAGCTACCATGGAAGCCATACGGGAGCAAGTTTTAAAATTACATTTGCAAAAGCTTAGACCGTGTCAGATATTCAATAGCCTTAAGCAGTTCTGAGTGACTAAGCGTTTTGTTTTTCGTACCTTCAAACGGTTCAAGGAAACTGGAAATGTCCATATTCAACACAAAGAAAGTGCCAGATGAACTGCCAGAACGAAGAAAAAGATCAAATGTGTGAGGGAGCGAATATGACGTAATCCGGCCGTATCTGGCCGTAAATTGAGCAAACAATTTCAAATGTCCCCTGTTTCAAAGAACAGGCTCCTCAGACATGATCTGGAATGCAAGCCGTACAAGAAACAACGGGTTCACGGGTTTACGGAGCGTCAAAAGCAAGCCAGGGTCCAAAGAAGCAGAAATCACGGTGACTGCGAGATTTTATTTTCGGATGAAAAGCTCTTCCTCCTTCACGACAGTCATAATCAACAAAATTATCGTGGGTATGGCAAAAGTCTTGCCAATATTCCAAGAGATAAACTAGCTGTAGAACGCTA
Source organism: Aedes koreicus (assembly GCA_024533555.2). Classification (NCBI taxonomy): domain Eukaryota; kingdom Metazoa; phylum Arthropoda; class Insecta; order Diptera; family Culicidae; genus Aedes; species Aedes koreicus. Next base: position 326,362 of record JAHHFK020003051.1, read on the forward strand.
TCAGAATGTATCGAAAATCATGGTATGGGGCATCGTTTCACGAAAAGGAAACTTCTTTTCATAGAACCTAACGTAAAAATCAACACTGAATATTACATCGAGCAGGTTTTGAAGAACCAGCTGCTTCCTCATGCTTCAATGCTGTATGGGAATATACCATATTGTTTCCAAGAGAACTCAGCTCCAGCTCACAAGGCAAAGAAGACACAAGAGTAATGCGCAGAAAATTTGCCCGACTTCATCACAAGCGAAGAATGGCCTGCATCTTCACCGGATCTCAACCCACTTGACTACTTTGTTTGGGGTTATATGCTTCAACATATAGGCCCTACGAAAGGGCTTACTTTAGATCGATTCAAGAAACATTTGGTTGATATTTGGGACCAAATTCCTCTGGAAATCGTGCGTGCCAGCTGCTATGGGTTTACAAAGCGTTTGCGCAAAGTTATCAAAGAAAAGGGCGAGAGATTCGAATTTAATTAATATGGTTTACTTCTATAACATATATCTTTCAAATGAAAAATAAATGCTATGATTTGGTTGATTTGTTTTGCTGTAATGCCATTTTGTTTTAGTGACACCTATTGTGAGACACCCTGTAAACTTGTCACGCTGCAAAAATGGTATCAGGCATCGAAAAGTTGCAATAAATAACTGGGGAAGTTCATCTAGAATACTAATCTTTGGTTCTAGCAGAATTTGCTGTTCACTACTGGGATCCCATGATGTTGAGGAGATATTTTCAAAAACATTATAATTTAATTTGGTGCACTGCACGCAATAAAAACTAATTTTGTCTTATTCTAATAATCAATAAGCTAGACATGTCAGGAAAGATATGCAGGGTAGCCAATTCCCGTTGCGGAGAGATTTCGACGGATCGATCTGTTCCACGAGGAATGAGAAGACAACGTTAGCCTCTCACCGCAAGTTCAGATCGACGGTGATGAAATCAAGGCGGTAGACGAATTCCTGTATCTGGGCTCATTGGTGATTGCCGATAACGACACCAGCAGAGACATACTAAGGCGCATTATGGCTGGCAATCGTGCCTCCTTTGGACTCCGAAGGACGCTAAGATCGAACAAAGTTCGCTGAACTATAAAGTTCACCATCTACAAGACATTAATTAGACCGGTAGTCCTTTACGAGCACGAACCATGGACATTGCTCGAGGAGGACCAATGCGCTCTTCGTGTCTAGGAACGGAAGCTGTTGCGTACGATCTACGGTGGAGTGCAGATGAAATACGGAGTGTGGAGGAGGCTAATGAACCTCGCATTGTATCAGTTACTGGGACAACCTCTCATCGTACAACCAGCTAAAATCGGTCGACTACGATGGGCTTGGCATGTCGTAAGAATGTCGGCCGACAGAAGAAGAAGAGGCGCGCAACGAGCAAGGTGGCTCGCGGTTCTATTTTCTAATTCTTTTCAGTTTGTACTGAATCGGTACTAACATTTAAAATATTCCTCTATTTATAAGTGAAGAATATACTGAAAACAAATATAAAAAAGACGCGAATCGTTTAGCGAACTGAACCCTGCTTCCAACCCAACCAATTTATTCAACCTTTCAGTGATTTCTCGTGGAAGAGCAGAGGATTCCTTGGCTTCCAACAAAGCGTATCACGTCAACACATTCCCTATCCTTTCCTTATTTGACCTGCAGTCGGGCGGAACCTGCGCTGATATTACCTCAATTTAGGAGGTTTTTATTAATTGAGGATGTATGTTAGTCCAAACCATCATCTGTTCAGTCTCAGGGTAATTACAGCTTGTTCGGATCAAAGGTCGGATTTTAAAAACAAACCGTTTAAGGCTATCGCCCTTACACAGGATTGTAACCAAAACGGTTTGATTTTAAAAATCCGACCGGAACTTCCTTCTATCTCGTTCTTGCGAATTTCTGCCTTTCTTACTACGCTTGTCAGTACCACGCCGTATGTCGAATGTTTCCGTAACTGCTCGTGGGACGCGCGAATGAGTTTAGGCACCACTGTACCGTTCACCCTCTATGCAGTCAGCGTCTTCTGTTTTGTGATCGTCTAACCAAATTTCACTTAAGGGCCTTCGCTGAAGCATTCTCGACGGCAGCCATTACCTCTAAATTTCGAATTGATAAAACTCAGAATCTGTACTAGATATTGGATATTTAATCACATCAGTTTGTATGCTTACTTGCTGTGAGCAATCTGATGTAGTTCGACTCGATGTTCATCAACTAAAAATCGAGATTTATCAATTTGAAATAGCGAGGTAAATTTGCGGAGAGAGAGAGAGAGAGAGAGAGAGAGAGAGAGAGATTAAAGATAGGAAAAAATACACGGAGCAGCAACTCACCTTAACACACTTTCTGGTTACTCCATCACGGCCTACTACGCTTGTCGCTCGTTTGAATCTACAGGTGCTGGTCTCCGGATACGATTGGTACGGCCACGACTCAACGGACCCAACACTTCCGGTTGGAACCATCCCGCTCGTAGACGAGATCACCTGCTTGCAACGGTCTTGATTAGTCGAAGTACTTCGATCTCTGGTTTAATGAAGGCACGTACTCCGTTATCTACCTCTCCCATATTACATTGGCTGGCTGTTGTGTGCGCTGGTAAGAGTCCCGAAAAGCCACTGCAGGATGAGGAGGTGGAAGTGTACTGCTTAGCTGGTTCGGTGGTTCACCCCTCAAAAAATGGTTTAGAAGTGAGGTGAGCGGACGAGAGTTTATGATGTCCACTGCCTCTACAACTGCTGCAGAATTTCATTCGTCATACAGTGCTGTTAGCGCCTCCTTCACGGAACGTACCAAACGCTCCCAGACACCTCCCATGTGTGGTGCGGCGGGAGGATTGAACGTCCACTTCGTTCTCGCGTTCGTAAGCTGATCTGCACAGCCATCTCTGATGCCCTGCACAGACTCTACAACTCCTTTGCTTGCTCCTTGAAAATTCGTTCCGTTGGCGGAGAAGTACTCGATTGGTCAGCCCTGGCGACCGATAAACCGATGTATCGCCATCTAGCAGGACTGTGTTGTCAGCCCGTGTGCCATCTCCAAATGCACCGCTCGTATCACCATGCAGGTGAATAGCGCTTCTCTGTTCGTCATCCTATGGTCACGTCAATTTTATTCATTTATTTACATGGCATAACGTCACAATACTATAACATAGCCTGACACACAATATCCCTCCATAATGCCCGATTCGTGGCTGCTCCTCTCCAATCCCTTGGACACCTTGTACCCCCTAGGTCTTGCTCCACCTGGTCTGACCATCTTGCTCGTTGCGCCCCACGTCGTCTTGTATCAACCGGATTCCCGTCGAACACCATTTTTGCAGGATAGTTGCCCGGCATTCTCGCAACATGTCCTGCCCAGCGTATCCTTCCAGCTTTTGCCACCTTATGAATACTGGGTTCGCCGGCGAGTTGCGCGAGCTCGTGGTTCATCCTTCGCCTCCATAGTCCGTCCTCCTGTACTCCACCAAGGATGGTTCTTAACACCCGTCGCTCAAAAACTCCGAGTGCTCGCAGGTCCTCTTCAAGCATTGTCCACGTCTCATGCCCGTAGAGAACAACCGGTCTTATTAGCGTTTTGTACAGGATGCACTTCGTACGGGAGCTAAGTCTGTTTGACTGTAGTTGCTTGTGGAGCCCGTAGTATGCATGACTTCCACTCATAATCCGCCTCCGGATCTCACGGCTGTTATCGTTGTCCGCAGTAACCAGTGAGCCGAGATAGACAAATTCATCGACTACCTCGAACTCATCGCCGTCGATCGTTACACTGCTGCCCAGTCGGGTCCTTTCGTGCTCGGTTCCGCCTGCCAGCATGTACTTCGTTTTGGACGTATTTATCTTCAACCCAATCTTCTCTGCTTCGCGCTTTAGTCTGGTGTACTGCTCTACCACCGCCTCAAATGTTCTGCCGACAATATCCACGTCATCGGTAAAGCAGATACATTGACCGGATCTGTTGAAAATCGTGCCTCGCATGTTAAACGCCGCTCGTCGCATAACACCTTCAAGAGCAATGTTGAACAGGAGGCAAGAGAGACCATCACCTTGACGAAGCCCCCCTGCGGGATTCGAATGAACCCGATAATCCACCCGATATCCTCACACAGCACTGGGTTCCATCCGTCGTAGCGTTGATAAGACCCGACTTCCCCGGATGGTCACGTCAAACGGTTTTCAATATATGACGCCAACGCAGCTGAACGGCCGAAGATTCGGCGTGATTCGCTGCACTGCTAGCGGAACCATTCTCGGGACATCGGGACGGCAAATGCAGGCCCCTGACACTTTCCTCGCCACTGCACCTACGTGCGGAATGTAATACAGTTGTCGAAGTTCATTCTTCACCGCTTGGCGGTACATATGGTAGGCTGTACTATCAGCTTCTGATGATCATCCGGCAGAATCACGGGAAATCGTAGATCGAACGGTGAGAATTCCGCTCGCTCGACTCGTCCTTCCATCCTCATCCTCGTCGGGTCAGCTGGTACGGCAGGCCCGACCTCTCGATCGCCATCCACTAGCTCGCTGGAAAATCCTTGTTCTTATGCATCACCTTCAATTCGTCGATAAATCTCTCCGTCTGTGCCATCTTCATCACGTACAGCTTGGCTTTCAGGTACTCTTCTTGGCGCAGCTGCACTCGAATCGAGGCAACTGTATTCAGCTTCCGCACTCTTAGCTGCCGATTGGCAGACCCTCTGCCTTTCGCTTGCAGTTCGACACGAAACGGAACACACAAGCCATCGTCCGAACCAACACAGCTGATCTGGCAACGACGGAGTAGCAACCTCGGGCGGTCACTCATGCTCATTCTCAATGACTAATGAGAAAAGCACTGATTTTTGTAGTTGTTCAAATATACATAGGTCACGAGGAAGAGACCCCACTGTATTTTAACATCTCAGAATCCCGTAGAAGGCTATGAACTTTGACATTGAGCAGACATTTTACTTTCCTCGGAAACACCCAGACGAAAACCTTCACCGATAACAATTCAACGCCTCTGTCATTGCGACTCTTCGAAAAAGACGAAGAGAAATCTGTGCCGGATGACCCCCGGGTAGATCCCAAAATAGACTAATCATCAATTTGTAGTTTCGGAAGCGGAAGCGCACAATTAATATCAACATTGATTAGTTCAGGTTAAGGTGAAAACCCAGCAGCACGATCTATTTGTTTTCCCCAGAATCGAATCAAACCAAAAACAAGCTCAGTTTCTAAAGTTTCCGTTTCGATTTCTAGAAGCGAAATTGAATATTCATCGAGCGGAGTTCGACCGCCACGATAAGATCATTGAAGAACATCCACCTGCCTGCTCGCCATCGAATATCATGCGTACATGTGTCTAAGTGTGTCCCTCGACCAAAAAAAAAAGATCATCATTTTTTAGCACTCAAATTCGAACCAATGTCACGCTTGGTCCGGGCACTCGGCAACGTGGTGACAAGCCAATGTTTATTTTATACGTTAGATTACAAATTCAAGTTTTCGTTTTTTCGTCATTTGCGGCGGCGAGGGAAGACGGATGATGGAAGTCGCTGCCGCCGTCTCTAGTGAACTGTCCTTGAGCATAATCGATGGACGACAATCTATGAGCCGAACGGAGTGAGCCGCGGCGCGACCCAACCTGGCCTGCCTCGATCGCTTTGTTAGAAATGCGAAGAAGAAGAAGAAAATCTTATCGCGTAGAGGAGGTGCCAGATTCGACAGCCGACGGAAACTCGCACACAGCTGCGGCCAAGAGTTGGTACTTTTCCTAACTAGGTTGCGGTCATCCGCCGAAAAAGAGCGCAGCAATATTTTCCATTCGACAACATCGTCATCGATCGATCGGAACCGGGGAGAGTATAGTTCCTGGTGCGAGAGACTGGCGGAGAGGGATGATTCCCGAAAATAAGAGCCGATCGCTATACGATTCCCGAAATTCTATCCGCCAGACTATAGCTTAAGCCACCGTAGAAAAGAGCCGAAAGAGAAACTGGTTCCGTCCGTTCGCCCGTCCGTTTCTTTTCTTCTCCTCAGATGTTGTTGTTATTGATATTGATGTTGTTTGTCCGTATTTCTGCCATGTCCGCCGCGGACGAGTGTGCAGTAGGTATCTCCGAGTTGTTGTATCTAGGCGCAATTCACAGATAAAGCAACCGATAGGGAGAGACAGACTCACTTTTTGGGGTTGGTCAAGCGCGAAATAGCGGATCGGATGCGGGATGGCTGAGCTGAGAGGTGAGAAATCATTGGACGTCGACGAGCGAGAGCGCGATGACAGCGGGGGTTAGAGGACGAGGAGGGGGAGGACGAAAAATCAAACTCCGAAAACTAGGTGGTATGACCTCAATAAGCAACTTTTTTCCTGCTTCGAACGACGCGCGAAGAAACGCATTGACTGGACTGGACTGGACTGACTGACTGATCGGTCGTCGGTGTGCGCGGAGTGCGGTGAATAACAACAAAGTGCCAACAGGCTCTCGGGCACTGGCTGACTGATGGTCACGATGGACGGTGGTGCTATTTCTGGTTGTGGTGGTTCCTCCGTGGTATGCGTGCCGTGTGTGGCCCACCTTTCGGGGGTCTTACTGCTCGCTCTCTGCCATTGCCATCGCTGCCTTATCTGGTTTTCTCCGTGCCGAAAGGCGGTGGAGGGGGGAAAGGCTTTGGGCCAGTTGAGCTGATTGCCGATTTTGGTTTGGGGTTTCGTTCGATATCAGATCGTTTTATCGGATGCAGCTTATCAGGGTTGCCAGCAGAGTTTGAAGGCGAAAAAATCCACAGAACGATGAATTGCACCCATGACACTCTTCGATTTGGATGGAACATTGCACTTGGTTTTGGTATGAGAAACCATGTTTTTTTCACGTGGTCAAAAATTGGGTTGGTTCAAGACTAATTTTTCAAAATGGCGCATGTGTTTTCATATGTGCAATCTTCAAAATATCCCAGCTCGAAAACCGTTGATTGTAATGAAATTGTGTCTAAGAAGATGTTGTAGATAATCATTGGAGCTTTATAAAAAAATACACACAGAAAAGAAACTTTATACTTAAATTTGAAAATCGTTACTGCCTATCATTGCAATGTCCGATTTCTCTGGAAATTCCTTCAGTCAAACGAAGATTAATTATAATAATAAAAGGTTCAAAAAAAAAAAAAACAAAAACATGATTTTTTATATTTTGAGGTTTTTATAGGAAATAACTTATCGTCTTCTGTATGTATAAAACTGAAATGCTGCCCGTTCGTGACAGCATAACTCACGAACAACACGATGGATTTACTTGATTTCTGTTTTAATTGGTTCACCTTGGTTCCCAACAGGTCGAATGTAAAGAAAAAAATTTCAAAAATTTACTGGAAAATGAAAAAAAAAAATCATTAAAACTAAATTGCCATTTTATATGGGAATATCATAATATGCTAGAAAGCAAGACCATCTTTCGATTTGTACGGAGAAACCGTTGGAAACTATTATAATGGCGTCGTAATTAACAAAAAAAAAAAAAAAGAACGAGAGAGGAGAGAATCACTGATTGTTGGTTAGGACTTTTTGAAAAGTTATGAGAAAAATGATAATACACTGGAGTCGTTTATTTCGTATTTTTTTACGGGGTTTTCGGAATTTAACGCGGTTTTCGTATAAAATACGCGGTTTTCGGAATTTGATCAGAAACGCGTCTAAAACATAACTTTTATCGCTTTTTACGAGGTTTTCGTAAATTACAGGTTTTTACTCGGATTCAGGGATTTACTCGGTTTTTTTAAGTACTTTTTTTTACATCGCCCTCATTCCTGTGCAAAAAGTAACCTCAGAGTAAACGATTTATAACGTGTAGATGCACGTATAAACTGGAACGTTTGTATTGGTGACACCTCCAAGCGAGATGTAAATTCTCGATCAACATTAGAATAGGGCCTATCAACATTTGTAAACAAATACTTCTGAGCCCTTTTTCTCGCAAGCCATAGGCCACCCACGCAAACCAATACCATAATCATGTAGGGGAAAGTTTCCCCTACACGATGATGCTATAGGTTTGCGTGTGTAGCCTATGGCCTGCGAGTAAAAAAGGCTCAGAAGTGTTTGTTTACAAATGTTGATAGGCCCTATTCTATTGTTGGTCGAGAATTGGAGTGAAAGTCAATGGAAAGTGAAAGTATTAGTTTATGTCTTCTGTGTTGAACTGACAGGTCTGTAATTACGTTTTTGCTTACATTAGTCTCATTCGCCTTGTGATTAATAGTGCTTCAAAAAGATGAAAACGACGATATTAGTAGAAATGAAAAAGAATCTTATTTCAGTTAATTTCAATTAGTATTGTTGTGCAATGCCTCCAACTAGACGGAATAATTCGGTTCCGTCGCACGGCTGCCACGAATGAGACAAAGCGACGATCAGCGAGGAACTTAAACTTAATTGGATCGACAACGGATGGCACGGGCTCGAATGATGTTAAGTGAAGAAGAAAGAGCAGCTCAAAATACAAGCGATAGAGTTAGAAAGAAGCGTAATCGGGAAGTATCAGAAAAATTGACTACGAAGGCAAGCCTACGTTCCACAAAATCTTCAACGTGCTGCATTTCAATACGACCCTTTGGTTGATTACAATGCGGATATATCCGTCGCCATTGGACCAATGAGTGTAGTTTGTTCTCATTGTAATACATTGAAGATCCCAAATGAAACACCAGAGCCTTTGCGCTCATTGATGTCTGGATCAGGAAATGCTTCTAAACATTTTCTGCAGAACAGCCAGAGTTATAATGGTTGTTTTCAAATGACTTTATTTGTCGCAACGCACATAATAATATTAAAAAGTTTTCTTGGACGTTGAACCTTACAGAGTATAAAAATAAGTGAATTGTTAAATTGTGAAACCATCTACGTTACAGGTCAAATTAACCAAAAAGCGGGTTCATTGTTGCCACCGACGGACGCAGACCATATTTCATGGGAGATTCGCTCAGCAACATTATTCCACCACGAAGCGGGACATTGTACAGCAATTGCAAGCGATGCTTCATGAGTACAATGGATTGATTCAAATGTTCAAGACTGCTCTAGATCGAATGCCATCTAACAACCATAAGATTGCGATTCGAGCTAATGCCTTCTCCAATTTTCCAATAACTTGTTTAATTGTAAGCAGGACAACGTCTGCTGGGTCAACTAGTATTAATATTTAGGCTCAATCGGACGTGGTTTGGAGGTGCCTCTAATCGATCGAAATTTTGAATTTTCTGGAACTTTGAAAACTTTGGAGTGCAGATTAATTAACGGAGCAATTGATGAAATAATTGGTGGGTGATATTTCATTGGGGTGGTTCTTCCATTGGGGTGATTCTTTCAGTTAAAAATGGTTTTTATTCCGAAAATTATTTTGACTTAATAGAAGAAAGTTGATTAGCCACTTCGAATATTTGAGGGCACAGATCTGTAAAACTGTATAATTGTCAGATGCCGAATTTTAATGGCTTGTGTGCTGCAGTGCAGCAAAAATAATATTAATGTTTGGCATGTGAAATCTTCGTAGTTTCTTAGATGTTTGTCTCTGCAAATTCTAAGCGAACTTGCAAACCTCTGTTGGCGGAATCTGGGCCACTTGGTCAAATGAGTGTAGAGTTATTGATTAGACTCGTTCTCTGTTCACATTTCAACTGAAAAATTCGCAACGAGAAATGATCATCAAGGTACGTAAGCAGATTGAATGTTTTGAAATTAAAAAAGTACTGCTTATGATTGAAAGAAGCAAAAATTTCCCATGAAAGTTCGTTAGTTTCATGTCCTAACGATGTCATGAAATAATAAGTTCAATCTTTCACTTTTTAAAATCTGGCCTAACAGCACATTCGACAAAATGGCGTTCGGCCAATCAGTATTCTTTCTAGTGACCCTAAATCGTCGGAGCTACGACCGGTCTAAGACCCGATGAACTCCCACTTACTTAGTTGCTACTCCTATTTTTTCGTTCTAATCTTTAGGACTGTCTTCAACCTTCATCTTCACCTGCGTCCACCCGTTGCTCTTTTTCTATCTACTTATTCTTGGACCAGAGGTAGACATTATGTTCACTCCTAACTTCCTCTCTAACTTCGAGTTTGATGATGGATTCGAAGTTTCAACAGACCTTACCTTACCAAACAGACCAAGGCCGGTGTGGCCTCTGTTGTACACAGAAGTTGGTTAACTTCTGTATTATTTGTAACATTGATTTTTTTTTTAAGGGCGGCTTGTTGGGCCTTCCCCAATCCCCTGTCTCGCCGGAGGACCATCGTGCACACTATTTAGAGTCCCACGCTGGCACGAGGACGATGATCAGCCGCTCCTAACGCCCCTGACATGGAGAACAGACGCTCAGAAAGACTGCACTCTTTGAAGAGGGCAGCCCCCTTCCTTGTCAGCATATGACCAAGGTCCAACCAACCAACCAGTCATTTACCAACCAACAGACTTAGCTTCAACAGACCACAAGTCTAAATCGGCAAGGCTGAGGTACGTCTTCATTTGGTTTGTCTCCGATTTAAAGAAAATTCTTCGTATGGCAACGAAAACGAAGTAGTTATGGATAGAAATGTGCAAGAATGTGTGTTTCATAATTGGAATGGTCTCACCAATTTCTACCATTCGATGAAGAGTAACTTTTTTAAAGATAATTGGCGAACCTGGCTGAGTCAAAAAAATAAAGAAAGAAAAAACCTGTCTTAACAAGCAACAAGATTAATCGAGTACTTTTTCAAATGGGCGTATGGCACAAAATGTAAACAAATGATTTTTTCATTGAAGATAATTGCAAAATGTGTAATAAGTTTACTAAAATTATAACATCAGTGATAATCGATTTTTTCAAGTTAAGAAATTATTTCCTAAAATCGATGGTATATCCCTACTTACATTCTTCTGGAATTACGCAGGTACGTTTGGCGTAAGTAAATTTTTATCCCGAAAATTTACGTAATCATGTGACGCATCAGCATTACAGTTTCCTAACTTGCCGAAACAGCTTGACGTAAGTGACATGTCATCCAAAAACATCACGTAACGCTCAGACGTAAGGAACGACTAGCTGTCATTATGACTTATGAAAATGGCGTATTCCCGTATGCTGAAGCAAAATGACTCAAATTCTGTTGCTTACGAAACTCCGATTAGTTTCAAATATAATTTAAATTCCTACCTCAATGAGCCAAAACCTTCGCTCAAATTGTCGTGTAGAAGTAATCATAGTGTGCAGTAAAACATAACTCCAAGTTTTATCTCCCCTAACGCGAGGAGAATGCAAATTTGATGAAACTGACGGAAATCAATCAATCTTTCTAGATTGACCGTCGATTGTTTTGAATTATGCATGTTTTGGATGTTATCATGAGACTCTTTTAGCATTGACCATTCTCGTTTGATGTGTATTTAGTATATATAGATTTTCATTGACGAAAATAGATGATACGATGGGAAATCTTTTTTTTTCTCAGAAAATCTATATGGACTGAACTCTAAACCTTGCCGTGAATCCGTTGAAATAAACACATTTACGAACCTTGCAAAATGCTCATGGGCTGAGCCAAAAATGCAATCCGCATAGCGACTGTGGATCTACACTTAGCAACTGCTTAGTATTTCATCGAATCGACCGGCATCGATCGCCAGCGGCCATTTCGGAGCAGTACAAAGTGCCAAATTTCTCGAAAAACTTACCTAATTTGCATTCGAGTATATCGCCTTCCGAGATCCCGTTTCCCGTAGCTATAACACGTTTTAATCAGCTCGCATTCACAAGGGTAAGGGGCTTTCATTTACATAAACATTCCTGCGACATCAGATCAGCGGCCGAAACACGCACACGCACGTGTGGGAGCAACCCTCCCTACTCCGGTTTGGCGTTTCGATTCGAGAGTTATTAGCTGCTTTCAAGGTGGTCATCTTCAAAAACCGTTTTCAGGTGGCGACTAATCGCGAGCAAACGGGTTCCTCTCGGTCACGCGAAATAGACCTTCACACGCGGCGATAATAATTCGAGACCGTGTGGACATTGTTCACACCGAAAATTGCGTTGGATTACAAAACAAATGCAAGGAAATTATTTCCCAACGCACACACACACGCAAAAAAAAACACATCAAACGAGTTAATTCTCCGTTTCCGGAAGAGTGCAACATTGGTAGCGAAACAATCATTTTTCTTTTGGGTGCACGGAAGACCTTGCACTGTCATACTCTTTTTTGTTCGAGAGCCCGCCGTGCTGCCCTTCCTCATTGCGAGTCGAGTCAATAATTTCGATCCACATGAATGACAATTGGCAATAGCACTCAATTGTGCCGGTCGGTACTCATCGCGACGATGAGTGCTGCTCATTAGATCACACATTGGAGTTAAAAAAAAAAGGTAAACAGGTCGCGCGACGTTCGCTCAAGCGGTGATCGTCAAATTTTCAAGTTTAAAACTAATTAGGCCCATCAAAGCGCAGGCCGGAGTCGATAAAGCAGATGATGATGATGGCGGTGGATTATGAGAAACCATCAATCAAGGTAATCCGGTGCGTGCGCAGCGGTTGAATGCAAGTCGCCTTCTTCTTCTACTTCTGCTTCGGCTTCGGTTTGATTATTTGTTAGGTTAGGAAAAGACACAAGCGCGTAATTGCGAAGTCATCTACCGGGTACTTCATCAAGTGATTGTTTTGTGTGCGTTGTTCGTTGTTGGGCTTTGCGGAAATTGTCGGGCTCATCGGAAGTTACACGAGTCGGCGAGGAAATGTCCAGATTGACACGCAAATATTCGACAGTGGTTCAAGGGAGCACTTGATTTTGTCGAAAAGCTGCGTTTTGTAATGCGTATAATGACTACACTTTGGAATGGCGAGGAGCGGTTGGTGCGATAATTGCACGTTATCTACGCTTTTAAGTGATGGCGGACTTGAGTGAGCAGACGCGCAAATTTTCGACAATTAGAGATTGCCGCACCGAAAGGCCGCGGCCGTCCTTGATGAGCGGATTATTTTTTCGCACCAAGAAAGCTCAGGATTTTCGTACACACCCACCGCCTTCGGGCACGTTCATTGCGATCGGTCTTACGCCCAAACAATAAGCATAAATAAATCGATACAGTCTGATAATCACTCGGAATTTTCATCATATTTCATAACAACGGCTGTTTTTCTCGGCTTTCCCCACCGCGGTCGGTGTGCGGATCGGATTTGGCCCGAGGGGGTCCCAGCCAGCAAAGCGAGCGAATGAGCGAGTGGACACGAAAGTGAGAGTTTCGTTCGCAGTGCCGAACCGTGAGAAGCTGAAGCGCTGAAGTGAATGCTGGTTTTCTTTCTTTTCTTTTCGTCGGTGAAAGAGCGGGATGCGCGATCGTCATTACGCACGATGATGACGAGGACGACGACGATCGTACGGAATTTTTACGATCGCTGGTGGCGATCTTATTAAATACTCTGGAGCTGGAATGAAAAAAAAAATCATCGCGGCGGGTCGATCGAAGTGCTGAAAATTAGCAGCCATTCCCCAACATGCGTGAGGACGGGCACTGCGATCGGTGTTATTATTATTTGTTTTCAATCACGAATATGGCGAAAAAGTGAAAGGTGCTGGGTTCGGGTTCGACTCCACCACTACCACCGACGACGACGTGGACCAATTTGTTGGCGATGGGCTCGTGACGGCGACAGAGGGTGAGAGAGGCCGGCTGGATGGGCCTGCAACGATATGCGGGTCAATGTTACAGTTGATGAGTTGCTGGGAGGATTTTGTGGCGGGATTGTTGTCTGGACGATGCTTATTGAGTATATCTTTGATAAGTAGAATGAAATTTGAAATTGCACGTTTTTCATTTCGTCGCGTTCAGGTTGCACTTGCACGCTTAGAAAAAAATACCTTTACTTTTTTTTTCATTTGGTTTTGATTTCCAAAGCTAAAACCAATCCCAGAATTCGTCGATAACGACTCAGTTTTGATTTGAGCCGAGTAGTTGTGTAGATGAGAGACTCTTTAGCTCTTCGACGCCAGTAAAAAAGTCTAAATTCGCGAAATATTACTATTAAAAATATAGTATAATATAAATATAATCGTTGTGGTCCAACCACAAAAATTTGCGTTGCATTGCGATAGTAATAGAGTATTTCATAGATTGCAAGGACTGTAAGGAGTCATTTGACCTAGTTTATCATATGTAAAGGGTGTTCCGATCAAAATTTGGTCAAACAGTAATGTGTGTGAGTCGATAAAAGTTTTTATTAATAACTCAAATTCTTTTTCTTTTTCAAGTTCAGTTAATACAGAATACAGGAGAAATATTCAGCCAAGCTTCCATTTTTTTACCGAATGCGAATTACCGGGTCTTTCGTTCAACACCTGCCATAAGATTTTGTACAGTCTCCTTGTCCACTTTATTCGCCGCAGAACGCCAGTTTGCCTTGAACTGTTTCTCGCTCACAACAGCTTTTTGAGTCTTCTTAAGGTTCCGCTTGACGATGGCCCAATATTGTTCGATTGGGCGGAGCTCTGGCGTGTTGGGAGGGTGTTTGTCCTTGGGCACCACTTGAACGTTGTTGGCAGCATACCACTCCGTGGCCTTTTTTCCGTAATGGCAAGATACCAAATCCGGCCGAAATAGAACGGAACAATTATATCGTTTCAGGAAAGGCAGTAGACGTTTTTGTAGGCACTCGCTCAGATAAATTTCCTGGTTGATGGTTACGGTCGCAATGTAAACATTGCTCAGGTACAGATGGACTGCCACACCAGATATTTCTTCGCGAACTTTGACAGTTTAATGTGCTTGAAAATATATGCCACCTTTTCCCGTCCGGTTGCCGTACACAATTTCTGTCCTGGAAGCTGTTTAAAAAGACATTTACACCGTCTTCAAGTCGAGGTTGTACAGACTGAACATTAAACATAGAGCGAATTACAACGGACACCTTAACCTAACACCCAGTGGACCAGATTGGACATTTTCGTTTTGCGAAAAGTTCCACAAGCTGGAGCGGGAATCGAACCCTCACTTCATGGCAATCGCTTGAACGACGAAAGACGCCGCTAACCGCTTGACCACGAAGCCTACTAAATTGTCTAAAGTCTGCCTTGTCGTAAGTTTCATCGTCCTGTACACGCAATCAAACTTCGTCAGCATTGTCGTATACAACTTTCGCGATCGTGCTTTGGCCGACGTCTTTTGTTTATCGTCGCGATTTGGAGTCACCACTTTCTTGTAAGTCGACAGTCCAGCTCGATTTTTTAGCTCTCCACGTTTGAAGGCGCCACTCTCAGTTTCTTTGCGACATCTCGGACGGAGTGGTTGGGGTTCCGCTCGAAACAGCGGGCAACTCTTTTTGTCGTCGCTGTGGCCTCCGGCTTTCGATTTCCCCTCGATCCAGCTTTCCTGGCTATCGACAAACGTTCACCGAACACTTTTAAAACGTTGGTTACAGTTGATTTAGCCACATTCAACAATTTCACCAACTTGGCGTGAGAGTAGTTTGAATTTTCACCACGCACGTGCAAAATTTTAACGCGTTGCTTCTCTTCCTTCGACGACATTTTGATAACTGAAATGCTTATCTCAAAATCAAAATATAGGCATGATGCTACACGCACACATCTTCAAAATGAGAGCTGTGCAAAATTTTTTAATGCACGATTAAAGGAAATGCGTCAAGTTTAAGTCGACCAAATTTTGATCGAAACACCCTGTAGTCCAAAAAAAAAAAAATATTAAAAAAAATATTTCAAATTTTTTTTACAAAATACTTTTTTTTTCTATTTAGTTGTTAAAATCAGCCCTGTCGTTCAAATGTTATGATTTTCCGAGAAAAGATGTTTAAAAAAATTCAATTTTTCGGACCAGCCTAAAGCATAACGCAGTCGAACGCATAAATAAATGGTCACCCTAATGACAAAATAAGAAAATACGGGTCAAATAGTCTTCGCTTGAGAACAAAACTACCAGTTCTTATGAAATTCTGAGAGATCGTATATCTTTCTTTCTATGGAATTGCTGTATGTAAAAAATATATTTTATTTTTCATATGTTTTGTCTTAGTGGTACACTCCATTTTTTTATAGTCATAATATCAAAAATCGATCTAGTAGGTCAAAAGATTTGATATTACCAAATTCAAAGAGTTCAGATATTTTTCTGAAATAGGACTACGTCTTTGTTTTCTATACTGGAATACAATTCAAAAAAATAATAATATCGAATTGCGACCGTCACGAAAAGTGGTCAGATTTTAAGCGGTAATATCTCAGTCGTTTCAGCAAAGGTTTTAATTTTTTTTGCACCAATCGATCGGAAATATTTCTACGCATCGATGCAATCGGACATTGTTGATTTCGGGCCACAAACTATTGAAAAATTTCAAAATGTTGAGCCTTGTCTTAAAAAGTATATTAATTAAAAAAATATTGCATTCTTCAATCAAAATGGCCTACATTTAGTTGCGTAGTCCTAAAGGGTATTCCACGTCAAATTGCATCATGGAAGAAACGCTGTAGAAAATTACACATTGGGTATTTTCTCTTAAAAATTTGGGCAGGTTAGAGGTTTTTTTTTGTTGTATTTTTATCGCTGTCAGTTTTTCGAAAATTGGAAAAAATGGCGTCACCCAAAAAGCAACGTCGCGAATTGATTTTGCGCAAGCACTTGGAAAATCTCCAACTCTCTCATCGGGACATCGGAAAGCAACTCAGAATCGTGCAGTCAACGGTGAGTCGTGTGTTTAAACGTTTCTACGAAACTCTGAGCTTCGAACGGACGGAGAAATGCGGTCAGAACGGATGTTCTATTAATGATCAGGATCACAAGCGTGTCGTCGTTTAAGTGGAATCCCCATGCTTCGGTCAGGGATGTGGCCAAAAAGTTGAATCTGTCCAAGTCTTTCGTTCAGAGAGCCAAGAACCGGAAGGAACTGCATACGTACAAAGTGCAGAAGGCCTCAAATCTTGACGAACGGCGAAATACGGTGGGAAAGTCACGAGCCCGGAAACTATACACCCAATGCTCACAAAGCCTCGTTGTCTTATCAGGGGTTATAAGACTTACGTTAAGGCGGACTTCCGACAGCTTCCAGGGCACCTGTTCTTCACCGACCAGCACAAGTTTGATGTTCCGGAGGTGGTGAGGAAGCAGACACTTTCAAAGCTCGCCAAGAAATACATGATTTGGCAAGCGATCTGCTCATGTGACAAACGGAGTGCGCCGGTCGGGACTACCGGGACTGGAAACGGGGAGATCTACCTCAAGGAGCGTCTGCTTCCTCTGCTGAAGCAACACGGAGGCCCTACGATCTTCTGGCCGGATCTAGCTTCGTGCCACTATTCAAATGTTGTCCTGGAGTGGTACGAAGTCAACGGGGTCATTTTCGTACCCAAGGATATGAATTCCTCCAACGCACCGGAACTAAGGCCCATCGAAAAATACTGGGCTATTTTTGTCTGAAAGTTTGAAAAGGAGCGGTCAACTAGGTAATTTTTTACAGCGTTTTTTTCCGATATGCAATTTGAAGTGAGACGTTTCAAATTTCACTTTCACTCAACCGAATCTTTAACGATCCCTTTAACGTTCTACTATTAGATGAATATTGCTGAGTTGAATGAGTTTAAAAAAGCCAGCGTTTTTTATTCTGTATTAAAGGTCTCAGGACGTGAGTGTGACTTCCTAATGGACGCCACCTACAGTACTGGCAATAATAAATAGCACAGTACTTAAATAAGTTTAAAATTAGTCATAGTGTTTTGACTAAGCTGTCATACATGACATAGGAATTGATGAATATCTTGTGTATATTTTGAAGCCTAAGCATTTTTGCGAAATACTTTCATTGTTTAGTTGCTCAAAAAATATTTATTAAAAATGTTGTCAAAATTAAACCACCTCTAGGTTGGTTTCTGCTTTGAATGTTGAATGTAGAAGAGGGAAATTGGCATTAATTTTTATAGCAGAATAGATCTTTATTTTCTTTATCTTTATTTTATTCTTGTTATTTAAAAGTTGAAAAGAATTTTTCGGTTCATAATTTATTTAAAAAAATACGTACAAAGACAACAACTCATTGATTAACACATCGCTTTTCCGTGTATTCCGTGTTTTGTGTGAATGTGTGTATACATGTGAATAATGGTCTATCTATATCTAATAATTATCACTTCTAATCGAATCTTTTCTTATCCTCTTTCAGGTATGCATCGGTTTTCCCATTTACAACTCATAGCTCGCTCAGCATCCAGTCCAAACTGACAACTGACAACTTCCGGCATGTACCCCTGTTAGACCGATGAACCAGAAGGAATAACAGTGGTTTGGACATTCTCTTCTTGCTGATCGTCTGCCACAGAAGAACCTTCTTCGGGAAGTTGATGTAGGAGATATATTTGACTACAACATGGTTGGGGGCGTAACGTGCCCGATCCCCTGTCAGTCGTTGCCGCCCAGCATCGAGCTGGGTTTTCACCAGCACCAGATCATTGCCTGCTGCTCAGACACGGCCGGCCACGACTGACGCTTCCGATAACAATGTCCATCTTGCGTAGGTTCTTCTTCACCATTTGGCCGGTTCCACCAACCTCTAGACCCAAGGCGCGGAACGATGAGGCCACCTTACCCTCGTTCTTCCTCTTTCGTTCATGCTGCACTTTACGGTCAGGTGGCTGGAACCAGGCTTCCGTTCGTCGCTCTTGCATTTCTCCAAAAGAGAGAGAAAGGTTTAAATGCCGGATCGTCAATATCCGGCGAACATGAAGCTGCCTCACGCTCCGGGTAGCAACTGTCAGTACGAACACGGTTGTCTCACGAAAAATCGCTAAAATCAGTTCACTGTTTAAATTAGTAACGATTTGGGACACTGAACAGCTGCTACCGGAGAAGAGGAAGCATGAGGTTATTTTCCCCATCTACAAGAAAAACTTCAAACTGGACTGTGAAAAATATCGTGCGATCACCGTCCTTAATGGCGGCTATAAAGTGCTATCCCAAATCATCTTCTACCCACTGTCGCCACTAGCAAATAGATTCGTGGCTTAATCGAAGGGCGGTCTACAAAGAACCAAATCTTCACTTTGCGCCGGATGCTTCAAAAGTGCCGTGAATATGAAGCCCCTACGATTAATCTCTATTCAACGAATTCAAAGCCGCATATGATACAGTCAATCAAAAAGAGCTATGGAAGATCGTGGACGAGAATGGCTTTTCGGGAAAGCTGACCCGACTAATCAAGGCTACGGTGAATGGAACTCAGTGCTGTGTGACGATATCGGGTGAAGATTATCGGGTTCAATCGAATTCTGCAGGGGTTATGGTCTCTTTTGGTCGCTGTTCAAAATATTTAACTCTTGAAGGTGTTATAAGACGAGCGATATTCGTCATTGGGGGGGCACAATTCTCAACAGATACAGGCAATTTATCTGCTTTACCGATGACGTGGGCAAAGCAGTGAAGATTGGGTTGAAGATAAGTACTCTTTGGGCCTGAGACGTGAAGTTTTGAGCGGCGGGAGTTAAAAACCATATTTGGCGGAGTGCAGGAGGACGGAATCTGGAGGCAAAGGATGAAACATAAACTCGTGCAACTCGCAGGCGAACCCAATATTCCTAAGGTGGTCAAATCTGGACATGCCAGACTACAATTCTGCGAAAATGGTATTCGACGGGAATCAGGTTGGCACAAGACTACAAGGGGCGCAACGTGCATAGTATTTCCGACCCTCTTAATTTTTGCCAAAGGATTTTTTTGGGCAGATATATACCGCTACATCTATTTTTCGGAAACGACCGTTAAGCAAACATAAATATTTTAAACGGCAATATTAAAAATCTGAACACAATTTGAGAACCTGTGTACCCAGGTAACCGATAAGCAGTTCCAAAGCGCCTCAACAGCAGCCTATCAAGCAATTAAGTCGCCTGAAATGCAAAATAAATGCCGCTTTTGGCCCAATATACGGCTGCTTTACTGCAATGCTATGATAATGCTTCATTAATGCTATTTTGCATTCGAAATGCTTATTACAGGCTACAAGCATTTGAATAGCATTTGAAATTCAACTTTACAACAGGTAGCATTCAAGATGCTAAAATAATGCTTGTAGCATCTGAAATGCAGATTTAGGGTTGATTTACTACATATACTAATGCTTATTGGTTACCTGGGTAGTTTCGGTAGTAGTCGTTAAGACCTACGGAGAATCGCACTACGCAACACTTGCTCCGGTTGTAGAAGTCCATCAAACGGGCGACCCCTAATTCACGGTGTTAAGTGACCTCTAGTTTACCGTGCCAATGAACGAATGGTGAGGGAGGTCTAACAAAATACTTATCACAAACGGAATCTATGGATTAACATGGCTTCCTCAGGAGGATTTTTTAATTCTCCGAGATTGGCGGTCCTTCTTTTCCAGTATCAAGTTTGAGGCGAGGTTATAAAAAGTCCTAACAGCATCCCTATTGCTGGTTAAAATCGGTGCAAAGCGGCTACTAAGCATAGTTTTAAAAAATTGCTTTCTCAATTAAGGAAACCACCAAGTTAGTGGCCCCAACAACATTCTACTTTGCACTTTTGTCTGTGAATTAACATCCTGGAATTAACATCGAAGCTACCATCATCGTTTTTGGTCTTCGATTTGTAATTGCGCCAATTCCGTCTCACTGTGTGACATTCTTGCTGAGACTATTTAGCAACAATCCCAATTCCGATTCCTACAATGCCTTATTCGTCGTTATGACGGTCCTGTTTTTGTATTAGGAACAAGGGGTAGCGTTCAAATTCATAGCTCGAGGTTAGTCGGAATTGCAACAATCCTTTCTGTTAAAAATGTTAAATATGTGACAGTCACAGACAATTAAGAAGTGACAATCCTATTTGTGCTTC
Organism: Aedes koreicus; assembly: GCA_024533555.2. Classification (NCBI taxonomy): domain Eukaryota; kingdom Metazoa; phylum Arthropoda; class Insecta; order Diptera; family Culicidae; genus Aedes; species Aedes koreicus. The sequence continues at coordinate 347,224 of JAHHFK020003051.1, forward strand.
GATTTGTTGACAGTTTTACTGAACATCGGAAGAATCTTGATTGCGTAATTGTAATTTTTAGTTTTGAGTTTCCCATCAGAAATATAGACGAATCCAAGTTGAAAAAAGTAAAAGACACCGAGTGTTGATAAATCTGACAGCACTCATGTTAAAGTATACGACGAAAATTTTAAAATGCTTCTAAAAAATTCGACGCAAATTCTAATTAAAAGCGGTTTGTTGTATGATGAATTAAACATCCAAAACTGCACAATAGGGGTATTATTTTTATTTTATTTTTAGTTTGCTGAAAATGTCTTTATTGAGTAGTTTTGGATGTTTCATCTGCCATACAACGAACTGCTTTTAGTTATAATTTTAATTGAATTTTTCAGGAGCATTTTAAAATTTTCATCCTATACTTTAACAAGGGAGCTTTCAGATTTATAACCACTCGGTGTCTTCTTCTTTTTTCAACTTTGATACGTCCATTAGAGGTCTTGTTTTGGATATTGTGCCAATGATACAATGGCTTGCAACGACCCCAACCTGTTATTGCCTGTGACACGTCAATCTGCGACTTGCGCTCAGTCGAAATTGTAGGTGCGACCATTTCTCGACTGATTTGATAATATATCGAAAAACTGTTTCATTCAAACATCAAATCTGATCAGCCGACAAGCCCCAACTTCAAACAGGCCGAGGGGGTTGGATACCAGGGTGCTTCTGTATTACCTAAACATTTGAAGCGATTGCATAAAAATTAGCAGCACCAGCAACAGAACGGGTACCGCATACAACCCGATCGGTATGCAACCTGCCGCAACCAAAATGCTCGCACACAGGCAAACAAACAAGCGGAGAGTCGAAACGAGATATTTGTCGGCCGTTTAGCACACATAAGTCGGTGGCTGGTTGCTGCGGGGCGGGTGGATGATGCCTTACCTAAAAGACGATGATGATTGATAAATAGATACCTAATACCGTGGACCTAACCTAGCAGAAGTACAACGGAGGCATCGGATTGCAATGCGCTTGACTTACATGCACAGGCACCCCTAACCTAGTGAGCGTTCGTCGGCGGGGGGAGGTCGGTGGAAAAATGTAAACAGAACCAGTTGCAGCAGCAGCAGCAGTGTGGCATCTGGGCAAGCCAAAAATTGCGCCTTCGGTGCTGCCGCTGGTTTCGTTAATAAAAGTGGCCCCTAATGGACTAATATAATACATATCGACGAGCAAGCAGTGTTTATCTGGTGACGTCGTTATGTGTTGGGTGCGTTTTGTAATCAAAACATTACGCTTTCAGTACGTGTCCTAAACACGGTTGCCCTATCGCGGCAAAAGCTCGCTGCTCTCTTCTTAGAACAGCGAGCTTTGCGTCTGCGATGGATTACTTTACCCTTACTGAGGCGATTTGATCTAGAAACAGAACCCACCGAACGACATCCATTCACAAACGACCACGACGAGATGGTCCGTACGGTGGCGTTGAAAACCCGTTTCGGTCCAACCGACCGAGTCAATGAGTCGTCAATTTTGTGAATGTGTGCCGCGCGCGGTTGCTGCCGCACGGTACGATTAGGGCTCATGCCAAATCGTCCTACTTTATCTGCAACAAGCAGCAGCGACTTCGACGACGACGACTCGCGATCTCGCCACGATGGCCTCCGCCGAACGATCGATTCCGTTCGAGAGATGCGTCTTCTTCTGCTACTCTTGCGTTTTTGCTCTCCTACTCGTAGTAGTGGCTGCTTATTTTCCAATATTTGAGAAACAAAACACGAAACAAGGTCAACCGGAGGCTAGGTGCGGAGTTTAGATGTGTGCACCGAATGATTGCGGATGGAAGAAGATGGACGCTGGTTGTTTCTTTTTTTTTTTTTTTTTGCTCGAATGTCTGCCAGTCGGCATATGGTTGGAAGATTTTCGATGGGTCTTCTCCGGTGTTGTAGAAGAAGTAGCGGAACCTTCACACCGGCCACACAGCTGTTTTGGGGGGCTTTACTTAAATGGTTTCGCTATGCTAATGGTGACCTCAGGTTCAATTCAACGATTATTGGCCCGAGAGGCAGCGGAGAATGGTCCCTTGGTTGCTGGGTTGAATTGGAACTGGTCAAGTCTGGGGATCGAACTGTGCGTTGGCATTAATCCATTCGACGGGATTACCTCGATCACGGTGGATCTAAAAAAATAAAATAAAACGTGTGATAGATTCGACATTGATTTTTCATTAGAGCGTAAGTCGCAAACTGATCCAGGAGGTGAATGCGAAGAGAACGAGAAACATTTTCCGCCTCAGCGGCATTTTAGAGCAAACTTTTAATGAACAAAGTTTTTTTTTTATTAGGGGCGTCCTCTTTTGAAAACTGTGGTGGTCCATTTCTTCATAAAGGATGAGTTGATAATTATAGCGACACTTAAGATTGATTGGTAAATCGGCTATAGACATCGTAATAAAACCATTGTTTTTGGCAGAAGTTCAGTATATGTAATACAATTATGTTATATAATATTTATGGCAAGGACTGCATCGTTAATTATGAGTACACCTTTGAGGTTCTGTATGAAAAAGACTATGACTTATTTTGACAGCTGTTTAGTGTCAATGTGTTGCTTGCCTTGTAAACAAACGAAAACCTTCATTAAAAGTTAAAGTTTTACTTCAAGCGGAACAATGCGAGGTCTTACGGAAGAAAAGTGAAAATCGATTGTGACCAAAGACTTCACTGAAAAGGGATTGTCGCTAAGAAATCTAGCAAAAGAAGAAGGTTTTAGTGTCTGTGCGGTCCAAAATGCAATCAACCGGTTTGTTATGCACAACACATTGAAGGACTTACCCGGCCGTGGTAGAAAAACAGGTGCGTCAATCCCAAATTTGGACAAACAAATTTGCAAAGTTTTTGAAAGAAAAAAGGAGCTTCCCATCAGAGATTGCGCAAAAAAGTGTGGAACAACGATTGGAATAGTCCAACGTGCAAAGAAGCGAAATTCCCTGAACACGTACCGGAAAGTTGTATGTCCGAAACGCAGCCAAATTCAGGCGGATTCCGTGAAAACCCGGCTTGGAAGCTGTACGACGACATTTTGAGCAAAAATGACATGTGCATTATCATGTATGACGAGACGTACGTCAAGTTGAACTACAGGGCACTTCCAAATTCGGAGAAATCGATTTTTTGCGCAAAATTTGGAAAAAAGGTGTTGGTTTGGCAAGCAATTCGCCAGTGCGGTATGAAATCGACACCTTTTTTCGCTACCGCATATATGACGCCGAAATGTACCGGTAGGAATGCCTGCAGAAACGAATTCTGCCACCAATCCGAAAACACAAAGGTTCGACACTGTTTTGGCCTGATTTGCGCGTGCCACCCCGGACTGGTATGAAGAGAACAATGTCTAATATGTGGAAAAGGCGATGAATCCTCCAAATCGTCCGCAAATAAGGCCCATTGAGAAATTTTGGGCTTTGATGAAAGGAAAGCTGCGGAAGAAGGCTAGAGGAGCAGATGGCATCATCAAATTCAGAAAAGACTGGTTAAAAGTAAGCAAAACCATCGACGGAACGGTTGTGCAAAACCTCAAGAAGAAGGTGCGAGAGCTGGCCAGATCTACGAAAAATTAATTGAATACTTATGTTATGGGCTTTTCGATGGTCAATCAAGAATGTAAATTAATTTGAGTTGCAAAATAAATAAAACATATTTAAGTACAGCAATTTTTAGGTGTACTCATAATTAACGATACAGTCCTTAGATTGCAATGAAATTCAAATGTTTTGAAATAATTCACGTTTACATAAAAGGAGGGTATGAAGCTCCCATTGCAACAAACGCAACATTGAACGATCAGAAGTCCATACAGTGTTTAAAAACAAATCATAACAAGAAACTAAGCCAAACAATTTGAAAAGCCTTTGTGATATACAGGGTGTTCAATAAGTTCGAATACACTTTCAAAATGTGTTAAAAAAATGAAAATACAAGATATTTTTTTCTGAATCAATTTTCATTGAAGCAATGTTGTTCTTAAGATAGTAAGGAGACCCCTCCCTCTTCTGAAAGGGGGGCTCCCATACAAATGAAACACATATTTCTATACAACTCGAGAACTAATCAAGCAAAAGAAACCAAATTTAGCATGTGGGAGTTTTTGAAAGCAAAGAAGGTTTTTATGGTAGCTTGAGACCCCTCCCCTCTCTAGAAAGGGAGGCTCCCATACAAATGAAACACATATTTCTGTATAACTCGAGAACTGATCAAGCAAAGAAACCCAAATTTAGCATGCGGAAGTTTTTGGAGGCAAGAAATGTTTCTATGGTAGTTTGAGACCCCTCCCCTCTCTAGAAAGGGAGGCTCCCATACAAATGAAATACATATTTCTGTATAACTCGAGAACTGATCAAGCAAAGAAACCCAAATTTAGCATGCGGAAGTTTTTGGAGGCAAGAAATGTTTTTATGGTAGTTTGAGACCCCTCCCCTCTCTAGAAAGGGAGGCTCCCATACAAATGAAATACATATTTCTGTATAACTCGAGAACTGATCAAGCAAAGAAACCCAAATTTAGCATGCGGAAGTTTTTGGAGGCAAGAAATGTTTTTATGGTAGTTTGAGACCCCTCCCCTCTCTAGAAAGGGAGGCTCCCATACAAATGAAATACATATTTCTGTATAACTCGAGAACTGATCAAGCAAAGAAACCCAAATTTAGCATGCGGAAGTTTTTGGAGGCAAGAAATGTTTTTATGGTAGTTTGAGACCCCTCCCCTCTCTATAAAGGGAGGCTCCCATACAAATGAAACACAAGTTTCTGCATAACTCGAGAACTAATCAAGTAAATGGAACCAAATTTGGCAGGTAGAGGTTTTTGAAGGCAAGAAATGTTTCTAAGGTAACTCAAGACACTTCCACCCGCTGTAAGAGGGGGCTCTCATACTAATGAAACACAAATTTGTGCATAACTCGAGAACTAATCAAGCATATGGAACCAAATTTGGCATGTGGAGGTTTTTGGAGGAGAGAAATGTTTCTATGGAAGTTTGAGACTGCTCCGCCATCTGGAAGGGGGAGGGAGGGGAGTTTACAAACAAATCCAACACAAATTTCTGCATAACTCGAGAACTAATCAAGTAAATGGAACCACATTTGGCAGGTGGGGGTTTTCGAAGGCAAAAAATGATTCTATTGTGGTTTGAGACTCCTCCGCTCACTGAAAGAGGGGTCTCTCATACAAATGAAACACGAATTTCTGCATAACTCGATAAAAATTAAAGCAAATGGAACAAAATTTGGCATGTGGAGGTTTTTGAGAGAAATAAATGTTTTTAATGTGGTTTGAGACCCCTACGCCTTCTGGAAGGGGAGACTCCCATAAAAATAAACAAACATAATTTTTAGCATAACTCGAGAGCCAATGAAGCAAATGAAACCAAATTTGGCATTTTGTGGTTTTTGGAGGCAAGAAATGTTTCTATGGCAGTTCAATACCCCTCCCCATTTTGAAGAGGGGGGGGGGGGGCTCCCATACAAATAAAAAGCAAATTTCTGCATAACTCGAGAACTAATCAAGTAAATGAAACCACTTTTAGCATATGGGGTTTTTTTGGAGGCTAGATTTCTATATACATAAAAATGAATTTCTGTCTGTCTGTCTGTCAGACCGTTATAGACTCGGAAAGTTCTGAACCGACCAACGTGAAAATTTATATCAAGGGGTTTTTGGGGCTGGGAAAGGTTTTTATGATTGTTTGACACCCCTTCTCTCTCAGGAAGGGGCGCTCTCATACAAATGAGACACAAATTTCATCATAACCCGAGAACTAATCAAGCAAATTGAATCAAATTTGGCATGTGGGGGGTTTTGAAGGCAAGAATGTTTCTATAGTAGTTCAAGACCCCTCCCCTCTCTGAAGAAGGGGGGGGGAGGGGCTTCAAACAAATGAAACTCAAATTTTTATTATAATCGATGAGCCCAATGTGATGGTTCGAGAACAAATCAAGCAAATGGAACCAAATTTGGCATGTGGTGGGTTTTGAAGGCAATGATTGTATGGTGGTTTGAGAAACCACCCCCTCTGGAAGGGAGGGCTCCCATACAAATGAAACACAAATTTCTACCAAAAATGAGAATTATCCAGGTTACTTAAACACAAAACGTGTATTTCTCGGGTACGAAGCATGTTTTGATAGAAGTTTGAACCCCTGCTTATTCAAGAAAAAAAAAACTCATTTCGAAAAAAAAAACCATAAACGTGCCAGTTATATTAAATTTTCCTTTATTTAGTTGCAAGCGTAGCAGCGCACGCACCGGGTTCAGCTAGTTGTTGAGAAATAGCTTTATAAAAAAAAACGGCGGTGATGTTCTTTGGTATAATAAGTAAATCAAAACAAAGAGTTTTATTCACGTTTTTATTATAGCCAACTCAAAAAAAAATAACCAGTTAATATATTACACCTCACTTTTAACGAAGAACGTGCGCTGTCTATGGTTATTTTTGTTGATGAACTCGTTCATGATGGTATCCAAATCAAGATCATTCGCCATGTCCTTATGGAAATTTAATATCGAAACAGAGTTCAATCTTTGCTGTCCCATAGTCGATCGTAAGTAGGTTTTGAGCCTTCTGAGGCCGGAAAACGACCTTTCGGCAGTAGCTGACGTTACCGGAATTGTGAGAAAGATTCTCAAGAACTTTACAAACTCCGGCAAAATATCCATCAAATGCGCTTCATTTTTTATGTAATCGACGATGCTGGAGATGTTTTGAACGGGTTCAGAAGCTTCCTGGACGATCTTTAAAAACATCTCCCGTTGTAACATCAAAAGATCAGGATCAAGGTCATTATCATAGAAACTGATAATTTTGTCTTTATTGGTATCGTCTCCCAGTATGAATTGTTCTACTTCCAACACAAACGCAAATGTTTCGGTGTCGAAGCGAGAAGTAAGCGATCCTAGGATATTGTCTATAATTTCTTTGAACTGCTTCTCGTAGGTCTCTTCAATTGATACTGTCAAAGTTGGAACATCGGTTTCGTAACGCTTCGGAACTTTTTTCTTCCTTGGTAGTTTCGGCGATTCAACTGCATCCGGTCTGTTTTCGGTAACATTTTCCCAAATCTCCCGAAAATCTTTTTTACAAAAGCTTAGGCTAGCTTTCAAGGTACCAATCATCCGGTATGCTTCTTCTAGTCGCAAGGATTTTTTCTGAAGGGCTGTATTCACAGAATCAACGTATCCGAAAATTTTCACCATTACATTTAAGATGAAATAAAATTCGAATTTTTCTAGCATTCTCAAAAATCCAGACGCCTTAGAGCCTGCATCAGAAACGTCATTTTCAGCCAAAGAGGTGAAAAATTCTACCAAAGCTAAGTAATTTGACAGAACAGATGAAAGCGACAAGTATTTCACCGTCCATCTCGTTGGACACAGTGGCCGCAGATTTGTCGAATCAACAGATTTCAATGTCTGGAAAATGGCAAGCCTTTTTGGCGAATCCCTTACGAAGTTAATCATATCTTTGATCAAATTCAATGTATCCCTGCAGATAGGAATTGTTTTGATCACGTCTTGGGCCACCAAATTTAACGAATGAGCTAAACAATGAACAAAAATAGCTCGTTTTTCATCGAAAAGGATTCTGGTCTGTACTCCGCTTTTCTTGCCAGACATATTATTTGCAGCATCATAGCCCTGGCCTCTACATTTTGAGATGGGCAGATCAAAGCGTATAAGGATATCCTTAATGATAGAATGCAAAGACGACGAAGCAGTTGACTCAGCTTCATAAAAACCGAGGAAGAACTCCTCAACCTCGAGGGAATTAGTAGCAATCCTTAAACAAAAAGAGAATTGTTCTTTTCTGCTCATGTCCGACGTTTCGTCACAAATAATCGCAAAAAAATCCGCTTGCTTCACCAGCCCTATCAATCGTCGAAGTAGCGAATGGCTTAGAAGATCCAGCATTTCGTTTTGTACGGCATGGCTACACCATGTGTAAGATTCTCGTTTTAGCCACATTTGCAACTCGTTCGAATCTTCAGCCCGCAAGTTTAACAAATTTAAGAAGTTGCTTGAGTCATCATGATGACCACGAATAGCGAGACCTTGCTTAGCCAAGTACAGAATCGAAGAAAACAACTTTTTTAGGCAGGCACGGTTCACTATCATTTCATTTTTCTTCTGGTCGGATATTTGAGCGCAGACGTTTACTCCAATTTTCAACGAATGCAGCTTCAAAACGGCCTCCTTGTGGCAGAACGATCCCTCGTGGATTTTAAATTTTTCGGCTCCTTTCTTCCAGTTTTTAAAACCAGATTCAATAAAAACTGTATCTTTTTTAGTTGATAACGGTAGGCCAAGCTTCATAAAAATTTCCCGGCAAACGGAACATAATACAACATCATTCACAGGATCATATGCAATCCATGGGAAAGTCGCTTTCCAGCCGGGCACGAAACGTCGTTTTGAAGTTTTTGCTGCGTCCACAGTTTTACCTGAACCAGATGGACCTTCTCCCGCGTCGAACTTGGATTCTGTACCAGAACCAGCGCTGGCAACGTCGCAGCAGTCTCCAGCTATCTCTATCGCTTTTTTTTCCTGGGAGCTTGATCAAAAACTTGTCCATCGTCAATTCTGAAAATTCGACAAAAAAGGCGCTTTCAAGCTTGTTCCCTTTTATAAAAAAAACCATTCATTGCTTACCTTTTTTTAGAGAAAGCTTAAACTCGTAAATCGTTTGATGAATCAGTATGGATATGAATTAAAATTCAACTTTAATTAAACCCGTATCAACTTTTATCCGCAAGCAAAACTTACTTTTTGTTCTGTTTCGACAGTTTCAAAATAAACAGTAAATGTTTTTCTTTTTCTTTCCGGAAGCCAAGCTTTTTTGGCCTCGCGAAGCGGACCCTTTTCTTTTGTCTCTTAAGCGTCTCCTTTGTTTCCGGAAAGGGGCGGTAAGGAATTTATAAAAAAAGAAAAAAGGCAAAAGCCCCCTTTCCCCACCCCTTCCCTTTCACCCGCTTCGGTTGTTGGATCAATTGACGCGGAGGAAAAAAAGAAAAAGAGACCCACAAAAAAAAAAGGGGGGCCTGGAGACCAAAAAAAAAATGAAAGAAGGATTGATATTAAATTCATTAAGGAAAAAAACTAAGTCAATCACATTTTTATTCTTCTAGAAAAAAATGGATTGAAAATAATTGGGGGGGGCAAAATGATACTTTGCCCCGTCTGAAAATTATTGAGGGGGCCAAAAAGTCCATGCCCCCTCTAAGTTGGCGCCTATGGTTGCCAGCCATTCGGTCTCGTTGCCGGTCAGTGCGGGGCAAATTTGGTGCAACCTCCTTTCGACCGCCAAAAAGCATAAATCGGATCAGAGAAGTGGGATAGAAAAACCCATAAATGGATCCTCCTTCTTATTCTTCTTTGGTCCGGTATTTATGTATGAATGCCGAAGCACTTTCCTCTCCGGGAGGTCTTCTCTACTTTTGTTGTTATTGATGTTATGGTTGTTGTCATCCGAAAAAGGAAGCGATCCAACGGCAATCACCTCTAATACTTTATCTAAAGTGGATGAAGGCGTTATGTTTGATGGAGAAGTTTTTCATCCTGTTCCGGTTTTTTTTTCATCTTCAGAATGTTTATCACTCAGGGAATGGAGATAGTTGCCTCACACACCAAGTTCGACTGAATCCAGCGTTAGGAAGTGTGGATTGGACGGTGTATTTACGGGAACGAGAGTCGCCTTTTAACCACGCCGACGATCCGGAAAAGTTCTCTATAGAAAAATGGTCGTTTTTATGGCCTCGGATTCTATGGGGCTGCTTCTTGTTGGCAGTTTCTCTCTACACTCGTTATCGCTCAGCATTATATGTGGCTCTAACAAGATGTTTTCCCGGAAAACATCGTCATTTACTCAAGCTTAGAAGCCGGGCTTTGTGGATCGTGTTGTTTTGGATGAGTTTTTATGTCTTTATTTGTGCTACAGCATGATTAAGTTGACGACAACATAGTGATTTGCGAAGCTTTGTGATCTGAGGCATAAAATTGAGTATTTTTCCTCACTTACTTGTTGGAAGTTTTTTTTTTTCGAAAACAATTGTTCGTTGTTTTTGTTTGCATTCAACTTTTAATCCAATCCAATTATATGATATGACGAGTTGGGATAAGAGAAGTATTTTCATAATTCAAGCTAGCATGATTAACGCAAACTTTAATTATGCTTCTATTTACACACCTGCGATTCTGATTTATATCCTACCGGATGGCTTCTGGCCGTATGGTTGGCAAAAGAGAAAAAAAAAAAAAACCTCCGGAAATTGCCACTCTCGGACAGGAGATTTACTCAAAACGTAAATCCTTTTTTTCAATTAGTTTGATCCTTTTTGCTCGAGCGAATGACGGCCTGCCCTGGCACACTGACACATTCTGTAGCGCGCGGTGTTGCGTCGCGTTGACTCTCAAGCGCTTTCCCAGGTATCCGTTCCGTTCTTCACTTCCGCTGCGAATGAGCTTCCAACAATCGCGATTTTTTTTTTTACGTGATGAAGGTTGGTCGCGTTTGGATTTGTTTTGCGTGAACCTCGAGATATTTATACGCTTAATGTTCCTCATCAATTTTCGGCATTTTGCGTGACCTACCCCTTTCGCGTTCGCTCCATTAGTGGTTGGGTGAAATCGCGTTCGCCAAATCCCTAGCAGTCATTAATCATAGGAGCGTTCGTGCAGCATTTCCCCTACCTGAGAAGGTGGTGGGCTCAGCTACGGTTCTACTGGAATACCGATGGATCGATTATGGGATTCCAACCGTGTGTTATTAAGGATGAGGGTGCCAGTGAGGCAACCAGGGGTTATGTCTAAATGAATTTCTTCAGCTCTAAAATGGTCGATTTATCGATGATCTAATATGATCGATTTTTCCTTCTTTCTCCCATACTGACAAGCACATTACTTCGATAACGCCACATTGAAAATTCAGCATGAAACGAATATGTAGAAACACAGAACGAAAAACTGCCTTCAGTTTGGTACCGTCTTTTTCGGTTTGCTCTTTACGGTCTCAATTTTTACGGTTTCAAAAAACGATACCCGCAGCAGATGCACTCTTAAAAATAATGAAAATTACATGAGCTGTATTTGATAAAAGATTTAAATTTCGTGTCATGTAAATCAATAAATGATTGAATGTTCTGTAATAGATACAAATAGATTCAAATCCAAAAGATATGGATGACACATTAAAGCTGTCTTGATAAAAGTCATGCTCGTTAGGTTCAAAAGCGTGGATTATCAGGCAACATAACATTGACTACCTAGAAGTTCCATGCGAAAATAAAATAACTCGTGACAACAAACTTAACGAGACGAATGAAAGTTCGATTTTCAAAATGCTTTGATATTCATCAATGCCATCATTTTCAATATGAATTTCAAAATGTCAGAAATGAATTTCAATAAACCACAATGAATATCTATTACCCGTCGGGATCGGAAAATATGCTAGGGCAGCCCAGTCCAGGGTATGATTGCTCAACATTGCTAGCATCTGTTCTTATAAAACGATGATGACGGCCCTGGTTGTTCCATGTTCGTATTTGGATTCAAAATCACTTAATAATATAAACATCATCACAAGAGCTGATATTCAGATTTCGTCTAATGAAATTCATGCTTACCGATTGATAATCAAAACAAGAGTGACGCAGATTTTTGACCCGCACTCAGAGCCAACTTCATTCATCGCAGCAAACAAAATTCAGTTGGCATAGAAGTGACAGCGGTAACCATGAAAACCGGGAAAGTAAACATCATCATTACACTGAGATAAAATGCTTTTCACTTCTCATGGATATTTTATGAAAATCCAAGGCACTGCTTAGAAGTAAACAATATGATGAGAAATAGGGTTTTGTATGCAATATCACAGTGTATTGCAGTGTTTTGGTGTATTATTGCGACATTTTTTAACACAATTTGTTTAGGCCTGCCTCCATGTCGATGATAGGAAAAATCTTTGGTGGCCTGCTATTACTCTGAAGAAGATTCTCCTAAAGAATGCATCAGTACAGTACGATAGCAACTGCTTGCTTTAGTATTTTGCGATTCGTTTATGAAAAAGAAAGAAGAAATCCAAAAAAACTGTGTTGTGACTGAAATTTACGTCATGGCATGTAAAATTAAGTGTTCAGTTTTTGGTTCTTGTAAATTTGAAAGAGGACGTAAATTTGTGTCATGCTAGCCGCTTCGTTTAGGTGCATCTGAAAAGACCTAATTTTACATGATGTTTTTAAGTGTGGGGGATTTTTGCTAATTGGACCAAATAAGGTCTATCTTAGTTGTTACAAGTCACATACCTTTACAGTCTTCGGCAGAATTGTTGTACGGGGTTAAGCCTAAAAATCCGGTTTTATTGAGAATTTCACCGCAAGAGGAGCTTTACTTTCGAGATACCTCCTCCTCTATGCTTCTTTAAAGCCGAAATTTGTACAAAATGGCCCACTCTACAGACAGTTGTGAAAACAAGTTAATAAAACCTCTAAAAGAACATAAAATTTTGAAAATGTTCTAGTGGAAGATGTTATGACCACTTGAGAACCTTCATAAAACCTATTGGCTTCCATGAAAACCAGAATTTGGCCAGATGGCCACAGCTGTCAAATTTCACTGTAAAATCGAGGTTGGTTTTTTGTTGTTCTGCTTTGTTCGATTCTCTGCTCTTCTGATTCATTTAGCAGTAATAAAAAGTTCCAGTGTTGCGGGAAATTTTGTTTGACAGCAAAATGTTTTCTACAGCGTATTATGCTCCAAATTATATGCGCAATTATTTTTATGGTGAATATTGGCACGATAAGAGCCGAAAATTAATGCGCCTCGGAAATTATGCGAATTTACAACAACATAAATCAAATTAAAACAAATATATTCGATAAATTAATCATGAATTTCCTGGAAAGTGCTTGGAATTGGGTGAGATTATCTAAAAGAATGCTGAAATTAGTCTCCGATCTGCAGTTTATTTGCATGTCATTGAAAATTTGATGCATTTATTTTTCCACATTTCAATCATTTCTTATATTTCAATATGGCGATTGGAAAAAAGCACAGTTTTGCCATAAAACCAATTTTTCTTCGCGATGACTATTATAAAACTATTTGGTCTCATGGTGACTTCCTCCAATGCCAATTTGCCGTTTAATGCATTTACTGGAAGCAAAATGGTGTTATAATGCTTTTTCAACTGACCATATTATAATAAGATAAAATCGATGAGTCCTAAAGCGGCATTTCAAAACAGCATTTTACGAGTTCATAAAGTTGAAATAAAACCTTTGATAGGAGTAAAATGAATTTGGGAAACAAGGTTTTAAGATTGTTGTAAACAAGGTGTGTAGGTTCTCATAAACCTAACTAAAAAATGGAGCCTATTGGCACCTCTTGATGCCATAAAAAAACCAAATGGTTTTCAAGTTGCTTTCATAAAACTTTAATAAAACTTAATGAAGCAGGATGGTATTGGCAATGTAACTTGGGATGTATGTTCAGAATTCAGTCAGGGATAACAAATTATGTCATGCTTTTAGGAGAGGAAGGAGTTGAGGAAAATGTAAGATCCATACAAAAAATTACGAGCGTTCATACAAAAAAACGTGGCCAGGGAGGGGGGTAAAATGTTCAATTTGGCTACGTTTCTTTTCGACGAATTGACGGGACTAAAGGGTGTTTCGATCAAAATTTGGTCGACTTAAACTTGACGCATTTCCTTTCATCATTCGAAAATCCAAACTACTCTCACGCCAAGTTAGCGAAATTGTTGAATTCTTCAACTGATATCAACGTATTAAAAGTGTTCGGTGAACGTTTGTCGACAGTCAGGAAAGCTGGATCGGGGGGAAATAGAAAGCCGAAGGCCACAGCGACGACAAAAAGAGTTGCCCGCTGTTTCGAGCGGAACTCCAACCTCTCCGTTCAAGATGTCGCAAAAAAGCTGGGAGTGATGCCTTCAACCGTGGATAGAGCTAAAAAACGAGCTGATCTGTCGACTTACAAGAAAGTGGTGACTCCAAATCGCGACGATAAACAAAACACGTCGGCCAAAGCACGTTCGCGAAAGTTGTACTCGACGTTGAGCGAGAGTGGTTGCGTGGACAGACAAAACTCAAGGCAAGGCAGACTTTAAACAGCTGCCTGGACAGGAATTTTATACGGCAACCGGACGGGGAAAGGTGACAGATATTTTCAAACACATTAAACTTTCAAAGTTCGCGAAGAAATATCTGGTGTGGCAGGCCATCTGTACCTGTGGCTTGAAGAGCAACGTTTACATTGCGACCGGAACCGTCAACCAGGAAATTTATCTGAGCGAGTGCCTACAAAAACGTCTACTGCCTTTCCTGTAGCGACACAATTGTTCCGTTCTATTTTGGCCGGATTTGGCATCTTGCCATTACGGAAAAAAGGCCATGGAGTTTAAGCCAACAACGTTCGAGTGGTGCCCAAGGACAAGAACCCTCCCAACACGCCAGAGCTCCGCCCAATCGAACAATATTGGGCCATCGTCAAGCGGAACCTTAAGAGGACTCAAAAAGCTGTTGTGAGCGAGAAACAGTTCAAGGCAAACTGGCGTTCTGCGGCGAATAAAGTGGACAAGGAGACTGTACAAAATCTTAGGGCAGGTGTTAAACGAAAGACCCGGCAATTCGCATCCGTTAAAAAAGAAGCTTAGCTGAGTATTTATCCTGTATTCTGTATTAACTGAACGTAAAAAAGAAAAAGAATTTGACTTATTGATAAAAACTTTGATCGACTCACATACATTACTGTTTGACCAAATTGTGATCGGAACACCCCCTAACTGCGGTTAGAAAACACGGAGAACAATGTACTTTTGAAGGTGCACCGAAGAGTGGTCGAAAATCCGGTCCTGTGAGTCCTGCTATTGACAAGATGATCAGCAATGCCCATAAGCAAAACCATCGGCTTCCGTTAGAGATGTGGCGGAAAAGATAGGGACGTCGACGTCCAACGTGATGCGTGCAGAAGAGCGACCTGGACTTTCCAACATTCCGGAAGCAGAAGAAACTCAAAAGGAATTCATATCAGGCTGCGTTTGTGAAACCGAGAGCCCGGAAACTATACGATACAATTTTGTGTAGAAATTCTGGTTGTATAATCATGCACGATGAAACTTACGTGAAATTGGATTTTATAACCCATCCCGAACTACAATACTTCACTGTACGCAAGGACGATGATATTCCAGAAACGAAGAAGGCCATTTTCTGAAAAATTTGCCAAAATATTTAGCCCGTACGTAACATCGGAGACAATGAACACCCAGAAGTACACCAAGGAATGCCTCCAGAAGCGTTTATTGCCGATGATCAAGTAGCATGATGGTCCAGTCATATTTTGGCCTGATTTGGCATCACGCCAAAGACACACTAGGGTGGTACAAAATCCAAAATGTCTGTTTCGTGCCGGAAGACAAGATTCCGCCAAATTTCCCGGAGGCATGGAAAAATTTTAACAAGGATTGGACAAAAGTTGTAAAAATGGTGGGAAGTGTAACCAACAATCAATGTGCAACTAGCGATTTGAAATTGGTTCACTGTTGTAGAACCCCTAATTCCGAAGTACACCTTGCCATGCATTCTTGCGCTTTTCATTACCTTACGGTACATGTATCTTTGTTTTTGTTTTGATTCACTATGTTATTTTGACAGAATATTTGAGAGTGTAGTTACAGTCTTAGGGGCGAATCATTAAGCTTGGGACCGAGCTTGGGACCGGTGTGCTAGTAATTCCTGAGCCAAAAAAAATATTCGTTTTCTTCATGACTATCCACCCGCTGGTGTAACTGTGTAGAAGCTTATGGGTCATGTTCGAGGAAAAGTGATTGAAGAAGAGTAAAATATTATGTAAAATGTGCTGATAAATAATTTGAAATCTTAAAAAACAACATAATTTAATATTTTGAATTAGTGCTTATAATTTCTGAAACAGTCCAACCACAAAATTTTCCCCAATAGGATAAGAGGCCCTCTAAGGCTTGTTCGCGACAAAATCTGGATGGATTAAATTTGGAATAAAGCAAATTTGCTGTTTGCTGTTTTCTAAATTTGTCCATAGTTGAAGCTTGTTGTTTATATTGAGAGAGTTCTCTCTTCTCGAGAGCCCAATTTCGGTACAACATGGACTCCATTCGCTTTATACCATTCCAAAACATCTTTGGCGTAGTGACAAGATGCCAAATCAGGTCAGAACAGCGAGGGAGCGTCATGGCTGCGTAGAAATGGTAACAATCACTTCTTATACCTTGTGATCAAAAAGTTCCGGTAATTTTCAATTTAAAAAAGGCCGCCTTTATTTTTTCGGTAAAATCTTTTTAGTGTAAGATGGCAACACTAGTTCTGATATTCTGTCAAAGTGTGAGAGCAAATTATCCATTAGTTTTGTTTTGACAACTGCTTTTGTTAGTCGAAAAATAGACGCTCGGCGATTTTTACCATGGATAAAAAATTGGAACAACGCGTTTGTGTGAAATTTTGTGTTGCAAACGGATTTTCTGCAGCGGAAACGCTCAGAATGTTGCAAAAAGCCTTTGGTGAGGACTCTATGTCACAAAATCGTACATTTGTTTGGCACAAAGACTTTAAAGAAGGCCGTGAAAGCGTGAGTGACATGCCGCGTTCTGGACGACCATCGACCTCAACTACCGATGAAAACATCGCTTCCGTGAAGAATTTAGTTATGGAAAACCGCTCAATTAGCATTCGGGAGATAGCTGCACTCCTTGATATCTCATTTGGATCGACCGAACACATTTTGACGGAAATTCTGGGCATGAAACGCATTGAAGCACGACTTGTTCCAAAAGAGCTGAATTTTTTGCAAAAACAGCATCGAGTTGAGGTCGCTAAACAGATGATTGCGAACGCAGATAGCGATCCCACATTCATGGAACGCATCATAACTGGTGATGAAACGTGGGTATATGAATTTGATATGCTCACAAGTCAACAATCGTCCGAATGGCGCGCCGAAGATGAGCCGAAACCAAAAAAATCACGACAAAGTCGCTCCAAAATTAAAGTTTTACTGACCGTTTTCTTTGATTTTCGCGGTGTCGTCCATTCTGAATTCCTTCCAGAAGGTCGAACGGTTAACAAAGAGTATTATTTACAAGTTATGAGACGTTTGCGTGAGGCAATTCGAAAGAAGAGGCCAGAATTGTGGCGCAATAATTCGTGGATTTTACACCACGATAACGCTCCATCACACACCGCGCTCACTATTTGTGAATTTTTGGCCAAGAACTCCACCAATACCATCAAACAAGCACCATATTCACCAGACCTTGCCCCGTGCGACTTCTTTCTCTTCCCAAAACTGAAAATTCCGCTCAGAGGTAGGCGTTTTGAATCGATTGATGCGATAAAAAAGAATTCGCTGGAAGAACTGAAAGCCATACATTCATCGGCCTATAAAAAATGTATGGATGATTGGATAAAGCGCTGGCATATGTGTGTTGCCTCTAATGGCGAGTACTTTGAAGGCGATAATAAAGATATCAATTAAAAATTGAAATAAATGCGTTTTTTTTTCAAATTACCGGAACTTTTTGATCACAAGGTACAGTGGTTATTGAGATGTCATCGAAACAAGAAGAAAATCGCCGGAGAATTTTGCGCGCCGTCATGGAAAATCCGACTGCGACCATGAGATGGATCGGAAGACAACTGGGAATCACCCATACAACTGTGTCTCGGGTGGTAAAATCGTTTAAGGAGTCCCAGACGACCGAAGCGGTGGGCTGGAAGTGGAAGATAATCGAGGACAGCGACCTGTGGGGGGGGGTGGGGATTTGGGGTGTCGGATTCGCGACGCGGCTCTGAAGGCAAAGTGTTCCGCCTGGTTCGTTCAGCAAACCATGAAACGAGCTGGGCTTCGTGTATTCAAGGTCCGCAAGGCACCGAACCGGCGTGATCAACAAAACACGGCGGCCAAATCCCGCGCAAGGAAGCTGTATCGAGAGTGGTTAACGAAACCGATGTGTGTGGTTATGGATGACGAAACCTACATCAAGGCAGACGCAAAGCAGATACCGGGGCTGGAGTTCTACGTTGCCAAATCACGGTTTGATGTTCCGGAAGACATAAGGAAGAAGAAAGTGGACAAATTCGCCAAAAAATACTTGCTCTGGCAGGCCATATGCCAATGCGGTAAACTGAGTAAACCGTACATCACAACGGGTACCATCAACAGCGAAATTTACCGCACCGAGTGCCTCCAGAAGCGTCTGTTGCCCTTCCTGCGGTCCCACGGAGGCGAGACATTATTTTGGCCGGACCTGGCATCATGCCATTACGCGCGATCGACGTTGGATTGGTACAGAGACAATAACGTTGTTTTTGTACCAAAACCGCCAACCCCCCAAATTCACCAGAGATTCGTCCGGTGGAAAGATTTTGGGCCATAATGAAGGCCAAAGTTCGAAAATCGTCCAAGGTGTTTAAGAACGAGCTGGAGTTGAAGAAAGAATGGATGAAAGTGACCAAAAAGGTCGGCTCCACCATTGCACAAAATGTAATGAGGGGTCTTAAGGGAAAGGTGCGGGCTTTCAGCGATGGAAAGGAAATTGAATAAAGTAATTATGCCGAAACATAATCCATATGTATTAGTTCATTCCCTGAAAGTTTCAAGAAAATCCGACTTAAAATAAATTTTTGGCGAACACTTTTGTCTGGTGCATTTTTTTCGAGTACAGGCCTTAAAACTTCACAAACCCACCAAATTTTGATTTTCGCAAAAGGCCCTTACTATGACGTCAATCGTATCAATTTCATAAAGCGCCTTATGACTTTCATGACTGATTTCATTTGTGTACAATAATCACAAGGTAAATGTGTGAAATGGTAAAAAGTGCGCCTCCAATTATTTTTTTGTTTACTCTTCGTGGATTCTCAATCCTGGCGATTCCGGTATACCTGAGCTTATATACTTCCCTCAAATGCGGAAAGTAAAAAAGGACGAAGGAAATTAACCTCAGGAAACTTTAAATTTTGTAAAGTTTTTTTTACATATATTATAACCGTCCTCCTTGGGCAAACAAATGCATTGCTTTCAGTTGTTATTCCTCTTTATATACTTATGTATGAGGTATATTGTGTAGAAACTTATTCGCACACATTGTGGCGCATTATTTCCAATGAAGATTAGTGCTTATCCATATGTAAAATCTAGTAAGAACATTTTTCATAAATAAACTTCAATTGCGCTGCGGGCGTACTATAAGATGACTTGCTGTGGTATTTTTTTCATAACCACAAAGTTGCATTTTAAGCCACATAAATGCACATTTCGGTAGAATTACATCGGCCTATTTCCTCACATGGTGACAATCACCGACGCCAGGGAGACGACTTCACCACCTGGACCCTACCTAACGAACCGGGACCATACAAAACATGGTGCTTAATCCGATCATCCTAGTTCCAATCTTAGGGTCTTGAATCGGTTGAACTCCAAGGCCTTTGAAAAAATATGCGCCAGTTGATCTTGAGTCCTGATGGGTTCAATGTTCAACATCCCTGATGCCACATGGTCACGTACAACATTATCCGTGATGTCTATTTGCTTTATGCGGTTCGTCTCCAGATTTTTCGCCATACAAATGTAACTTCTGTTGTCTTCATAAATTCTGACGGGTCTGGTCGATTCTTGAAGATCGTTAAGTATTCCTTGCAGCCCCAGGGATTCTGTGACTGTTGCAGCAACGTACTCCGGCTCGCTACGGTTGGTTGATATTCGCTCCTTCTCGTTTTAGCAGCAGACCTTTCTCCATCGGGGTTCGCACTGGATTGGACATTTCGAAGCTCTCCATAGTCGAACATTTCAAACATCGAAGCTAAATCCTTTTTCAACTTGATCATCGGATCGTCCACGTATATCATGAGCACATGCTCGTCTCCATCGACTAGCTTTGTGTACAAGCAGTAGTCGTGCCTTGACCTTTTAAACCCATTTTGAGAATTGCTGCGTTAAACCGGTCGTTCCAGCACCTCGGTGACTGCTTCAACTCGTACAGGGATTTCAGCAATCGGCAGACTTGGCCCGGTTTCCCCGCCCCTTCCCCTTCCAGGACGTCTATGAAGATGCTTTCATTCAAGTGGCCGTAAAGAAAAGCTGTGTACACACCCATTTCATGGAAATAGTATGGCTGGTGCACACCAACTGCCAACATGGTTTGATGAGTGGCCAGCCTGGCCACGTGTGCGTAGGTCTCTTCATAATTCTGGCCTTGCTTCTGGAGTAGCCCCTTTGCTACAAGGCGGACCTTATAGCGAACCGGTTTGCCGTTTTCATCTTCCTTCAGCCGGAACACCCACTTGGATTTGAGTGGCTTAATTTTTTTCGGACAGGTCGCCTGTTCCCAGACTTGGTTTTTCTCCAAATATTCCAATTCGTTCACAACAACACGCATCCAATCATCTCTGTCGTCTCGACTGGCTATCTGGCCAAACGTATCAGGAACATCTAGAGACAAGGGAACACCATAAATTGCTCCTTAACCAACGAAATAAAGGGTGTTTCGATCAAAATTTGTTCGATTTAAACTTGACGCATTTCCTTTCATCGTGCATTAAAATTTTTTGCCCACCCCTCATTTGAAGATGTTGCGTGTAGCATCATGCCTCTATTTTGATTTTGAGATTAGCACTTTAGTTATCAAAATGTCCTCGACGGAAGAGAAGCAACGCATCAAAATTTTGCAGGTGCATGGCGAAAATCCAAACTACTCTCACGCCAAGTTGGCGAAATTGTTGAATGTGGCTAAATCAACTGTTACCAACGTATAAAAGTGTTCGGTGAACGTTTGTCTGGATCTGGGGAAATCGAAAGCCGGAGGCCACAACGACGACAAAAAGAGTTGCCCGCTGTTTCGAGCGGAACCCCAACCTCTTCGTCCGAAATGTCGCAAAGAAGCTGGGAGTGGCGTCTTCAACCGTGGATATAGCTAAAAAACGAGCTGGACTGTCAACTTACAAGGGGCTCAAATCGCGACGATAAACAAAACACGTCGGCCAAAGCACGATCGCGAAAGTTGTACACGACGATGCTGACGAAGTTTCATTGCGTGGTACAGGACGATGAAACTTACATCAAGGCAGACTTTAAACAGCTTCCTGGACAGGAATTTTATACGGCAACCGGACGGGGAAAGGTGGCAGATATTTTCAAGCACATTAAACTGTCAAAGTTCGCGAAGAAATATCTGGTGTGGCAGGCCATCTGTACCTGTGGCTTGAAGAGCAACGTTTACATTGCGACCGGAACCGTCAACCAGGAAATTTCAAACGTCTACTGCCTTTCCTGAAGCGACACAATTGTTCCGTTCTATTTTGGCCGGATTTGGCATCTTGCCATTACGGAAAAAAAGGCCATGGATTGGTATGCTACCAACAACGTTCAAGTGGTGCCCAAGGACAAGAACCCTCCCAACACGTCAGAGCTCCGCCCAATCGAACAATATTGGGCCATCGTCAAGCGGAACCTTAAGAAGACTCAAAAAGCTGTTGTGAGCGAGAAACAGTTTAAGGCAAACTGGCGTTCTGCGGCGAATAAAGTGGACAAGGAGACTGTACAAAATCTTATGGCAGGTGTTAAACAAAAGACCCGGCAATTCGAATTCGGTAAAAAGGAAGCTTAGCTGAATATTTCTCCTGTATCCTGTATTAACTGAACTTGAAAAAGACAAATAATTTGACTTGTAAAAAAAAAACTTTGATCGACTCATACACATTACTGTTTGACCAAATTGTGATCGGAACACCCTTTAATCTAGTAGCTTACCATGTAACGTGCGCTCCCGTTTGCGGCGCCTCACCGACGTTTGTCCTCCGGACTCGTGGTGTTCTATTTGCGAAGGTAGCGCTGATACTGCCGGTTCGTTCTCCTTTTCATTCGCGTCGTCTGACTGGCCTCCCTGTTCTAGCTCCTCTTCATCCCCCTTTTTTTTTTTCGTGAGAATACTGGATTACCAACGGTGATTGGTTCGTTGTTTCAGCGTCAAATTCTTACGGAATACGTGCTTCGTCGAACTTCACGTCACGGACAAAAATAATCTTCTGACTGGTTCGATACGACGGGTAAGGTGCTAGAGAGAATAATCCTCAACGGTTTGTCGAAGCACACGGAGGGTACAGACGGCCTGTCCAATAATCAGTTAGGCTTTCGTAAAGGGCAGTCAACGGTGCATGCCATCATATCCGTCACCAAGACGGCAGAGGTGGCAATCCAACGTAAGAGGCGGGGAGCTCGCTACTGTGCAGAAATGTGAGAAATGCATTCAATAGTGCCAGCTCGCTCCGCTCGGTCCCTGGATACCTGAACAGGATTCTGGAAAATTACTTTCAGAATTGGGTACTCGTATTCAACATAGAAGCGGATCCGGAACGTGTTCAAGGCACTGCAGGAGTTCCGCAAGGTTCAATCCTGGGCCCGCTGCCCCGGAACACGATGTATGACGAAGTGTTGAGATTGAAGTTCCCTAAGGGGATAAAGATTGTCGGCTTCGCGGACGACATCACCCTAGAGGTCTATGGAGAGTCCATATAAGTGGTTGAGTTAACGGCCACACAGCCCATCACAAAACGGAGATTACTGTGGTCGACAACAGAAAATTGGAGCAAGGGGCGAAGACTATTGCAGGTAACTGCACCATCAACTCAAAGCGGTTCCTGAGGTACATGGAGGTTATGATCGACGAAAAGCTGTCCTCCATGGCTATATTGGCATTATCCCGCATGATGTCGAATCGCTCAGCGGTACAAGGGAGCAAACCGTGTCGGTTGGTGACACGGTGACGTTACTTTCCACTTGCCGTAGATCCTGTCAGGCCATGGCTGCTTAAGACAGTATTTGCACAAGTTCAAGCACGCTGAGTCCTCCGCGTCTCCCGAGTGCGTGGAGGTTGAGGAGACTGCAGAACCATGTGTTCTTCGCGTGTCTTCGCTTCAATGTGAGAGGATGTGTGAAGACCGGGACATCTGAGATGCTGTAAATACGCGGCCTGTCAGATTGTCCTAGAGCTCCAAGCCAGATGGCAAAATGACCAGTGGCAGGCAGAAGGATCAACTAACTACTAAAGTCTCAAGTAGTTAGACATAAGTGGCTGCTTAATGCACAATAGTCCCCTCCCCGAAGTAATACCAAAAGGTGGTTCCAGGGGGGACCAAGGCTAGAGCCACGGGAGGAATTTTAAGGGGACGAGGGGTTGGCACCCTCGAGCCTACAGCATGAGTTCTTTAGAAGTCTGGTTGCAGATTTTCCTTCCCGTTAAAAAAAACCCATGCCCCTTGAGGACTTGAGAGCTCCTTACAACTTCACTTCCTCTTGTTACCCCGTGATCTTTGCTCTTTTACTGCCCCTTGTTTCATTACTTCTACTTGTTGTCCCCCAGCCCTTGAATTCCAAACGTATGCGGTAACCAGTCGGATGAATTTGGTCACGAGAAGGAAGCAATGTCCCCAAGGCTCTGGAGGTACAGCATAAACAAACTGGAAGCTCGTATGCATACTAGCGCCGCGTAAGAGACTTCCGAACATATGTGACCCCCATCCGAGAGGGTTTGGCCACTAGGACAAGTTTGCTGAAGACTGGTATGTCCTAACAGGTGAGGCTCTCGACATATCCTAGGATGAAACCATTTATCCCTTATCCCAAAGCGTCACTGCACTCATTCATAGTAACCCGAAAGTGAAGCGCCTCTAGTGGTTAAATTTTTAATTAAACTGGAATTTAATGACACAGATTTATTGGTCTTACACCGTACAACAATTTGGCCGAAAACTGTAGAGATTTATGACTTGAAACAACTGATACAGGCCTTATTTACCCCAATTAAAGAGTGTATCGAAAAGTAGTTAGCAACATTCGCACAGTAGCTACTCTAAAATGGCTTAGTTTTTTTAGTGTGTTTTGCGGTGATATGTTTGTTAACATGTCAATAACAGTTGTGCAATCGATTGGTTTTGGTACAGCGCATCGTTTCAAAGATGAGTCTAATTGATCCGGACACGCGAAAGAAAATTCTGCACATTTGGTGCTCGGAAAAGGGTGTCATGTACAACCAAGTTGCAAAACGGGTGAAAGTGAACCACACCAGTATCAAAAATGTGATCGAAAAGTTCAATGAGACCTTTTCCGTGGAAGATTTGCCCCGATCCGGCAGGAAACTGGGTCCCGGCCAGCCCGGACTTGAAAGTGGTTGAGTACATTTGGCCAAGCAATTCAACACCAGCATCGGGATGATTCAACGGATCAAAGCTCGAAACTCTCTGAAAACGTACAAGAAACAGTACACACTGCCAAAATGTCATGTAAATTTCGGTGCCCTGAGACTGACACATCCAAGCGTCTTTTAGCACATAAGAATGAGTTGAAAGAGATGAGAAAATAAATTCATTCAAACACATCTTTTGTCGATTTGCGTCTGTGCCAGTTTCAGGAGACATAATTTTACACGAAATCTTTGTTTACGTTCCTTGACTTTATACAAACATGATTCATAATTTCTAAGTATTTAGGTGCCAAAAAAGTCCCTGGATCAGCAAGCTCGGGCCAAAACAAGAGCGTGAAAACTGTAAAACCGGACTCTGGAGAACAAAGACGGATGCATCCTGATCGACCTACGCCAAGGAAGATTTGCGAGCGCTGTCCGGACCGCAGTATTATACGAAAACGGTGAACCATAACCTGGACGACGCTGACACCACGGTGGTGATGGTAAGAAGTCCAAAGTGCGAGTGATTTACAGCAACTATGATTGTTAAAGCTTGCTTCAGATAGAATTGGAACAAAAACAATAGCCTGTATTTCAGTTATTTATTATTGAATTCCAGTTTTTTTTTTATACAAATGTAGCGTTTTCTTCATACTTTTAAGAAAAAATACGGATAAAATTATTCGTCACGGTTTCGAAGGAATTCTCGATTTTTTCCTGTAACACGGCTCATTAGGCGGCGCACACCTTCTTCGTCCATCGTTTTAGCTATCTTATTCCACCAGGTCTTCATCTGATTGATGTCTTTGACAACCTTTCCCTTTGCCTTGAGTCTCCTCTTCATGATTGCCCAGTATTTCTCAATAGGGCGGAACTGGGGGCAGTTGGGTGGGTTAAGGTTTTTCGGAACAACCTGGACCCCTTTCTCTGCATACCATTCTTGAACAACTTTGCTGTAATGACAGCTTGCCAAATCTGGCCAAAACATTACGGGATGGTCGTGGGATCGAATGAACGGCAAAATTCGTTTTTGGAGGCACTCTTTTTGGTATAGTTCCGACGTCATTGTCTTATTTGTAACGAAAACTTTAGTTTTTTTGCCACAGGTGCAAATGCCCTGCCAAATCATGAATTTTCGTGCAAATTTGTCGGCAAAAACAAATTTAAATTTGGATGGAACATCCCCCCGAGCCGTTGCCAAGTAAAATTTTTGACCCGAGATTTGCCCGAAGTCAGCCTTGACATAGGTTTCATCGTCCATCAGAAGACACCCGTCGAACTTGGTCAGCACCTGGTCGTATAGCTTCCGAGCACGGATTTTGACCACACTATTCTGTTTTATGGTCCGATTTGGCTGTTTGCTAGCTCGATACGACTTGATTCCTTCCCGGAGTCGAGTTCTCCTCACGGTACTATGGGCAGCACCGAATTTTCTGGCCAAATCACGGTCCGACAGATTGGGATTCCTCTTAATCGTCTTCAAAATCTTACCACGCAGTTTCCGGTCGACAGTTCCACTCCGACGATTGGCTTGAGGCTTCCGAATCGTCGTCAATGTTTCCTTATACCGTTTGATAACGCGCCATACGGTATTTCTGGGCAATTTCAGCTGTTTAGCTAGCCTAGATGCAGACCACAATGGATTTTCCAAATAACTGTGCACAATTTTTTCCCTTCTTTCGGCTTCCATGTTGATTGTTTACAAAGTACAGTCGATTTGCGGAATGTCAAAAATACATACGTGAAGCTGACAAAATTCCCAACACGTGGGCGCCAAGAACTTCCAAATCCGTCCTCCACGAGCGCCACAATATGAGCAAAAGTTTGTTCCAATTCTAAATGAAGCAAGCCTTATTAATATAAACAGTGAAATGTAACAAAAGCTTTACTTTCTCCAATAAATCGAAAATTGAAGTCAAAATATGTTTTTTTAAGTCTTCACAATTAAAAATTATGAATTTTACACGAGATGTAATTCATCTTGGTAAAAAGTCGGGAAACTTAAAGAAAGATTTCGTGTAAAATTATGTCTCCTGAAACTGACACATACGCAATTCGACAAAAGATGTGTTTGATTTAATTTATTTTCTCATCTCTTTCAACGCATTCTTATGTGCTGAGGGATGCTTGGATGTGTCAGTCTCAGGGCACCGAAATTTACATGACATTTTGGTAATGTGTTTTATTCGAAAATCAATGTTGCTAACTACTTTTCGATACACTCTTTAGTGAAAATCCCATAAGCTGTGGGTATCCTGTTTGCGGTTAGCCCGAAAACAACAAAACTGTAACATTGGAGACGCAATGCACGAAACCGAAAATATCGGTAATCGACTGTAGCTGAAATCTTTTCTGGGGCAATTAGTCTAAAATAAAATATGCTATCTATATTAGTCTATATTCGTCCATATTGGTCAATTTTTATTATATCCACCATGGATTGAATTGTTTTTTTTTTATTCGGACAGCTACAGTCGGTTTTGTATTTGTGTACGACGGTTATGTTATGTTATGTTATGATGAGAAGAAAGATTGATAATTTCCATCTAATTCCAACTACCTTTATTGCTTATCTTGACAGATACGCGTATTTCGTCTTCAATGAGCAGACTTCTTCGAGTCGAGTATTTGTACACGACACTGAAGAAGTCTGCACATTGTAGACGAATTACGCGTATCTGTCAAGATAAGCAATAAAGGTAGTTGGAATTAAATGGAAATTACTATTCTTTCTTCTCATTTTTCTAGTTACAGGTATTCCACTAAAAAAGCTCACACTCACCAGAATATTATGATGAAACGTTGAGTGACAATTGTCATGGAGTGAGCCTTCTTTAATTTTGCTCTAATGCTATGATGACATTGTATAACAGTTCCTTACTTTTGTAAAAAATATTACTCCTCGCATACAAGAAAATTTGTGAGAAAACGTCTACACGCTGCTCTGTAGTTAACTAGAAAAACTACAATCAAGCTGGTTTAGGGTTTGGTTTTCAGTAATTGTATCGTCTCGGAGTTATTAAACCGGGAAAATGTGAAAACATTTCAAATATTGCAAGAACTCAAAATTCATAAAATTGTCTATGTTTTTTTTCGAAAGAAGTCAATGTTACTCAAATTTATAATTTCCAGTTTCTCTTGCATTGACGTTTGCTAAAAAGTTATGAAAGTGAGTAATTGAAACTCATTTTAGTGTAATCTCAAACGAGCATGAAGAGAAATAGAAAATATTAATCACTTGTCAAAAGTATGGCTACTCCAAAGTGAGTAAAGACAGTTAGAAGTAACATGTTGACAATAAGTAAACATTGACAAGATTCAAGCCACTGTTGACTGTTTGTCATCTTACCACTACGAACTACCTTTACTCACTTTTGAATAGCCATACTTATGACTGATTTGAGTCAACTTTGGATTGCTTGGAAATAGCGTGTGTGCTATAATTCTGCTCCGAAATTTTACAACCCCTTACTTTCGGAAATATTCTAAAACGGAAATATTTTCCACATCAATTCGAAACAACATACTACTAAACAACTAATAAAAGACTTCAATGCATCGGCACCGACGAACCCGAGAAAGTGAGGAACACTTCCCCTATCGATTTCAAACCGACGATGAATAGGCAAGGAAAAGTGAAACCAAATTGCTCCATCATGCCTTCCCTATCGCTGGTCTGAGGTACCTATTGATCGCATTTTTGCCCGCTTAACAAAAGCCCGGGACACAAATTGAAAATCGAAGACCGAAACACTTCATCAATCTCGAGACAGTTTGTTCCCAATCAACACCCGCCAACTCGCCATAATTGCCTTCGGCTCCAACCACTGTCGTGATCCCTTGCTCACCATACCTAAGCCTATATTACATTTCCCATAGCCACCATAGCTTCTCCC
This sequence comes from Aedes koreicus, assembly GCA_024533555.2. Taxonomy (NCBI): domain Eukaryota; kingdom Metazoa; phylum Arthropoda; class Insecta; order Diptera; family Culicidae; genus Aedes; species Aedes koreicus. Next base: position 375,383 of record JAHHFK020003051.1, read on the forward strand.
TCAGTTCCCAGCTGACCCAGCTTGCCTGGCGCGATGCTGATGGTTGAGGTTTTGTCTCGTCTCGGACGCGATACTCGGATCGATGGAATTTTCTTCGGACGACAGAGGAAATAATAGGTAATCCGATGGTGATGCTCTCCCATTGATTACCAATTCAATAGAGTCGTTCAGGCGTGAAAAATTTACTTGCGCCGGAGGCAAAAGTGTGAGATATCTATGCAAGTGTACTCACCACAAAACGGCAGCTCCTTTTCCCATCCTTTGACCGGGTCGCATTTGACCGTCTCCTGGCCGAACAGTTCATAGCCGGAGTCGCATTCGTACTTCGCCGATCGGAAACCAGGACCTCCACCGTCCACCGGTTGTGTTTGTACTCGTGCGTTTGCTGGAATCGCTGGTGGTCCACATACTGCAAAAAATAAGAAAAAAAAGAAGTGTAAAGGTTTTGTTGATAGCACGGTGAAACAAATTATTGGCTGCCATGAAAACCAGCATACGGCCAAATGCCACAGCTGTCAAACCTCACTGAGGTGGTTGGTTTTTGTTGTTCTGCTTTGTTCGATTCTCTGCTCTTCTGATTCATTAAGCAATAAATAATATATAAGAAAAAAGTTCTAGTGTTGCGGGAAAATTTGTTTGATAGCAAAATATCCCAAACAAATTGAGTTGTTTTTACAGCGTATCATGCTCCAGATCAATTGCGCATTTCATTTTATGGTGAATTTTGGCACAATAGGAGCCGAAAATTAATACGCCTCGGAAATTATGCGAGTTTACAACAACAAAAACTAAATTTAAACAAATATATGTGATAAATTGATCAAAAATTTCCTGAAAATTAATGGAATTCAATAAAGTTATCAAAAAGAATGCAGAAATTGGTCTCCGATCTATAGTTCATTTGCAGTCCAAAAATCAGCATAACTCCCTCAATGCCAATTTGCCATTTAATGCATTTACTGAAGGCAAAATGGGTTCAAAATGCTTTTTGAACTGACCATAATAAGATAATATGAATGAGCATTTCAAAACCGCATTTTACGAGTTCATAAAGTCGAATCAAAACTTTTGATAGGAGAAAAAGGAATTTGAGAAAACATGGTTTTAAGATCGTTGTAAACAAGGTGTAGGTTCTCATAAACCTGACTTAAATATGAAAGCTATTGGCACTTTTTTCTTCTTCTTCTTATTCAGCATTTCAAGCTTGCTGTTTTCGCTCTTTCCGTTTGCTTATTGCTTGTTTCTTACTGTGTAGGTCAACTCCACATTTATTAATTGGGAGCTGTCAAGGACCATTTTTGCATTAGTATGATTGTGTGGCAAGTACAATCATACCCTATGCCCAGGGAGTCGAGAAATTTTCCTAGACCAGACCGGGCATCGGACCCACCTTCAGCATGGTGTTGCTTTGAAGCAGCGCCTTTACCGACTGAGCAAAGTAAGGACCCTATTGGCAATAATAATAAAACCAAGTTGGTTTCTAGTGGCTTTCATAAAACTTTAATGAAACTTAATAAAGCTGGTCATTTTATGCCTTTAAAGCCTCATCCTAACAAAGTTTTCAAATTCAAATTGAAATAACTGTTTTTTGAACAAACCTATTTTTTTAAGTCCCATTCTCAGGGAAGTTAGAAAAACTGATATAAAACAATAGCTAGATGAGATAGACGTTAAGTTTCTTCAGCAAAGTTTCATTAAATTAAATTATCTTCAATTCTGTAGGAGCAAGAATTCCTCCAAGTCATAAGAACAAAAAGTTTGAATTTTTATTATGAACATAAAGGGACCACCCTAGTCAGCACCCAAAGCAAAAGATAGAGTTTTTAGATTAAATATAAGGTTGCCAACGCGGAGCGAAATAATAACATAACCTTCACTGAGATGTCTTAGCAATGCTAAAAACAGCGATATGCCGCTGGATAGATTCTTATCCCAATGGAGATCTGACCACTTTCTCCAGGACTTCCGGAATCAATTTCGAGGTCATACACTTATGAAAAAACACTATCGATATTCATATATTACGCCTTTTGAAGTATCGCAAATGCAGGTTGTTTAGACTTGATAAGATTATTATGTTATTCATAAGGACTCTAACGACTTTCTTACTTACTCGTAATGATTTTTCTATGTGTATCTTATCAGTTCCACAAAAGTGCCTTATGATTTTCATATTCATCCTGTGGATGAAAAAAAACCACAAGGCAATTTAATAAATCAACAACAATGGCGCGCCAAGGAATGTTGTGGAATGTATGTTCGAGATTATCTTCAAAATATAATCTTGCATACGAGGTAAGCCTATTTACGCTAATTTTAATCATCAACATCCATGCAATGTGGTGGATCTTATATGTCCATCTTAAGAGCATCTTCAACGGTGGTACAAATGGGATTTATTTTTTTAGACCAAACGCAAAAACACCGTTGCACGGGTGTTGTAAATTTTGTTTTATACCGGATCTATTTTGCATCATTTTAAAACTGGTATATGTTTTGATCTATTCTTGCAGCAATTTGGAACAAGAAACATACCGTTCCAAAAGGGTACACGTTGCTTGATAATACCAATTATTGAGTAAAATTTCAGCGTTTGAGCCGAAAATTAGCCGTATTTGGTGCGGGTGATGCTGGGGCCGGACAGAAAGTGGTGTTGCTCGCCTCGGATGCTGATAATCTCCTCAAGTTGCTCCCGGTGCTTTGCGAATTGCTTTTCGTTTAATTTCTGAATAACAAATGATTCTCTTAGTTTTTTTTTTTATAGCCGGAAGATGCTGACTAGTTCGAAATGGGGAGGCCATCGGAATTGTAACTGTTGTGAATTTTACGACAATTTGGTGGCAAACTCAGATTCCGAATAGTATTTCGATTTCTCGGAAATGAAAATTAATGAAGTCTTCAAAGTGAACAATCGGTTTATTGCTTGATTGGTCATTATTAGCACTCGCAAATAGCTCATACAGATAAATTTAAGAGAAGACTGTTATATAACCCGGTTTACCGGGGATCAAGATGTTCAGGCTTATCTTTTGGGGGAGAGGATACATTTTACTATGGCAGTTTTGATAAACTTACTGGGGGAAGCCGATGATACCTTGAAGATTCAGTTCGTATTTCTCGGAGGAAAAGTTCGAAGCTGTTTGCATTTTTCCAGAAATCGTTTTTAAATATTATATTATTCAATTGCATATTCTACAGCTTTGAGACAATACTGCCGAGAAGTGCGGCAATTGCGTGAATTGGTCAGAGATTTTATAAGCTTCTAGAAACTGAACGAACTCTTTAAAAATTATTTTCTGAATTACCATAAACTTCGGAATATCTACGAAGACTGGGTGGAAATATAATGAACTTGACAGAAGTTGATTAAGCTTCTCGGAAGTTGAATAAACTTATTGGAAGTTTCTAGATAATGATGAAGTTAGCTGGCTCTCTTTTGCGAATAGAAGCAGTGGAATTGAATTGCTGAAAAATTCTCAACGTTTCTGGAAACTTGGTTTAACTTCCAAAAAGTTTACTGATCATCAATGGAATAGAAACAACTTTCTGGTAATAACCGGAACTTTGAGAAGCAGATTTTGCTTCCCAGAAGTTATTTGGACTTGTAGTTGATACATCTCTCATGATAAAAAGCAGAATATCACACATATTTTAATAGTTTCCGAGAAATTGAAAAAATCTGGGACGTTGGTCGATTTACAAAATGTTTAACGAGTTGGTGGAATTTCTGTGAAATAAATAGCATTTCCGAGGTGTGTGTGTGTGTGTGTGTGTGTGTGTGTGTGTGTGTGTGTGTGTGTGTGTGTGTGTGTTTATAATCAATCTCCCACTGACCGGCAGTGCTTTTATGGAAGACACTTGTCTGCATTTACCTCCACCGTGTGTCATGGTTGGCTGGAGATGTCTATCTTCCAGTCCTTCATCACTTCTGTGCCCTACTCTTTGCCACCGTTTCTTACAGAACAGCTCAAACTTGAATTCTTCCAACCACACAACACGTTTCCAGAACTCCATGGGGCTTAGTTATGTGGGTTCTGGCGAATTTGAGCCGTTTTTCCATGTTAGTCCGGCTGATGAACGGTCGCTTCCGGGCGAAATGGCTTTTCAACCCTTGCTCAGCGATGCGTCGACGGATAACGCGATCCGAAATCGGTAAGCTCTGCTTCTCTTTCATTTCTAGGATGGTGGTGAACGGATTTTTCTTGATCCCTCGGATGATTTTGCGGTCCTCTCAGTGATCCGTTGTACGTTTTCGTTCACGTCCCGATCAGCAACACTTACAAGCTTCTGGTGGTTCAGAAAAATCTTCTGAACTGCACCACGGCCCATTCCATATCTCTCGGCAACTGCTTTGCATGGTTCTGATAGCAATCACGCACGATCAGATTTCGGACCTGCAGCGATTTTTTTTGCCACCAATGTTAAGCGCTTTAAAATCACTTCCGGTCAACGCCTTTGAGGCGGATGTAAACAATGAAACGTCAAAGCAGTATACCAGCGAATTCTACACGGAAAATTATTTTTCCGTTGAATGATCTTTTTTTTTTGGCATAAAGGATGGAACGGTCAAAACTTGGTCGACTCAAATATGACATAGTTTTTTTAATCGTGCATTGAACAAAACTTGAAACCCCCTAAATTTTGTAGGTGTATGCGTATGAAATATTGCCGCTATTTTGTTTAAGCCATTTTCCATTTAGTTGTCAAAATGGCTTCGAAGTAATAAGAGCAGCGTATAAAAATTTGGCAAGCGCATAAGCAAAATCCAAATTATTCTCACGTCGACTTGGCAAAATCACTTTATATTGTTTCATAACTGCGGCACTTCGATTTTCAATCCATACCACATGTGTGGCACACTGAGGAACACTTTTGACAGTTGAGCTTATAGAAATAAGAAACCAGCAACCTTGCCAATATGCATTGCCTGGTTGCCAGGCTCAGCAGAAAATAACAATTTGGGCTGTCAACACATCGGCACCTTCGGCACATTACGGGAACTCCCAGAACATTGCAATAGTGTGCATATGATGCTTCAGTTTGGTTATGCTGTATCTCGAGAGCCTTACAAATTACGATATTACTTTCTTAAGTAAATTCGTTCTAGTGACCAAGTCCATCCGGATGATGATCACATACGTTCGGAATTCACTCACTACGTGGCGCTAGTACGGATATGAGGTTCCAGATTATTTAACGTTATATTACGAGAGTCTTATTAATTAGGACATTGCTTTCTTCAGCAAATTTGTGCTAGTGGCCAAGCCCTTCCTAGAGGTGGTCACACAAGTTCGGAATTCGGTCACTACACGGCGCTAGTGTGCATATAATCTTCCAGTTTGTGATTGCTATATCTCGAGAGCCTTACTAGTTAGGACGATGTTTTCTTCAGCAAACTTGTGCTAGTGGCCAAGCCCTTCCGGGTGGTAGTCCCATGTGTTCGGAACTCACTCACTGTGTGGCGCTAGTGTGCATATGAGCCTGCAGGTTTATTATGCTATATCTCGAGAGCCTTACTAATTAGGACACTGCTTTCTTCAGCAAACTTGTGTTAGTGGCCAAGCCCTTCCGAATAGTGGGCAAATTTGTTCGGAATTCTCTCACTACGCGGCGCTAGTGTGCATATGGGCTTTCAGTTTTATTATGCTATATCTAGAGCGTCTTATCAGTTAGGACATTGCTTTCTTCAACAAACTTGTGCTAGTGACCAAACCCTTCCGGGTGGTAGTCACATAAGTTCGGAATTCATTCACTACGTGGCGCTAGTGTGCATATGAGCCTCCAATTAAAGTATGCTATATCTAGAGACCTTTACTAGTTAGGGCTTTGCTTTCTTCAGCTAACTTGTGCTAGTGGCTCAATTCTTGATCAAATTATCGATTATATTGAAAAGAAAAGATTGTCGCAAGGAGAAGTTGCTCGAAAATATAATAAAACCGAAGCGTGCATCCGGTATGTCCTCAAACAAAAGTCTAAACTTACAGAACTTGCGTCCACCGCTTCTACGATTGGAAAAAATATTTGTAAGCTACGAGATCCAGTTTTCCTGGATATGGAAGTAGCACTTAAAGCGTGGATCGAAGATACTACCAACAAGGGGTAATTGACTTAGGGTTTTTAAGGGGGGGGTTCATTTATATAATTAGAACGCTACAAAGGGATGGTTCAATAGGTTTAAGAAACGATTTGGAACCCACAATGTACGTCTACACGGAGAAATGGCATCAGCTGATACTGAATCTGCAGCCAGGTTTCCGTCCCTGGTTGAAAAAGAAATAGAAAGTGGGCAGTTTTGTCTCGACCAAGTTTTTAACTGCGATGAGACTAAACTTTTCTATAAAAAGTCCCCCCAAAGGTCTTACGTCTCAGAGCATCTAAAAACAATGCCAGGATCCAAAGGGGATAAAAAAGGATTTTCCATCCTGTTTTGCTCTAACGCAACAGGATCCTTAATGACGAAACCACTCGTTATAAACAATATCGCGAATCCGAGAGCAATTAACAAATTGCAAAAAGACAAGCTCCCTGTGCACTACCGGAGCAACAAAAGGGGTTGGATGACTCAAGAACTTTTTGCAGACTGGATTGACAATTGTTTTGCACCGGAGCTAGAGAAGTTTTGCGCAGCCCAAAATATTGGATTTAAAGCTTTGCTGTTATTGGACAACGCTCCCTCCCATCCACCGGCCATTGAAAATCCTAACATTAAACTAATGTATATGCCGCCCAATACAACCTCATTGCTACAGCCTCTCGACCAAGGGATCATCCGAAATTTTAAACTGAATTATGTCAAGAGAAGCTACAGCTATATTTTGGAAACTGCCGAGAAAAACGGATTTTCGCTTACAGATGCTTGGAAGAAATTTACCCTTAAAGACTGTTTTGATTGCATGGAAGTGGCCGTTAAAGAAATTAAGGCGAGTACATTGCGGAATTGCTGGAAGAAGATAATTCCTTCATACTTCGCACATTCGAAAGGCAACGAATCCGAGGCTGACAACGAGGATTTAAAAACTATGGCAGAAATCAAGGAGCTGGGCGCAAAGTTCGGTGTATCGGAAATGACACATGGTGAAATCAATGATATGTTGAAAGAAGAGTTGGCAACATTAGATGAAATTGTAGCCGAGCTGGACCCATCTACAACCTCTCTGGAGGACATTTTGATCCCACCACCTACTGCAGTTGAGATAGACGAAAAAGTTAAGCAGCTCTCAGAGATTGAAAATTTTTTGCACTTTGGACAATAACGTGGTACGTAGTGAAAAAATTCAGAACATGTTGATGGATTGCAAAACCCTACTTGAGGAGTGGAAGAACGAGAGTCAAAACGAATGAAACACGAAGGAGTTGATATTAAATGGAAAAAGAGAATAAAGCAACAATTTGCACATAAACAATGTTTTTGATTATTTTTAAAACTTTCCCATTGCTCAATCCACCCATCCGAACAAATTGAATTTCCAGCTTCCCAAGAGGCAGCCAAACCTTTTGATATAGCCCAGCCTCTTGAAGCTTCCCTTGTTTCTCGGTATTTCTTTGGCCCTTGATATCCCCTTCCACCTTGATTCCTCTATCCTCATACTACATAGCTCGCTCCCTTGATCCCTTGACTCCCTATCTCTTTCTACCACTTGCTCCTGTAACTACACAGCCTATTGCGGCGTCACTGGCTTTTGCTATACCAATGACCCTTGCTCTCTCTTGCTACTTCATATTTCTACTCCTAATTCAAATTAGGATCCCATATTGCTGGCCCTTGCTGCTCTTGCTCCTGCTCCCACTGGCGCTTTCTACTTTCCTGCCTCTTCTTATGACTTTGCTCTAGGGGTATGTACAGCGTAAACAGCGTGTACAGCGAAGCTCAAATGTACATTAGCGCCACACAGTGAGTGAGTTCCGAACATATGTGACTACCATCCGGAAGGGCTTGGCCACTAGCACAAGTTTGCTGAAGAAAGCATCGTCCTAACTAGTAAGGCTCTCGAGATATAGCAATCACAAACTGGAAGATTATATGCACACTAGCGCCATGTAGTGACCGAATTCCGAACTTGTGTGACCACCTCTAGGAAGGGCTTGGCCACTAGGACAAGTTTACTCAAGACTGATATGTTCTAACTGGTGAGGCTCTCGAGATATCCTAGGATGAAACCAATTACCCCTTATCCCAACGCGTCACAGCACTCATATTTAGTAACTCGAAAGTAAAGCGCCTCTAGCGGTGAAATTCCCAATTAAACCGGAATCCAATGACACAGATTTGTTGATCCAACCCCGTACAACAATTCTGCTGAAGACTGTAGATGTTTATCACTTGAAACAACTGAGATAGACCTCATTTCCCCCAATTAGTGAAAATCCCATAAGCTGCGGGTATCGATCTTTACGGTTTGTTTCAATTTTTAATTTGTAACAAAATATTCGTTGCTCTTTGTATTGTCTTCGTACAATGTACGAATGTTTTTTCTGTATCAACAAATGCTTCGTGCTCTTGACAGTTGCGCGTGTGGCATTAATTACGAAGGTAGCTTCATAAAACGTACAAATCAGTTTCGTTGCAGAAAACAACGAATAGATTCGTTAGTCCTACCTTCGATTTCGAAATATAAACTAAAATTAATTTTCAGTGTAGTTTGCATTAAAACAAAATGGACAATGTTTGGCAGATTTTTCATGGGTTCACCTTCACCCGCACTGACAAAACTACCCATGCAGCATCAATCATAGTAACCCATGAGTCAGCAGACAAAGTTTGACAGCTCTGTCAGTCGAACTCTAACCGTGATGGCAAAAACACTGAAGCAACTCCGTTCAGAAGTGTGCGCGTTCCAAGAACGGCACCCCGCCTCGTCGAAAACGGACATCGCGCGGCACTTTGTGATGGTACACTTTGTGTCCGTTCCGGCATCTACAACATCTTTTCACTATTAGACAACAATCAGAGCACCGAAAGAAAGCCCGGTTCAGGACGGCCGACGACCCTGAGCGACAAGAAGTTCCAAAGGATGCTGAAGAGGAAGACCGAGGGAAAAGTGGCTACATCGCTGCGTGCGCTTGGCCGGGAGGTCGGTTCAACCGGCCAAACAGTGAAAAAGTACCTGGCGAACATTAACATACATGTCAGGAAGCGGAAGTTGCGACCACTGGTTTCGGAGCTGCAGGCAAAGACGCAGCGGCAACGGCTGAATACGATGGTCAACTAGATTTTCCCGGCGAATCGCGACGTGGCGGTGGTGATGGACGACGAGACCTATCTCACCCTGGGTGGCAACGATTGGCAGGGCACTTCGTATTTTAATTCCCCACGAAGGAAGTGAGCTCCGAGGTGAAGTTCATTTCACACACCAAGTTCCCCAAAAAGGTGCTGCTGTGGCTGACAATCAGCGAGAAGGGGATGTCAAAGCCGCTCTTCTTTCGCTCCGGACTGGCCGTGAACGGGGAAATTTATAGTACGAAATGCCTGCCGGAAGTTGCGTCGTTCATCAAGAAATACCATAAGGGCGAAGACGCGGTGTTCTGGCCGGATCTGGCGTCGACCCACTACTCGAAGCGATCGTTGGAGGAGATGGAGCGGCTGAATATCGATGTGGTACCCAAGTCGGTGAATCTGCCCAACGTCTCCCAGCTTCGTACCATCGAGAATTTCTGGGCCAACCTGAAGCGTAAGATCTACTCCAACAATTTTGTCGGGAAAACTGAGGAGGAATTGATAAATAAAACGAAGAAAGAACTCAAAAACATGCCTACACGCATGTTTTTGTCCGCCATGGCGAATGTTCCGGTTAACTGCCGGAAGGCCGCTCGCAAGGTCGTAGAGTTTTTTTGCAAGTAAGCTTAAATAATTACCTTCCATGGGAAATTTATCAAAAGCAATTATCTGTCTTAGTTTTTTTTCATTACCATACGAAAAAGTCCATATTTTTAATGCAAACGTTATGTACAGGACTTATAAAAAGGGATTTTCCTAAACACGGCTCTATTGATCTGTTTTTTCGCCGGTCACTTTACGCGATCCAGAAAAGTAACACGAGTTCAGCCAGTATTTCTGAAAATTTCGAAGAAAAATTATTTGTGGTTCAGTAGATTTTTGTTGCGATGGAAATTTCACCACCACAGTTCTTCCAGATTCTGTTCCGGAGTAAGTGCGTGGTCAATTCGGTTACTTGAATTGCAATTGGTTCTATTGGACAACGATGTATTTCGATTCCGATTTTTTATCTGCCAAACGTGACTAATGGCTTTTTCCTTAAGTTTCTTGTGTTAAGAAAGTCTTCCCTGAATCACCAGATCCATCGGATAAGAGGACTATTTCTCTTTGAAATGCTTGTGGTAGATTAATAATGAGAGTTTCCAAAGTCGAGAAACTTGCGGAAGAAGCCATTGCTTACGTTTGTCAGTTAGACTCAATAAATTTTTTTTGTCGAATTACCCTTTGCATGCCACCATATAAATCAAATCCAGTAACCCCATTCCCGCAACGTCACTTTCACTGACTGGTAAACAAACGCCCCTATTGTTGTTTTATGGGGCCATTGTATTGACTTCATGTTGCGATACCGACAATGTATTGATGGCGCTTCAAATACCGAGCTGAAAAAAAGAAGCACGTGTCCATTAGGGCGCAACGCGTGCCTCTAGTAGGTTAGAGGTCAAACGCCTAGGTATTGCTACTTCTTTTCTCGATTTGAGAAAAGCTTCCAACCATAACCTCAAACCGCGAGCGAGGGCCAGATTGACATTTTGTGAACTGGAAAAAAATGTCACTTCCTCTGTCGTGGTGGCATAATTCTCGTTGGAGCACAAAAAAACAAAAGTGCATTAGTAAATAGCAGTTGTTAGCAGGAAATAAAAAGCGAATAAATGAATGAACTTTTCGGGCATCCGATTTCTGCGAAACCAATTTCCGAGGGTTGCTGTGATTAAGATAAATAAATAAATCAATCCACTTCCGTTGGTTTGCAGTGGAATTTTGCAGTAGGCTGTTGTTATTTAAATTACGTAATATGCACTTTAATAAGTCGTATTTGAAGAGCCCTTAATAATTGGGCTCCCTTTGATTCGATGCTGTGAACCTCCGAGGAATGTGCAAAAATGCTAGCTTATAATAGGAAGCAAATGCGGGATATAATTTTGACTGCTCTGTGTGAGTACACTCTGACTGTAGCAAATCAAAATTAACAACTTTCAGTTTCTTTTACGGCCAAATGCTTCTTTTCGGATCTTCGATCGTTGTTTGTTTCACATTTGCTTTGCGTTGCTCCCAATAGGAGGCGCGCATCTTGGCATCATTTCGTTGCGTAATTTCACTCCTCATTCCAAGCGAAGGCAGCCGATGAAAAGTTATGTTTCTTCGTTTTTTTGGACCATATGATGGTCGTAAATTTTGGAGTTTTGTTTTGATTATTGGTATTTTCCTTGTCGGCTTACAACGATTGCCGAGAGGAGGCTAGACGGCCGATGAAAGTGAAAATGTGGATCAATCGTTGAATTTTATTTGTAGGTTATATCCATCGAGTTATTGTCGTGTTTCTAGGGTAATCTGTGAGAGAGACCCGAACCAAAACATGGGTCATATAAAATGTCGAAGAATGACAAAAGAATTATACCATATTGCAACCAATTATCATTTCAGCAAAAGAGGCCATTCGCGCAACCCGATCGGCCACATATTCCTCCAATGGCAGAAAACGTACGAAAAAACTAGGCCACAGATCCCTTTGCCGCTACCAAACTCTAGAGGAAACCGGTTCGAGGAAGTTTCACAGCTGCCCGCTCGGCCGACCCGGCGGGCGATCCAAAACGTAGAAGAAGGAAACCCAAACTGCATTTGGAGTTGGAGCCGGAGCCGGAGCCAAAGCTCGATTACTGGCCCGCTTGGAAATGCAACGTAAAGCGCAGCAAAAACAAACGTCCATAGGTTGCATAACCTCACTTTGGGGTTTCGATTTTCCTCTGCCTCTCGCTGTTTGCTTTGATGGAGCAGCAAAAAAAAGGTTCTCTCTCGCAAAACCTATAGAATGACCTCAGGAGATTGCCACTTTTAATTTCAGTTCTGCGGTGAAGGAGTGGCGAAATCCCATGACCCCTTGTGCCCCATGTGAGATTGCTAACTTTTCGAGAAAGCCGGCTAATTGGCTGTTTCGCTCGAGTCTGTCGAAAATTCGAGGTTATGAACTTTGAATAAGTTCGGAAATTCTCTGGAAAACAACCATTGCCGAAAAAAAAGACGCAGTTATGCAAATGATGAATAAATCAAAAAAGATCCAAATTTAGATGCACAAGAAAAAGCAAATAAACAAGGCTTACGTAATCCTAAAAACTCCCGCATGGATTTGGAACTAACGAACCTGTGCTGTCTGGGGGCAAGCAAAGCAGCGAATCGGAATGGTGTGCACCTTTTTACCTAACCAACAACACGCAGCGAATCAGATGGGACTTGCCACTTGGCAAACCGAAAAATTCATTCACCCTTTTCTCGTTCGTGTGTTTGTGAATGTTCAGCTGGTGAAGTTGTTGCTCTCTAACCTCAAAAAGATCCGCGTAGAAATAACAACAAAAGAGCTACCATTCGAATCGTGCTGCGTGGGCGTTGTGTCGATCTGAGTTTCTGGCACTCTTCCGATGTGTGGTGGATATAATTTGCGTGAGTTGATAATCTTTTCCTTTCACGATTGAATTGAATCGGTTGGTTTCAGGAAATGTTTGCAATTGGTACATGACATGTGAATTTCTGGGCGAAAATCTACCAGGTAGGACGCAATTGTTTTTGAATGGTGAGGTTTTTTTTTGAATATGCGTGTACTTTACTGTTGTATCTTGATTGTAGAGCCATAGATTTAATTTGGACTCATGACTTAATGGCCTAAGAGATTTAATAATTTTAAGGAAGAGGCAGTATTTCAATGGGACGAAACCGAATTGATGAACAATTGTGTTAGTCGAAATGAATGACATCATTTGGATATGTAGTGTATCTCAAAGTATTCCCTCGCCACTCCCTAGTGTTTTCTGTGCTAAATATCACCGTATATATTTTAATTGTGTTCCCTCTTTGTTTAAATTGGGGTGAGGTGATGTTTTGTGTTAGTTAATTGAAAACTGAACGCAGATTTTTATTTGAATCAGTCATAAAGAAAATGTTAGTAGTGCAACTGAAGTTTAAGAAGCCAATTTTTTTGAACCCATCTGAATCCCACTTCCGGTGCATCCATCATTTATTCCGGTCATCCAAAGCTGATCAGATGAGAATATGCTATTAAACTGCAGCAGTTTCTGGATATCGGATATATTTATTATAGTCATAATAAGATATCTAATTGAGTGAGACACTTCCATTTTATAAATCTGGATAGCATAATATCTTCAAATAAATCACACTTTCCTTGATAATCGGTATGACATTGATCGCACGGCAAACCTGTGTTCTAAGGTATTTCCAGATTCATTTTTTGTTTTACATGGGCAACTTTCAGTGCTCTAGGCTAGTATGAAACTATGTTTAAGTTTAGCTTCAAATAAATGTCTCTGTTGCAGACCCAGCAGAGTTCTAACAATTCCAAGCAGCACACATCCGTTAAAACTAGTTGTAACAACTTAGTTTACCTTTGTAAACTCGAGTGAGATTTTTGAGATCTGCGATCTGCATTCACTGAGCAGATTTCATTAAACTAAAATAACGATATTGGATATTACAAAATAAAAAAATACAAACCTAGCAAATTTCGAGAAAAAATTGGTCCAAAATTTGTAATTATTTATTGCCAAAAAAAACACACAATAAAAAACAGGAGGAGCATTACCAATAAAAAAAAAAAAGATAATTTTTTTTTTTGGGGGGGTACCAACACATCGGTGGTGCGCAGGGCAGGCCTAATTTTATTGGTCGCCCCGCTACCCCGGCGGAAAGTAAATAAACAATCGAGCGTTTTTTCTTCTTTTTTTTCTTTTTGTTGTTTTTCGTTTTTTGTTTTTTTTTCTTTCCCTCTCCCTATCACAGGTGGGGGATGATATCTTGCTGTTGTGTTTATTTTTTTTTTGGGGTTTTTGTTTGGTGTATACTACCTTCATATGCCCTCCGCTCGTTTTCAACTTGTATCTTTCAATTTTCAAAGCCTGCCGTTACGCTAAACGGAACTATCAATACTTTCTCTTCATTTCTCTTAGTTCTAACAATAAATTACTGTCCACTCCTTGAGCCTCTCATGTTGATGGGAAATAATCTGTTTCTGATAAATTTCGTCATAGATCGTTACTCCGCGTATTGCGAGAATACAACAAACAACAATGAAAGTGTAAAAATAACAAAGATTATATCGGGAGGAGGGTAAATTCACCCTTCTTTTGGGGATACTTCCTCAAATTTTTTTAAAAAATTTTTGCGTGGTTTCGGCTGCCCGGTATAATGCAGTGGGGGTTATCTTCCTGGTGGTTGGTGCCGGGCGTTTTTTTTGTTTTTTTTTTTCTTTCTTGGTGTTTGGGTGGGGCACCTTCGTTTTTCTATTTTCTTTTTTTTTTTGTTTGTTTTATTTTTTTTTTTTTTTATTTTTTTTTTTTTTTTTGTTGTTTTTTTTTTGATTTTGATAAACTTTAAATTCCAAAAATTTAAACCCATCCAAAAAAAAAAAAACTAAGAAAAAAACCAGCCGCCCATCCAACAAACGGCAAATAAAAATTTAAATTCTTTCATTTCGGTATACCGAACCAAACACATTTGTATCTTATTTTTATGAACAATTACCAGAAAAAAAAAAGGAGAATTTTTGTGTTGTGTGGGGGGGGGGGGGGGGGGGGGGGGGGGGGGGGGGGGGGGGTGTGTGTGTGTGTGTGTGTGTGTGTGTGTGTGTGTGTGTGTGTGTGTGTGTGTGTGTGTGCAATCTAACACTCATTGGCCGGCAATGGTATTATGGAAGAAATCTGTTTACAACAATCCCTCAAGTGACCATTGGAAGCAGCTTTAATCCGAGAGCTAGAAAGTGATAGCTCTACTGCAGATCCAGCAACCCATTTCAGAATGTCTGGAGAGTCACGCCCATTTCGAGGTTACTTTCACATACAATAAGCCCCGCATGTAAACATTACCGATATCATTTGGATAAGGGCACTGCAACACACTTCCAAATTTGGAAATGTAAAATTTCCAAACCAGGCACGTATTTAGTATTATTTAAAAAGAAGGTTTGTTATATAGTAATAATCAGATAGATCTCACCCATGGCCGCTTCCTTACTGATACTCGCTAGTTCTTTCGTAGAAATAAAAAATGTCGACGTTGATTCGTAATTGATTTCATACACTCGCGACAAAATAAGCGCAAAAATTAACGTTGCTAAACTGCCCGTTAGATATGCAACCAGCATTACAAAACTCTATTCACCACGTGGTGAATGCATCTGAAATTATGTGCCAGCTTTTCAAGCACGCATGTGCGTTGTCGTCGTTTGTTGCTTCTAACCAGCAAATGGCCGTTCTCTACATGCACTGGTCTTCTTTTTTTTTCACTCCGCACTCTGCCAATAATCAAAACCTCCGCTATAAGGCGACTCTATATCGAACTTCAAATCTGCTAATAATCATCGATTCGTTCGCGACAAAGCGGAAAAACACTCAAACTTAATAATTTATATCCGGAGGTCACAATACTACCACTAATAAACAAAACTATGCTGATGTAACTCTTCCTTCGGGTGCGGGGGCGAAGCAAAAAAAAAAAAAACCAAAAAACGCGGAAATACTACCGACACTCACAAATTTCGGGAGGGAATAGATTGTATTCACTAAGTCTTTCCCAAAGCATGCGGAGATTTTATGATTTCACTGTTAGTTATAGTTAAATTGCGAATTATTGTTTGATTTTTTTTAGAGAAAACGACGCAGCAAAAACAAAACACGTCAGTTTCAAAGCACGGCTTGCTGCGATCCTCAGGAGATCACGATTTCCGGAAGTGTCAATATAAAAGTTATGTGTGCAAACTTTGTGACAAGAAAGGACACCTAGGAAAGGTTTGTCCCACGGATAATTCGGGGGAAAAGAAGGAGAAGAAAAAAAAATGGGGGAAAAAAAGGGGGGGGCGGGGGAAACCAGGGAGACAAAGGGGGGGCCGCGGGGTGGTGGTGGGGGGGGGGGGGGGGGGGGGATTTCGAAAGACCTGTACGATACGCTCTTTCCTGCTCTACCATTGAATACGGATTTCAAGGCGGAGTTTATTTTTTACAATGGATCTGATTTTCGAGCGGTAGGCACATTCAATGCGGAGTTGCAGTACAAAGATCACGTGTGCATGGAGGAAGTTTATGTGTTCGAGGGTACCAGGCAGCCGCTGTTGGGACGACAGACCATGTGTCGTTGGAATTTGAAGATAGATTTCTATCATGTTTCTGAAAAGAAGGTCGATTACAAGAATCAATTAGTGCCGTTGTTGGATAAACATGCTGCGATTTTCGAAGAAGAATTGGGCTGTTATAAGCATGCCAAAGTGCATTTATAGCATTTAACGAGTTAGCAGTTCCGAAATATTGCAAGCCTAGAAAAGTTCCATTCGCATTCAAGGAAAAGGTGGAAGCGGAACTAAACCGGTTGGAAGAATCAGGAATAATTTCGAAAGCAACACCATCAGAAGCCGAATGGGGTACGCCGTTAGTCCCCGTTCTCAAGAAGGATTCGTCGATCCGACTGTGCGCCGACTATCGCATTACAATCAACCCGTTTCTGTTAGATAATCGTCATCCTTTTCCTGTCATCGATGAAATCTTTGCGGCGCTGCAAGGAGGAAAACATTTTTCGAAACTCGACCTGAAAAATACGTATTATCAGCTGGAAGTGGATACTAAAACGAAGAAAATTCTGGCCTGGATCACGCACAGAGGTGTGAACTGGATGAACCGACTTCCGTTCGGAACAAAACCAGCTTGTTCCATTTTTCAAGCCCCATTGCAGAAAGTTCTTCAGGGCTGTTGCGGCACAGTAATCTACCTTGATGATATTATGGTGTCAGGCAGAACCGTAGAGGAGCATTTGGTGAATCTGGATGCTGTGTTGACTCGATCCAAGCATGCTGGATTTCTGCTCAACAGGACGAAGCGTGAATTTTTCATGCAACAAGTCGGTTATCTTGGTCACGTTATCGATAAGGAAGGCTTACAAAAGGATCCTGATAAGGTGAAATCTATTATCAATGACAAACCACCAAAGGATGTTAAGGAAGTTTAAGCATTCGTGGGCCTAACCAATTATTATGGTAAGTTTTGTTCACGTTTGGCCCACTGTTTGAAGCCGTTATACGAACAGCTGAAGGATAATGTCAAGTTTTCCTGGACGGAACACCAGCAGAAGGCTTTCGAGGCGGCAAAGAAGCTTCTTTCAGAGGACACTGTACTTGCACACTACGATCAGATGCTCCCAATCAAACTCTATTGTGACGCTTCAAATGAAGGTATCGGAGCAGTAATTGTCCATGAATTTCCCGACAAGAGGGAGCCCAATCTCATTTGCGGCTCGACTATACAAGAAGCATGAAATTGGATACTCGGTTATCGACACTGGCCATCTATTACGGGATAAACAAGTTCAGG
This sequence comes from Aedes koreicus, assembly GCA_024533555.2. Taxonomy (NCBI): domain Eukaryota; kingdom Metazoa; phylum Arthropoda; class Insecta; order Diptera; family Culicidae; genus Aedes; species Aedes koreicus. The sequence continues at coordinate 392,957 of JAHHFK020003051.1, forward strand.
AATTATTTGCATGGCCGACATTTCGTTCTAATGACTGACCATAAGCCTTTAACCAGTCTGTTCAGCCCCAAAGGTGTTCCGGAGACGGCAGCTGGACGATTGCAACGATGGGCAGTTTTCCTATCGGGATTTGACTACGAGATCCAACATGTTAAGGGAGTTCAAAATGTCCCAACAGATTATTTGTCCCGATACCCTGTTGGCAACGACGAAGTTGTAGCTTTCCTGAATTTCGTTGAGGCCCAAACTCGATCGCTGGTGGAGCGCAAACACATAATTGTGGAGAGCCCCCGCGATGAGATACTGAGCCGTGTTGCTGAATACGTGAAATCTGGTTGGCCAGGTACTATTCAAGATTCTTCCAGAAACGGAACGAGCTTACTGTGGAGGAAGGGGTGTTACTATGGGGCTACCGCATTGTGGTTCCTGTCCAGTTAATGAAGTTCTTGTTGGATGAACTCCATGCTGTACATCTAGGAATTGTGAAGATGAAGAGCTTGGCCAGGTCGTACTTTTGGCGGCCTTCCCTGCACAAAGAAATCGAAGACATTGGTAAGAAATGCGAGCTGTGCATCCAGTAACGACCTGAACGAAGCGATCCGATTTCACCGTGGCGTTATAATATCTTACAACCGGTTTTGGGGTTTTCCCTACCTCGAAAAGGGGAAAACCTTTGAAAATACAAAAAAAGAGTTTTATATCGAATTCTCCGTCATGGGTTTCAAAATTTAAAAAAAAACCCGGAGTTGAAATTAAAAAAAAAAAATTTTTTTTTTAAAAAATTAACCATTTTCTACCTAAAAAGGGGGGTGCTTTTACTCTTTGGCTAAAATATGTATGTGTCTGACACATGATTTTTTGCAATGTGATCAACAAATGATAGCTATTTGTAACCACTCATACTTCCTATGTGTACACATAACCACGGAAAAGGGGGGGGGAGTATGTGTGGCCACACATACTTTTCATTTGTAAAATGAACTTCATTTGTGTTTCTCCGAGGATTCTTTTTATATGTGAACAAATCAGTATAATGTGGAATTTTTCGGGGATTTTAGCCAATAAATATGTGTGGATTATTTCCTGTGTAATGCATGTATTGCTTTGTTCAAAGCAAGAAAAGGACAAATGGATATTGTTCGGAAGCTAGCCAGTTGACGGTGTGCAGAAGTTTTGTAAACCGTACAATTAAAAGGTATCTGGAGACCGGCTCTTGTAAAAAACGGTATGGTGGTGGATCTCATGCCATAGCAACTACATGCCATGGTAAAAAAAGGTGTAGAAGCCTTTGCAAAGAAACCCGCGTTGGAGTGCCATTCAACTGGGGAAAGATCTTCGTATCCTGTCATCTGATGATTCGTCGTATCTTTAAAAAGAGGCTTAAGACCATACATGATCCAAAGACTATAAGATCTTACAATTAAGGCATTACTGCGGAAGCAGGTTGGGAAATATCGTATTTATAGACAAAAGCCTTCACTAATCGCCAATTCGTAAACCAGCAAAAAAATAGGGTTTGGTTGACAGAAAAATCCCGAAGAAGTTCCAATGTTTTGACGGCCACTCGACGACAAAAACCTTCTTCAGTTATGGTTTTGGTTGGAATTACCGATAACGGTCGAGCTCCACTAGTTTTTGATCTTAAAGGGGCGAAAATCAATCAACAAACCTATCGGGAATTGGTTCAACAGATACAACCGTGGGCATAAGCTCATTTTGGTAGAAAACCTTGGGTTTTCCAACAGGACTCCGTATCGGCTCATAAAGCGAAACAGATTCTACTGTGGATTGCTGTACATTTTCCAAAATTCATTTCTAAGACGGAGTGGCCTGCGAATTCGCCTGACTTGAATCCAATGGATCTGTGTAGAGTATGGCGACATTGAGGTAGCAGGTGAAAGCATTTTGGCAGATGCTTTCATGAGCGACTTTGAGGTACAACTGCAAAAAGAAAATCTCTTTCCACGAATCTGGAAGAGCTATGTAGACGATATTTTTGCAGCTGTAAAAGAACGCTATCTACCACAGTTACTTGACTTCAAAACATAGAACAATAAAGTTTGCATTAGAAAAAGAAACTGATGGAAAGCTTCCCTTTCTTGATCTGATAATCAGCAGAAACATCGACAACAAATTAAAATTCGATCTACAGGAAACCAACTTCTACAGACCGATACACCACATCCGATTCAAGCCATTTCGGTGCCCAAAAATAAGCAGTTTTCAATTCAATGGCACACCGTCTTTTCAATATCCTCATGGAAAGAGCAGATTTTGTAGCTGAACGAAGCAAAATTCACCAACCTGCGGATGTGAACGGGTATGATACAGAAATCATAAATAAAATCCTCCGCAAACACGAAAGGAAGAAGCACAGACAAAATGCCACGACCCTTTAACCGGAGATAGAAGAACTTTCTAAGAACAGCCTTCCGTTCTATCCCACACTTACCAACACCGTTCAGTCAACACTATAAAAAAATGGATTTCAAACGGTTTACAAGAGTAACAACACTTTGAAAGATATTCTGCGCAACGTCAAAAATAAACCCGCATCATCTGAAAAGTTGGGAATTTATCAAATTCCCTGCAAAAACTGTAACGCTGTTTATATCGGTCAATCTCGTCGCAAATTAAAAGTTCGCCTAAGGCTTGTACTCGAAAAAAAATGCACCATTTTTATCCGTGGGTAAAAATTGATGAAACTCTGAGTATAACGAGTTTGGAGTAAAATGTTTACATTTGCAAAATTTCACAACAATCGGTTCAGTGGTTATTGAGATGTCATCGAAACAAGAAGAAAATAGCCGGAGAATTTTGCGCGCCGTCGTGGAAAATCCGACTGCGACCATGAGATGGATCGGAAGACAACTGGGAATCACCCATACAACTATGTCTCGGGTGGTAAAATGATTTAATGAGTCCCAGACGACCGAGCGGCGGGCTGGAAGTGGGAGAAAATCGAAGACAGCTGACCCTGTGAAGGCCCAGAAGGTGTTGGATTATTTCAAGTGTAATTCGAACCGTTCAATTCGCGACGCGGCTCTGAAGGCAAAGTGTTCCGCCTGGTTCGTACAGCAAACCATGAAACGAGCTGGGCTTCGTGTATTCAAGGACCGCAGTGCACCGAACCGGCGTGATCAACAAAACACGGCGGCCAAATCCCGCGCAAGGAAGCTGTATCGAGAGTGGTTAACGAAAGCGATGTGTGTGGTTATGGATGACAAAACCTACATCAAGGCAGACGCAAAGCAGATACCGGGGCTGGAGTTCTACGTTGCCAAATCACGGTTTGATGTTCCGGAAGACATACAGAAGAAGAAAGTGGACAAATTCGCCAAAAAATACTTGCTCTGGCAGGCCATATGCCAATGCGGTAAACTGAGTAAACCGTACATCCCAACGGGTACCATCAACAGCGAAATTTACCACACCGAGTGCCTCCAGAAGCGTCTGTTGCCCTTCCTTCGGTTCCACGGAGGCGAGACATTATTTTGGCCGGACCTGGCATCATGCCATTACGCGCGATCGACGTTGGATTTGTACAGAGACAATAACGTTGTTTTTGTACCAAAAACCGCCTACCCCCCAAATTCACCAGAGATTCGTCCGGTGGCAAGATTTTGGGCCGTAATGAAGTTTAATCACCTTGCCCTTCCTGGCGCGTGCAGAGGAATGATGGTTTGTTTTCCTCCAAAAGATTATCCTTCCTACTTGCACTCCTTTGATCTGAATGGCACTGTAGTGTGCGTGGGTTAAACGTCACTAAGCCTAATATCTGAGTCTAGGACAGGACCTGCCAGCACAGAAAGAGATGCCCTCTTATAAATTTATGTTTGCTTTGATACGGGGGTTGTTTCTGTGTTCCCAGATATGTTTATTAAAACAAATGTAATTTAAAAAAAATATTTGTCGATTTTTTTTATACTTGGTAATTGGCATTTTTAGGAAGAGCGTTCCAAAAACTCAACGGTTTATCATTTAATAGTATGAGTGTGTGTGTGGAATGTAGGATGCTAGTCAGCGTGGATGGTTGGAACAATCTTGACCCCGACGGATGCTTGTAATGCTTGTAATGACCTCGACGGATGCTGTAATGCTTGTAATGACCCCGACGGATGCTGGTGCTATGTGACGTGACGTTTGAACTTTTGGTCGCCGGTCGCTCGAGGCCTCATAGAGGTTGTAACTGGTCCTGGCCGGGATTCGTCCGAGGCTGAGCCAATTCTGTACTGATCCAAGGGAGGTATAACTTGTAAAGGGAGGTTTGGCTTCTCAGCGCATCACAACCCAAGTAACATTGCTTTATTAAGTTTTATTAAGGTTTTATTAAAGCCACTAAAAATCAATTTGGTTTTATTATGGCACCAAGAGGTACCAATAGGTTTCATATTTTAGTCAGGTTTATGAGGTTCTACACAGCTTGTTTAAAACAATCCTAAAACCTTTCTCAAGTTCCATTTACTCCTATCAAAGGTTTTATTTCGACTTTATGAACTTGTAAAAATGCTGCTTTGAAATGTCCCAAGGCAGCTCTTCTGGGGCTTCCATTTTCTCTACAACAGCCAACCCCGGATTGTGTACAGTCGGAAAATGCTATGCTATGCTATGCGATAAAGTTATGTATTAAAGTAACACAATGTTGTTGCAGCAATCCAAGAAATCTGACAAGTCCTCTTTCACCATCCGTTCTTATATTTTCAGACATTCTTCTCTTTTCAGAGAGCGAGTAACGGAGCTACGACTATAGTTAATGCTAAAGTCCCAACCGTTTGAAGAGAAATGAAGCATCACTTAACCTTCTTATACTAGATGCTCTCAACGACCATTTCTAAATAAATTGTTCTGTACACCAAACAGGGCATTCTGTTCAACAATTCTCTCCGAATATTCATTTCCTTTTTCCTTTGATAGCTACTGAAGGCTACGTGGGTTCCCTGTGTCTTTTTAAGGTAGATACCAAATCCTCCCTATCATCAACGGTTGCATGGACGCGGCCAGGTGAGCGATCGAGGAGTGTCTTCGTGGAGATTATTGCGTGAGGAAACATATCAGTAACTGGTTTCGTTTCATGGTGGCATGTAAAGTCTTCAACGAATTATTCCTCATCGTAGCTCCATCCACGAGGTGTGCAAACGTCAATGCTAATGCTAATGTTAATTACCTCTTAAGCTTGGTAACTAGCTCTGGCAAACGAAAAATGTTACCCCATAGACTAGACTGTGACGTAGTATCTCCTCTCAGGATAGGTAGCTGTTCAACGTTATCAACAATTTCAAATTTCGGAAATCCTCCATTTGATGTAGCATAGCCTTTTCCACTATTCTAACCACCATTTATGTTCTCAACCACCTCCATTTCCTGCCACTTTTCATCCGGCGGAGTTACGGCAATTGGAATATTTCAAGATCCATTGGCATTTCTTTTGCTGTTCGTTAAAAGAAACTGCATCAAACTAAACGCTAATTTATGAGGTTTCATTGAATTTCATTGATTCTTACGCTGCAAATTCTGCTGTGGGGGAGAAAGCTTGAGCTAGAGAATGTCTTCCTCGCTTGCGTTTCCAATGCAGGCCTTAACCCACTCTCGGCAAACGATTGGATCACTCGGGAACCGATGAAAATGGAGACCCTGTGGTGACACGTCACTGCGACCACATTTTATCACTTTGCACTTCTTTTCAAACTTTTTTAAAAAAACCCCCTGAAAAGGTGTTTTTTTTTTCCCCTTTTTTTTTTTTTGTCGCAAAAAAAAAAAAAGAAAAAAAGCAGTGTTCGGAACCGGCCAAACAAACAACACTGCCTGTTTGATACGGGGGCGGGGCAAAAGCGGTTTTTGGGGGGTAGGTTGTTTGCACCAGCAAGTGGGGGGTGTTTTGAGTGGGTGATTTTTTTGGTGCCGGTCACTGTAATTTCGAAAAAGAGTAGGCTGTTCGAGATCTTTTTTCTTACTGTCATAATATCTCAGGCTACTGCCAAAACAGTGCAACCTTTTCCGTCAGGTGCATTTTCTTTTCACGTTGCAGAATCCAAAGGGCGTCACGCTCCAGTTAACCCAAATGCGTCGCTTCCCTTCACCTGTGAAGAACCGCAACCACGCCAAGTCGGTATTATCCGTGTGTTGGTAGCAGACGGGCTAACTCATCGGTCGTCTCTTCCGTCCGGTTCGGTCTGCCGGTCGTGTGACCCTCAAATCTACATCGAGCGGCTAGAAAATGAAAGGGGGATTAATTTTACGTTGCGCCAATTCTCATTGTTTGTTTTGCTGAGCAATTCGTGCGCAAAACACCATGTCGTGGGTGGGCGGGGGGTGGGACCCGCGTTGAGGGTTAAGGAGGGAAAAAGCGCATATTAGATTGTTTGGTTGTTTTTGTGGGGAGAGGGGGGGGGGGGGGGGGGGGGGTGTTGGTCGGGGGGGTGGGGGGTTTGGGGGGGGGGCTGGGGGTTTTGGTGGTTTGTTTTTTTTTTTGGGTGAGTAGAGGGCTTGGTGGGGGTGCTGTATGAAGGGCCAAAAACGGTGGGGCGGACCCGTAAGCAGAGACACTTACGCGAAACCCGCGGGAACATGAGATTCTCCTTCCAACGATACGATCCAACAAATCGAATAACCCAATTCGCAATACTCATTAAGCTTTCTACGGGATGGCTTGTTAAGAAGGGCGCGTCACTCTCACTGAAATTGTTGGAGTAGAATTCACAGCACCACAATCGAATCGGTGGGATAAAGAAAATGATACTGTTTGTTCCCTCCTAGACGCCGGTTGTCATACCACTCCATTGTCCAATTCCAGCTTGAGTGATACCCTGATGCTCCCTCCCTTCCCAATATATATTTAATGTCATATAGTAATGTATAAAATATAGTGAATTAATATTATAATTATAATAAATATAGCGAATGAATATTATAATGACAAATAATATAGTGAATGAATATAAGAATGAAAATAACAATTCCATTTGTGGACCCTGAAAGTTTAGACAATGTAGCTGCGAGAAAAAAAATTGATTTAAAATTATCTCATCAAACTTGGAATATCCATGGATAATCTGAAATTATATAGCAATAGAATGGTAAACCCAAAATTTCGATGTGCTGTTCCGTTTCCTTGCAATAATTTATGTAGTGAGTCTCATCGGAAATAGCGATTTCAATGAAATGAATTTAAATGTAATTATGTCACATCATTTAATATCATAACATAAAATAATAAACTGACGTTAAAATATAAAATAATAATACCAGCAAGCCAGTAAACTATAGTAGAATACATATATCCGTAACTAATCTGATCATCCACTCATCGAAAGACTTCCACTGTTGCAGTTTCTATTGAAATAAGATCTACTAAGATTAGAATTTGTTTTCACAATAATAGTCAGAGAACATAATAAGCGTAGGTACAAGATATATATGACATCTACTGGTATGTTACTGAAAATAAAAATTAGATGTGTATTAATTTCATAATAATATTGGAAAAACTGAAGACAGCTAATAATAAGGCGAAATAAATTTCAGATGAGTATGAATCTAAAAACTGAATCTTAATAAAACTAAAAAAAAAAAAAAAAAGGAAATTGAATTTTTCTTTACCTCTTGTCCACCCATAATTGTTTCCTCATGTCTGTGAAATAGGAAATAATGGATTGTAAACTGTTGGGTTTTGAAATAAAATATATATCTGATATAGAAGGGAAGTGTTTTTTTAGATGTATTTTTTTTCGAATATGATCCTTTAAAAAAAAAAAAAAAAAAAAAAATACTTTCTTTCTTATCATATATAATATGTATGGTAGGTTAGATGACACAGAAGTGTATATAAAAAAGAAAATATGAAATTGAAAATAAAAAACAAAAAAAAAATGTAGTAAATGGTAATTTAAAATTATAATAAATAAAAATTCATTTGTATTTATGTGTGTGTAGGTTGTTTGTGGTCTTGCTGTGATGGATTACGCACCCACCCTCCACCATCATGCTTATATAGTATATGATGTATTATCACCACCACAAAAAAATAAATTTAATTTTAAATACTAAAATTGGGATAGCCATGGATGATCTGGAATTGTATAGCATATAAAAATAAATAAACTTAAAATTCCAACTTTGTGCTCTGCTGATATATGTGATAAAACCACAATGGAACTGACTCTTAGCTTCGTGTCTTGGTCCCTCTTGCGCCATTGCGCCCCTGCGGGCCGGCCGGTCGGGCGGGGCCTATCGTTTTTTGATGAGTTTGCCTGAAAATGTCACAGCGATGTCGCGCTACACGATAAAAGTTCATCCGCAACCACCATGCAGCTCATCAATCCACCGTAAGGTGGATTACGGTGAGCTGTTGAGTTGTGAAGTGAGCAAAAGGAAGAAGGCAACTATTTTGACATTTCTGATTAGGAGGTGAATGTTGTGCTTCGGAATATTTAGAGAAGCAATAAAGGCTAAATTTGTTTTTTTTTTTCAGCATTTCAGCATAGCGTTTGCATAGGAATTGTTCTTCTGACCTTCAACTGCTGTTTCCATGGAGGACTTGCATCGGCTTATATTTGAAAGCTGAACTACACTAATCTTCCATTAATCGCATAGACCTGACAGGCTTTTACCCAGTTTTGTGCGTCTCCATGCATCCCTGACCACCAGACAAGCTCTGTAAGGATACTTTTGAATTCGACAGTCAGGCGATGGCTTTAATGGGTTACTTCCAGTGTCTTCCCGAAGTGCCCTTGGGACGACTATACACCAGTTTTTACAACTAAACCATTCAAACTTTACAGCCCCGATGGTACTTGTTGCTATCTCTGAACTGAGTGCTGTCATTACTTCGACAAGCATCTCGTCGTTGCTTCTCGAAATTTACCCTCTGTTCAGGAACCCTGCTACGTTGCCTTCTAGCTTTGCAGTTTGCCATGAACTGGTGTTTATGATAAATGGCTCACCAATTCAAGTGTGTTGGCGAGAGGGTGAATCAGCGATGTTATCAGTGCAACTTGATGCACTAAATGCCGTAAATGTAAGGGCTCAGTCGTATTGCCGTTCATCGGCCCTAGCAAGTACGCTCTTAGAATTTCCAAGTGGTCGGTTGAAAATGAACGATATACCCTTCGAATCGACTCGCAATGTTAAGTGTACGTGTGTTAAGTGTACTTATAGTACGATGTGTACTGTTAGTATCGACCTGAGGCCACCTTTTGTGGCCGTTGCTTATGTACACCAATATTGACAACCCGCTAGTTCTATTTCTAGAGGAGCAAATCTGGTTACTTATTCTGACTCTTGATTGATAACAAATATATCTCTCAGTAATCTTTTCTTCGGGTATTCAAAATTTATAAGAAAGTCTTTCAATACAAGATAATTAAAAGTTGTATAATTCCCGTAGATTCGAGGCTGTTTTAACACGCAAACTGAAGCTAAAGTTGACCGAAGAAAATCATCATCATCATTATTATCAGAAAGATATCGAGGTTCTAAAGAAAATTGAACTTATGCGTATATAATTTTTTTTCTGAATATCTAGTTAGAGTTGTACACTATAATATCATTAACTGTCGTGCTCATTTTATAATATATTAATGATATTATTTTATTATATCATTGTATGTTATCACATGATATTATTGTATTATTGCATTAACATTCAGTGCCTATGTTGTACATAGGTATATATGAGATCTAATACAATGGATTATTGCGATTCAATGAAATGGAACAGCACTCTAAAATTTAAGATATACTATCTCTTTATGAATTTTAAATTTAAATGATCTCAAGGTCTCTATATCTTAGATGACCTAGAGCACTTGAAAAAAAAAGATAATTTTTCCCCATTATATCACATTACAAGTTTTATATATTCACATCAAAATAATTTTATAATTTTCATCTAATAGGTATAATACATACTTTTAAATATTATGTCTTATATTTCCTATTTATCATTTTGATCCTTTTTCTCCTCTTGTGATTTAGAAGTATCTAGTGCCTTGAATGCAAGCAGCTGCAACGGAATCTTTGTTAGGCTTTTGCACTGAATGTATTTTTCATTTCCAGTTTGCAAACGGACATTTGACCAAAACTGAGCTGATCGGATTTATGCAGTGTGGTGTGCCATTTGGCTAGTGTCTGATTTTATAGTTATTACTTTATCATAACTCCAAATATTACATTTGATAATATTGTTTTATTGATTTTACTTCATAGATGATTTAAACATTACTGATTGTTTTTTCCTCTGTTGTCCTTAACTGCCTTTCAATTACATCTTCCTTGTTTTCCTAACTCAGGAGCAATAAGTATTGTCCTTCAAAAATAAAAGCGGATTGCTGGGCTTCAAATGGTGAGTTGACAAATTCGAAACAGGGTGCGGCCGACCTCTCATCCTCACAAGTTCCTACCTCTCGCCTCCACGAGTCTTATGATCACAAAAGACTGCCAGCTGAAACATGGAGACGCTGGTTGGCGTAGCCTGGGCAATGTTTTCAATCTGACAATAGCGAAAAGAGGGGGTGCGACTGAAGATCATATAGCTTTAAATCATATTGTATATTTTCCATTACCATTTTATTAATAATTTCAGCACGCTTTGGAATCATCTTTGCATTTCAAATCCATGTAAGAGCCTGGAGCAACATCCCAAGTAACCATGAGGCTATAATAGCTTGCATATATAGGGCATATGCATTACGTCTAGTGCATCATTGAAGTCGGATTAAAGCTGAAAAGGGCCCCACTAAGTTCGAACTAATGCTATATCTTTTGTAATGCCATAAGACATTGCTAAAGTAGCATTATTGCATTGGTAATGCATCATTGCATTGGTAATGCATCATTGCATTCTTAAAGCTAATCTAACACTTCATTACTTGACAACTGTTGAATTGATGCGATCCCGCATTAATTATGTTGATTTTGGGTTGTATAAGTGCAATAATATAATGCTTGTGGTTACTTGGGATGACAGTCATCAAAGGCTCAATTTGTTTTTCAGCATTTCAGCATAACATTTAATTTAAAATTGCACTTCTGAATTTCAACTACCATATTCATAAAAGATTCAGTTTTTTCTTTCTAGATTCATACCTGTCGATCTCCCCAAGAATTTATTCCGTACATGCATTTCTATTTCCTTCCGTTCGATAACCTTCAATATTTCAATGGTGTACTGATTTTTTGTAAATATAAAATAGTCATTTAACTAAACATTTTATTACAAATCTTCAATTTCATACCAAGAAAGCAATTCATAAATTGCTCAGAAAAGCCCAACCCAAGCCATAAATCGACTAGCGCGACTTCCTCGACCTCTTCAAATAATATTTCCTCCGGCGAGTCCACTTTGCTTTTCGAATAAAACGTAGAAACTGAGGCTACTAAACTGGAACATACTGAAAGATTGAAAACATACACATACACTGACAACTGTAAGACAGTACTTGTTACGGAGGTTTTTGATTTTTAAATCTACAATTTTTTTTTTAATTTAATGAAATTATTTTTGAGCACAAAAATATAGCTTGTTGAAACTACAATTTTTTTTCTTACCATTTGGTTTTGGAAACAACAACCAGAATTGTTGAAGCAACAAAAAAAAAGTATTGAATTCAAAAATAAAAATATTTGAAAAAACAAAACATTTCAATATATTTTTTTTAATACAAAGAGGTCAATTTTCTCTGCGTGTGTAACAACACCGAATACTTCATCATTTCTCAATAGTGATTAATTTCCAATTCGTTTTTAAATCTAGGTTGGAACCAGTTCCAATCTGTGATACCCGAACTTATCGTTAGTGCAAACCTTAATCCGATACGAGTTACAAATAAAACCATGCACACTGACGTTTAACACACAACAAGCCGACCAAATTTTGATACCCGATCCAGTTTGGAACTGGATCAAAAACGAATTCGCTATAATCCCAAGTAACAATCGGAATGCTTTGCTGCTTGTGGGTTTGATACAGTTTCATGTGATTGTCTTGAAATCAGGCTCTCAAGTATAATATAAAACTATTTTATGACTACCAAAACAAAACTCAGGCTTCATAGTATTAACTAAGCCCTAAGGTGGTTCTGTAGTCGTCCTAAAAACTATAGTAGTAACTCGACATGCACTAAACAAAAGATACGGTTTACAGAGGAAAAAAAGACCCCCTCCCATTTCTGGAATGGGTGCTCACATACAAATGAAACAAGACATCTGCATTGAATTATGTCAAATATATCACAATATCACAAAACATTCCGGGTTGCGAGCCGGGTAGTTGAGTGAACTGGAGATAATCAAATCATTGGATATAGGTCCATGATTACCAACCAATGGAATACATCGGTAGTATGGAAATTAATAGAACCATAAAATTGCGATAACCCAACAAACAAACGAAAGCAGTAAGTAAGCATATGTGTTTATTACTACTAAATTAAGACTTTCGTAGCTGAATAAAAAATCTGGCTGAAATATAAGCTGAATAACCATGTTCTCAATTGAAACATTAACATTAATTCAAGTGTTTCATTTTGTTTGAATAACATGCTTATTAAAAGCTATTTTAGTATTTATATGTAACTAAATTTACACAGTTCAACAAATAGTTGAATAACAGTTTATAAATCCGTTGAAACATCGTTTAAATAGCCCTCGATATAGCCTAGCTAAAAAAAATGATATTGAATTGAATAACAGCTGCAATGTACATCACTATTCAATTGATCCAATTATAAGCTGAAGAAACATAATAAAAAAGCTTTATACAGGTGTCTCAATTGACTTTTATTCGACCACTAAACAATGAGTTGAAATACAGTTTATGCCTCTAATGCAACGCCTTTTAACTAGCTTTGCCGATTAAACCTTATATTTAGTTGAATAGTAGCTGTGGTTTAAACGAATAGCAAATTAAACTACAATTAAAATAAAAGCTGTTTAAATGCCGTAGAAAAGCCTCCGAAATGTTCGGAATTTCGGTTGATCAATATTTCTTCAACAATTTCAAGTTATGCTGGATAAATGATTCATTGAATTCAGTTAATTCCTATTTTTTCGTTTATGAGTTTAATATTTGGTGCTGGTGAAAAAGTATTGACCAGTTTTCAAAAGTTGAAATTATAGTCAACTGCTTGGAGCAAACAGCTCACAGGCTACTCTTTACATTGCTCATCAGAATAGAAAACAGCGCAGTGTTAACAAATAACATCAGAAAACATTGTCATATCTTTTAATCGTCTCTTGTTCAACATGCCCTTGTTAGTAATGCACGTGGTAAAACGTAAAACCGAACATCAACTATCAAAGCTTGTGTACAGCTTGCTAATACTGACGTTTAATAACAACATTTAGAAGGTTTAATTGAGCACTGATGTTGCTTATTTACAGACAACGCTATAAATAGAATATCAATGTAGCTCAATTGAAGCATCATTTCTGCTACTATTCAATGTATAACATTCAGCTAATATGGACGATTCGTTTATACTCCATTCAATTCTAGGATAGCGCAGTTGGTAAGTCACGTAGGTGAGGATACGAAGGTTGATGGTTCAAATCTCGCAATTAAATGCTAATAAAGGTGATAACATATTGCTAACAAATGTGGAAAAAGCTCAAAAACTTGCTGAGCAGTTTGAGAGTTCCCATAATTTCAGTTTGGGTCTTACTAGTCCTATTGAGAATCAGGTTTCTCTTGATTATCTGAATATTTCCTCAAGGGAAAATATTTTTGATGAATCCTGGGGTACTGATTTGGATGAAGTAAAAACTATAACTAAAAAGTTAAAAAATATGAAGGCTCCAGGTGATGATGGAATTTTCTATATACTCATCAAAAAACTCCCAGTGAGTACCTTGTCTTTCATGGTAAAATTATTTAATAAATGTTTTCATTTGTCATACTTTCCTGGCAAATGGAAAAATGCCAAAGTTGTTCCAATTTTGAAGCCCGAGAAAGATCCAGCTGAAGCTTCTAGCTACAGACCAATAAGTTTACTTCCTTCAATCAGTAAACTTTTTGAAAAGCTAATTTTGAATAGAATGATGCTTCACATCAATACAAACTCAATTTTTGCAGATGAGCAATTTGGATTTCGCCATGGCCATTCAACTACTCATCAACTTTTGAGAGTTACTAATTTAATTCGTTCAAACAAATCTGAAGGCTGCTCAACTGGAGTTGCTCTTCTAGACATAGAAAAAGCATTCGACAGTGTTTGGCATGAAGGTTTGATTGCTAAATTGAAAAACTTTAATTTTCCGCTCTATATTATAAAATTAATTCAAAATTATTTAACTGACAGAACTCTGCAGGTAAATTATCAGAATTCCAAATCTGATCAACTACCTGTTAGAGCTGGTGTTCCTCAGGGTAGCATTCTTGGGCCGATACTGTATAACATTTTTACTTCCGACCTCCCTGATTTGCCTCAGGGTTGTCAGAAATCCTTGTTTGCTGATGACACAGGCATCTCCGCTAAAGGAAGAAGTCTTCGTGTCATTTGCAGGAGACTGCAGAAAAGTTTGGACATTTTCTCTTCTTATTTACAGAAATGGAAGATTTCTCCCAACGCTTCCAAAACTCAACTAATAATATTCCCACATAAACCTAGAGCTTCTTTTTTGAAACCTAGTAGTAGTCACATCGTTACTATGAGCGGTGTTCCAATTTCCTGGTCAAGCGAAGTGAAATACCTTGGTCTATTCATAGGCGTAGCCAGGATTTCAAATAGGGGGGGGGGGGGGGGGGCGAGTTTTTTTGTAGAGAGAGAGAGAGAGAGAGAGAGAGAGAGAGAGAGAGAATTACATCGTCTCCAACCAGTGGTTGCACATACTGAACAATTAACATTAACGGACACTTAACGGACAATACAACGCCCGGTGGACCAGTAGAGTAGGGTCATTTTCATGTTCCGACAGATGGAGCGGGAATGGAGCCCCATTAATGTGACATTACGCCTGAATGCGGGTGGATTATCTTCTCTACTCTCACCCAAAGTATTTGACAATACCCGTCCGTTTCTTGCAACAAGATTAAACAATTCTAGGCTTGTTCTGGAATAAAAAAAAAAACGATTTTAAAAACTTTCGATTTTTCCCATGCTTTTAAATCAAACCACATTGAATGCCAAACATTTAACGGGTCATGTTGGATTTTTGTATAGAATAACCACCGAATTTGTTTGCAGTTTGTACTGAAAATGTACTTTTCATCCGCGACCCTCTCACCCAAAGCAACACAGAAGAAACACCGTTTTTTACTCACCATGCTCACACTGTTTGAATAGATTATATTTTTTTAATGGTTGTTCAAATAATACGTGATTAGCTTTTAACAAACATACATTTTGAGTTTTGGTGGTTTATAGCTTATGGTTTGTGTCCCCTTTGCTCACCTTTAGTATAATTATTTTATCTGATATTTTCTAAAAAGGAACATCAAACATAACCTTTTAAAACGACGTAAGTCACAAATGTAAGCAAGCTGTGTTTTTTTGTGCTGAATTGTTGCTACTTGCATTCTCAACACACGAGTAGTTAGTAAATAATTTAAGAAATTTTATTCATCAATGACGAATAGAAATTCATATGCGTTCCAACAGCTATTCCTCAATATTTTAAAAATAATTTATATACACATCTGCATCTGCGTTTTGAAATTTGAACCGATTTATCTGATATGATCCAACTGAAACACGTTCTGTCGAAACACGGTATATGTAGCAATCATGTGTATCTGAGTAGTATGAAACCAAAACGGTGTATCATTGAATTACATTAAAATTGTTGTTCAAATTCGAGAAATACAACCATTTTGCATATTTTTCTATTCGTGGTTATTTCAGCTGCATGAAAAAAACATTCGTTTTGTTTTGTTTGCTTGTTTTTTTTTAATTACATGCTGGAAAATATTATACTTACTTTTGAAAAACTTTCGAATGTCCATTTATGGTACTTCTGGATAAAATGAATCAAATAACTGCTTTAGACTGCTTATAATTAAAAAAAACCGTATGTATTTTACCCGATGATTCGTTTTGTTATGAAGGTTCTTCTGTTTATAAACACGCGCAGAACCATCGCTTATTCTTCCGGTCTTCCTCTAAACTCTCCACCGATTGCTTGTCGATCGGCCAAACTTGGAAGACATCTGCATGGAGTTATCTCAAATTATAATAATCCGTCCAATCTATCACAAAACGTTGCGATTGGTTGAGCGGACTGAAGATAATGAAATCCATTTGTATAAGGCCAAGTCGCTCCCGGTTGGTATTAAACCGATGAGCATGGATATCAATAGAAACATAAAGTTACCAGAAGGCACAAAATGCATCTACGAACTCTTATTTTTACGAAATCTCTCAATTTCAATTTTTAATGGATTAGCATAGATTGTTCATTAGACACTTCAACTTGATTGATACAGTTATTAGTTACAGCAGTGCAATAGATTGTAGAATACAGTAGTAAAAATTGTAAGTTACGAAAAAAGAGTTTGGTTCGAGCATCGGCTGTGAAAGGTTGTGTCGATGCTTTATTACGCACTATTTTCCTATCGAGCATGGCGCGTTTCGTGTTGTTTCGGTTATCTATAATTCGGTGCAACGAGTGATCGAGTGAGCACAGTAAGAGAACAACAAAGCGTCTCTCAAGCGTTCATAAAATTATCCTTGTTTTCCTAACGGAAAACCACCATCACACTTTGTGAGTGGCTCCAATAGCATCCTTATTATTGGTTTAACTCAGATCAAATCGGATTTCCAACATTATAAAAAATCACCTTGTTTTTCCGATGAAAAAACACCATTACACTTTGTGTGTGGCCCCAATAGCATCCTTACGGTTGTAATCGGTTCGAATCAGAGATCGGTACTAGTATTTAAATATTTTACTAAACGAAGCGTGAATTCAGCTCATTGTTTACCAAAACGAACCCTGCTGCCACCCAATCTTGTCATCCAAAATCCCAGTGATTTCTCGTGGAAGTCTCGGCTTCCAATAAAACGTCCAAATAAACGTTAACGCATTCTTACCCTTTCCTTATTTGACCTGCATTCGGGCGAGGCCAGCGCCGGTATTGCCTTAGTTTGGGATCACCAGTTTTACACATTGAGCATGTTTGCATCATCTGTTGATCTTCTGAGTAATAACAGCTGAACTGGCAGTAACGGAATAACAACTTCGGGCGGTCAATCATGCTCATTATCCTGCTCATGCTCATAAAAACGGATAAATTATTTGAATAGGATAAGACAACTGCAACTTCTCGCCCTGACTAGCTTGCTGTTCTGCTTCTCACACGCTGAATCAAACTGTAAGATATGATCAACATATATTCTCAATAATACGAAACTACAGTACCCTAAAACGGGGAAAGCGGGGTAACGGGGCGGTTTGACTCATGCCATGAATAGTTCAAATAAATATTTTTCGTTAATACTTTATTTGGCTTCTGAAAGCTATAGCATAGGTTTGAATATTCAGTTTTTTGATTAACCAAGAACTGAACATTTTATTGAGCATAGCTTCTTCAACTTTCAGCTAGCGGCGAAAAAAATCAATCAATGCTTATCTAATAGCTAACATTACAGATTAAGAGATATTTCCCTAGTAGCACATTTGTTTCAACCCAGTAAAGGTGACTGCTCTGTGACTCAATTAAGTCACAATAGAGCTGCTGAAAGCAGTTTTGACTGTTGTGTGCTGCTTGGGGTTTTTAGATACTTTAGGCTACATATGTTGGGTTCTAGGTTAAAGGAAAAATATTGTAATAAAATTGTTACTCGTTACTATTTAAAAACTATTATATAATTACAACTCTTTTCTCATGGATGTCAATTTTTTACGCTTTTTTGCTACAACTTGTTACAAAATCGAGGCAACTTCGCGTAATTTGGCTTTTTTATTTAGGCAAAGGAGCAATCTGACAAACATCCCAAGCAACACAAAATCGTCATATTTGGTTACAGTGACTTGATTGTGACTTAATTGAGTAGTATTGGAGTAACATCAACTGTATTGCAACAAGTTACCTTGCAATCTTCTAGAGATAAAAAATAAATAATAATATATTGAAACAAATAATAAAATTCTAAAAATAAAATCAAAACTTAGGGGGGGGGGGGGGAAACGCCCCCCCCCCCCCCCCCCCCCTGGCTACGCCTATGGGGCTATTACTTGATCAAACATTAAATTTTAAAAATCACATTGAAGGCATTCAAGCCAAATGTAATAAATATATAAAATGTTTATATCCTCTTATAAACAGAAAATCCAAACTTTGTCTGAAGAACAAACTACTAATGTTTAAACAAATTTTTAGACCGGCCATGCTTTATGCTGTTCCAATATGGTCTAGTTGTTGTGCTACCAGGAAAAAAATACTTCAAAGGATTCAGAACAAAGTTCTGAAGATGATTTTGAAGCTGCCTTCTTGGTACAGTACTAACGAAGTACCTAGGGGCAAGACACTGAGCAATCCTGAGTAACTCTGAGCAAATATGAGCATCTCGTATTCACTGGATTCATATTGTGATATTGAACATTCCTACCTTTTGTAAAGCTTGGTTTTGACAGTGAAATTGAAAAAAAAGTTGGAAAAAAAGTAATTGTGACGGATTTTTTATTTTTTGGTGGGGGAGGGTATTGGGGGTTTTTGTGGTGTTGTGAAAAAATAAAATTTTGGGGGGGTGGGTGGGGGTTAAAGGGGGGGGGTGGGGGGTGGGAGAAGGAAGGGAGAATAATTTTTACTAATTGTTTATTGATGTTCCCTTTTGAAACTACACAAAACTTCTGCTCTAAACTGCGTCAATACACGTCTTTTTATACTCTATGTGGAGTAAGATACAAACCAAAAAGCTCATCGGATTGGTCCACCAATCGGTGTGAATGGCGTTGCAAAAAAAAAAGAACACAATATGTTACACTCCATGGTAGTAATGCGGGGCGTGAACGGTTGGGCTCCTCAAACTTCGTTATCGCGAACTGCATCAACGTCGAATGGGTTGGGTCAATAAATCCGTACAATAGGAATATGTGGTATTTAGTGACTGCCGAACGGATCACCTCCACAAAGAAACCAAGCCGGATCAACCTATCGCGAAACTGGAGTTTTCAATATTTGCGGTTGGTCGAACTGGCTTGGTCTCTTTTTGGAGGTGATTCTTTTGGCAGTCAATAAATTCCACATATTCTATCTGTGTTTCGTCTTCCTGCAAGAAAAAACAATCAAGCAATATTAAATAATCTACTTACCGTAATCGAGTCTCAATTTCTCCTCCAAATACTGCGACCTATATTGCTTTCTTACGAAACCAAAATAAATAATTTTCCCAGACAGTAAACATACTGCTGTTATTGGTTGCCAAGGTTGCCACCGTCGTCAACAACAAATTCAAGCCAGTGCTGCCAGTATACTTTAAAGCGAGTAATAAATTGTACAAGTTGATGGAAGCTGATGCATTCTGAGCAAACGTGAGTTTTATGATCAAATATGAGTGAAGTTGTTTTTCTTCGTTTTTGCACACATTTTTTTGGCATTCCCACCACTCTGTATCTTGGGAGGAGAAGAAAATCATAGAGTGTGCAAACTTGATGAATCCTGAGTAATTTTGAAGAAAAATGTTACTCAGGAGAAAGCCGTCTTGCCCCTTGCGGAATACATAGAATTTCGAATGGTGAGACTTTAGAACAAATGTCCAACAAAAATAATAATTATTTTCAAAAAAAATAATTATTATATTTTGTATTGTAATATTTTATTCTTTTATTTTGGTTTGGTTTAATTTTTTTTTTTTTTTGTTTTTTTTATTTTTTTTTTTATATTGACGAGAAGGAAAAAAAAAAAAATATAAAAAATAGAAAACGAAAAGATAATGAAAAAAAAAAAAAAAAAATAATTATTATTGTAATTAATATGTTTGGGTGGTAGGGGTGGCGGGTGGAGATAAAAATTAAATATAAATAAAAATAAAAAAAAAACAAAAAAAAAAAAAACAAAAAAAAAAAAAAAAAAAAAAAAAAAAAAAAATCAAAAAAATAAAAATAATGTTTCTGTTAATGTACATGTATAATATCAAATAAAATAAGCACAATATATAATCCAAATACAAAATGTCTGTATCGTATGGAAAATTATCCAAAAAACCAAAGAATGTTTTATGAAAATTGTAAAAAGTTGAAAAAAAGTTCTATAAAAGACCCCACAGTTTTTTTTAATATGCTTAATGATGTTGAAGAAAAATTTAATCATGACTATTAATTAACAAGGAGATAATATATTATTCTTAAAAAAAACTCGATTAGCTCAACAAAGGTCATTTCGACTCTCGGAATTACCCTCACGTTCTGTACAGCACTTAAACAGCAATTATTAAATTATCAGCTGAACTCCATTGCTGCAAACTTGCTTCTTAAGCATATGCAATTGGCAGTGTCCAAAAGCACTTGGCGACAGCTTAATAACTTCTTCAAATTTGTGTGAATAATGCCTGAAAAAAAGCTGTAATTGATTGAAAATAGTTCAGAGACTATTCAACACGCTGCTTAGTTAAATCGCCATAATGATGTTTATTTAATGAGTGATTGTTTGTTGGGAAGGCTCGAAATGATTCTGAAGATTTTAATTTTCCCAATTCCTTCAATCGTAATTTTTAGGATTAGAATAAATTTCTCAACAGAACGTGTGCCCTGCTTGATACATTTATAAGTTCCAGTGGTAAAATATTTTAGTGCTGAATTCAACAGATTGGCGGTTTCAAATGCAAAGGACACTGAGGGTCCGCTTAGAGGGAGCAAAATGCAGTTTATATATTCTTAGAATGCATAGTTTAGACAACACTTTAGATGAGAAATATAAAGCATACATATACAGTTGAGATCTTCGGTTTTATTTATTTTAAATAGCTTCACTTCAAAAAAAAATATCGCACATGATTAAGTGACCCCTCTTAGCGTTCAATAGGCCTTTTCCTTTAAACGTCTTAACGCTTCGCTGTCGACAAATATTCCACGAATGATGTAACGCATCCATCACATAGAAGATAAACTCCTTTATCAGGAACGCATTGGGAAGCTACCACAGGACCGACTGCAGAAAACATTTTATAAAATTCTACAATGCTCTGAAACGAAGAAAAAAAATATTTAAGCTGAACTCTCATTTCACTCACAACTACTACTTACTGTATTTTGGGATCCACCTGCCACTCCTGATCGCTTAAATGCCATCGTTGACAACCGATCGGAATGATTGCATCCAATCGAACAGGTTGAACATTTGCCAGCACTCCAAATTTTGTTTATAATCCAACGAAAGATCCGTTGTAACCAGACAGCAATGCTCATCCAGCTCGTAGCACTGAACTGCAGATAGCCCACTCCCTCAATGTGTCTTCAAATCTTGGCCGAGTCACTGAACACAAAAAAATCAATCAGCGGCGAGCCTCGGTTGAATGGATTGCCACTTGATTCCATTTTCGATTATCGTGCTGCATTCATTAATCTATCCCGCAGCTCTTATCAATTCATTTAGGTGATTCCATTGATTTTTCCACCGGCTCCACAGAATTCGCACCATTCCAGCTACTCGCACAATTCCAGACTTGCCAATCTCTTCAGTATAAATAAAATTGAAATTTTAGAAATTTCAAATGGTCTACAAAAATGAAATCAAACATTTTTTGTTTTTGTTTTCAATTTCCTTTGTCATGTGTGCATGTGCTGCAAGAAATTAATTTATCTCAACGCACGCACACATTCAAAAGTATGTGCAACAAGAATTTGCAGCACGCTCATGAATCATATGTCACGGCTGAACGGTACGCTACAAAAACTGACAGCGCAACTCATCAAATTCACTCACCAAAGGCATTTGGTGAATTTAACAACACAGCTAATTTTTTTTGAGCTCTTAGGATGATGATTCCGAGAAAAAAATGATTCTTCGAGCCCACGTGTTTCTTTGATTGGTCAAAAATGGGGACAGAATCACTTCTGCTTGTCTCTCGCAGGCAAATTGTTTTGCTCGAAAATGGAATATTTCATCTCTGGGCCAATATTTCTAAATCAGTAGGCGACAATCGTTGTGTGTCATAACTGCATTGAAAGTCGAATTCTCAATAATTGGCCCGAAAGTTGGCGCTGACTCATTCTCGAAACTGATCCTCAATTTGGTTGTAAATAATAGCCATTTGCCATCTGGGTTAATTTGGCAGTCACGAAAATGAACAAATCATGTGAAACGAAACGAATCGTAATGAAGCGTAGAAAAAAAAAACAGACACGATTCGGAGAAAGTTTCTGTGACAAGAAGATTTGGCTGCATCCGACGTCGGTCAATGACACCGCCATCCAGTTGGATCAGCCAAAATAGTTACCGACACCAAACACCGAGAGTAATTTAAATTTGAATGGCCATTTTCGTTTTCCCTTCAATGGCGGTTTGGTCGTTTCGGTCCTACATAGATTAATTAACAAACGAAATTGGAGGTGAAGTAGCGCAATAACAATGAATCATAAAACGGATTATAACAATCTTATGTTTTGGTTTGGCCGGCCGGGCACTGTAGTAAATCGGTAGATATTATTTTTCAATCAAAAAAATCAACCAAAAAATAATAATCCATCATTACCCTTTTGAAGCGGGAGATAAATGAGAAAATGAATCGCAGCATCTCTGAGAGCCGGTTAAATAAAGCATTTTGCTGCACAGCAATTAGTTCAAATTGACGTTTGCTATTGGCAGTGAGCGCGCTCGTGCAGCGGTCGACTGGAGAAGCCATAAAAGAGCACTTGCTTCTTTCTTGTTTGCAAATGCCACGAAGCTTCGAATCGACGTGGATGCAGTAATCGCGTCATGAATCGAATCGAGCGCCATGATGAAGAAGATGGATTGGTAAGATAGATATAAATATAAAGAAGAAAAAAATAATGTCCAATACGGATGAATGCCTCCTGCTTCTTGCGATTCTTCCTCTCTGCACGCTCGAGCTCCGTTGGCGTGTGATGTAAACAAGTGAAAATGAAAACATAAATACTGCAGCTACAACTGACCTTTCCGACTGAGCCCGGAGGCTGACTGCAGTGAAGAGCCGATGTGTATTTGTTCAACGCAAAGAGCTGCGAAGACTCCCTAACTGAGCGTCGCGTGGCGTCAGCAACGATGGCTTTGATGACGACGCATGTGAGTGAACAGGTTTCTTGGATTTATTATGATTTCCCGTGGAGGTGCCGGCAGATCGATGGCGTCGATGGTTGGTTCACAAGTGAATGGCTTGTTACCGGTCCTAATCATCAGGAAGTGCGATGTTGCTAATCTAGTGCAGTTGAGAGGGTCAACTATGGAGATTTTCGAAGTTTTGGGTTCAGAGAGTTGGTTCAGTTTCAATTTGTCTTTTTTGTTATCATTTTGTTAGAACACTTTTTGGTTTATTTTTGCACAGAAATTAATGTTTGTGACATGTTGGAGTAACCTTACTTAGGCAAAGGTCTGGGTGCTCTGCAGACCTGGGCTGTCGAGTAACTGGAAGGTGCAGGATGGCTACATTCACAGCGACTACTTCTCAAGTAGTTTTTCAAACAGACGTATCTGATTTTGTAAACAAAGAGGGCAAGTAAGATTCAAACGTAAATTTCTCAAAACTCTAAACACCCACACGGAAAGTAGCATCACCATCATGTTAGGAAAATTTTATTCCTTGTGTTGGTGGCCTTGCTTTGCATGAAAGTACCAAGGGTTTCAAGAATTTAACGTTTGAATCTTAATTCCCCTCTTTGTTTACAAAATCAGATACGTCTGTTTGAAAAAATACTCGAGACTTGGTGGTTCGTTATAGTATCGTTCACAATATTAGGCAAGCCCAAGTAACATTGCTAACACCATCCTGCTTTATTAAGTTTTACTAAAGTTCTATGAAAGCCACTTGAAATCAATTTGGTTTTATTATGGCACCAAGAGGTGCCAATAGGTTTCATATTTTAGTCAGGTTTATGAGAACCTACACAGCTCGTTTACAACGATCTTAAAACCTTGTTTCTCCAATTCCTTTTACTCTTGTCAAAGGTTTTATTTCGACCTTATGAACTCGTAAAATGCTGTATTGAAATGCCGTTTTAGGACTCATTCATATTATCTTATTATGGTCAGTTGAAAAAGCATTTTAAAACTATTTTGCCACCAGTAAATGCATTAAACGGCAAATGGGCATTGAAGGAAGTCATCATAAGACCAAATAGTTTTATAATAGTCATTGCGAAGAAAAATAGGCTTTATGGCAAAGCTGTGATTTTTTTCCAATCGCCATATTGAAATATAAGAAAAAATGGAAATTTGGAAAAATAAATACCTCAGATTTTCAATGGTATGCAAATAAATTGTAGATTGGAGACTAATTTCGGCATTCTTTTAGATAATCTCATCCAATTCCAAGCAATTTTCCGGAAATTCGTGATTAATTTATAGAATATATTTGTTTTAATTTGATTTATGTTGTTGTAAATTCGCATAATTTCCGAGGCGCATTAATTTTCAGCTCTTATCGTGCCAATATTCACCATAAAAATAAATGCGCATATAATTTGGTACATAATACGCAGTAGCAAACACAATTTGTTTTGGATATTTTGCTATCAAACAAAATTTCCCGTAACACTAGACCTTATTTTTACTGCTAAATGAATCAGAAGAGCAGAGAATCGAATAAAGCAGAACAACAAAAACCAACCTCGGTTTCACAATGAAGTTTGACAGCTGTGGCCATTTGGCCACATTCTGGTTTTCATGGCAGCTAATAGGTGTTATGAAGGTTCTCAATAGTAATAACATCTTTCACTAGAACACTTTTAAAATCTTTATGTTCTTTTAAAGGTTTTATTAACTTGTTTTCACAACCGTCTATAGAGTGGGCCATTTTGTACAAATTTCGACTTTAAAGAAGCATAGAGGAGGTGTTGGTAGACAAAACAGTTTTGAATGTAGTTTTATCAACAAAGCCGGGAGGAGTACTATACGGCTGGAATAAAACTAAAACTGTTTTTATACGGCAACCGGACGGGGAAAGGTGGTAGATATTTTCAAGCACATGAAACTGTCAAAGTTCGCGAAGAAATATCAGGTGTGGCAGGCCATCTGTACCTGTGGCTTGAAGAGCAACGTTTACATTGCGACCGGAACCGTCAACCAGGAAATTTGTGAGCGAGAAACAGTTCAAGGCAAACTGGCGTTCTGCGGCGAATAAAGTGGACAAGGAGACTGTGCAATATCTTATGGCAGGTGTTAAACGAAAAACCCGGCTATTCGCATTCGGTAAAAAGGAAGCTTAGCTGAAAATTTCTCCTGTATTCTGTATTAACTGAACTTGAAAAAGAAAAATAATTTGACTCATTAATAAAAAACTTTGATCGACTCACACACATTACTGTTTGACCAAATTTTAATCGGAACAACCTTTACTATGTTCAATCAAACGCATTTGCTGTGAATGATGAGCTTTTCATTGTTTTAATTTTACATGTCGTGCTTGTAAACGTCTTTTTCCTTAAGTCAAAAGATGATTCAAATGAATAAAATGAATATTAGTATTATAGTATTTTAGAAGCATACAGGTCTATGCACTTTTGAAATATTCTTTAAACATCGAATCGAAATTTCATCAATTTAGATCTCAGGAACTATTTTCAACTAGTTAAGTAAAAGTACCACTACATCAGCAATGAGCTCCTTCTACTTTACTTCCCCTTGGAAAGACTTTGCAAGGGAACAAACTGTCAACTAGTAACTAAGTGTCTTTAAGTGAAATTGTTTGGCCATAAGAAAATTGGAATGGAAGCCTTTGAGCAAGAAAACATTTCGTTTTCTTGTCAAAAGTTATTCAACAACAAAAAATCAAACTTCCTCAGGTGGGATGGAAAAAAACGATTTGTTTTTTTTAACGAAAATATCCCATTTCTTAGCGTGTAGCTGGTGTCCGTCGTCTCATTAAACAAATGTTATTTTCATACAATATCGTATATAAATATATAATTTTCCAATACCGAAATGCATCCAACCTTCTGCGCTACAAATTCGATCACCAGTAGCGCAAATTGTATCGCTAACAATCATTAAAATCCATCCATGAGTGCTGTCGTCATGCATGGCATGCATGCACGGACAAATATACACAAACCATGACCAATCGATCGACCCACGGACCGAAATGCACACTCAGAGACAACGGACAGCGACGACGAGGCGTTGCCCGTCAAACGTCAATAACACACATTAATCGATGGCCACCACACCAACCGGCCGTCATAAGTGTATCGGAACGATCCGATCAGAGTAAACTTGTCGATGCTTAAATTAAACTGTAGCTGCGTTAGGTGAAGCAAAATCGAGCCACAAATTAGTTTTTTGTTTTGTTTTCGAGGTGATTTACCGAGAGTTTGAAGATGCTTACGCCACAACGATTAAAATCAAATCGAAATTCCTTGCCGGAATTGGCCGGTCGGATTGCAGGGAGCGAGCAGCGTCCACGTTTTCGCTGGGAGATTCCATCAGTGGTAGGATTGTTGTTATAAAATATGTTTCAATTTTGCACCTTCCTTCGTTTTCTATCGTTTTGTCGGGGGGTGACGTTATGAAGGAGATTGCCGAAGAAAACCGGGTGAATGCCGAATAGCGGCAAATTGCAGGCTGTGGGCACGGCGAAATGAAAGGTTAGGACGCACTTGTTGGAAATTTTGCCAAACTGCAATCGCTCCATTGTCACCGCCGTCATCGTCAGCTGTTGGTGGATCACGATCCGTCAAATGTGGTTTGGTTGGTTGGTTACCCATGATAAATGGTTGGCTGTCAGGTTTTTGAATGCCTACTGCAGATGACGGCGGTTGTTGCATCAGGCACTGTACTGTGTGTACAATGTACGTGACGTTACGAAATGGGGATAATTGGTGGTGAGCTTCGGCTATGGTGTGACATTGAAAACGACGAAAGTTTTGGAATTGTAAGGCACTGGATACGTAACCGTTGTTTGTTATGTATGTATGGAAATGGTGTCACGATTTTCAAATAGAGTAATCTACACTTTTATCATGATAAGCCATGTATGCAGCTGGCAAGTAAAGACCTGAAGTAATGTAAAAGGGCTGCTCTGAGGAAACACAGCAAATATCGCCCCGATTCTACGAGGACTAACTACGCACGCGCCAACGACGATTACAAACACCTCGATAACAGCTTGTACAACTCTTATCAGTCTCAATTGCAGAGTCGTTTTAAAACGAAACCGAGGAGCTTTTGGCGGTTCGTGAATGAACGACGGAAGGAAACCGGTTTTCCCTCCACCATGACTGACGGCACTCATGAAGCTGACTCTGTCACGGATATCGCCAACTTGTTCCGTACGCAGTTCAGCAGTGTCTTCTGCGACGAAATTCTGGATGCCGAGGGCCTCAAAGCGGCTGCTAGCAACGTTTTCCACTAGTCTGTATTTGGCTCTGCATCCACCATCCATAGTGATATGCTGATTTTAGCAGGGAAGCAGATGAAAAGCTCAACTGGATGCGGTCCTGATGGTATTCCTTCAATTGTCCTGAAGCGATGCCTTAACACACTGGCTGTGCCCCTGGCTATGGTCTTCAATTTGTCATTAACTTCCGGTGGGTTTGCTGAATGCTGGAAAGAGTCGTTTGTTTTTCCAATACACAAAAAGGGATGCAAACGATTCGTCGCCAACTATCGTGGGATTGCTGCACTAAGTGCTGTAACTAATTGTTCTCCAAAGGCTGGTCCAATACTACACACTAAAAAATTATGAATTTTACACGAGACGTAATTCATGTCTGTAAAAAGTCGGGGAACGTAATGAAATATTTCGTGTAAAATTATGTCTCCAGAAACTGACACATACGCAATTCGGCGAAAGATGTGTTTGGTAATTTTCTCATCTCTTTCAACTCATTTTTATGTGTTAAAGGACGCTTGCATGTGTCGGTCTCAAGGGACAGAAATTTACATGACATTTTGGTAGTGTGTATTTACAGATTATTTCTCTTGACCAACACGGTTTTATGCCCAAGCGCTCGATGGCGACCAACCTTACCGTATTTATATCGTTCGTCATCCGCGAAATGGAACGCGGTCATCAAGTAGACGCTATGTACACACACTAAGAAAAAGTCATGTAAATTCAAGTCTACTTGGATGCCCATTGGACATAAATTTACGTCTGTTATAAAAATTACATGACAGTAAAAATTAAAATTGAAAGTTTACATGCCATGACGAAAATTTAAGTTATGATACACAAAATTAGATTTTAGAAATGAATTAATTTGCATTGCTCTGCCTACTTTTGATCATAACTAATTTAGCTTAATTTAGATTCACAAATCGATTCTTAAATATAATTTTAACTTTATCCGCCAATGGCACGAAAGGATATCAACTGGGGAAAAAGTACTCCATTTTTTAGAAATTATGATTATCACAATAATATACCACAATGCACTTTAAATGCGCAGTAAAAATTCCATTTCAGACTTCGTGAAGATGTAAAAAAATTGCTCGTTCAATGATTTAGATGGCCAGAAAATAAGCATCCTTGTGGGCATGTGTGTTACGTCTCATGTTGTATCATTCACAACCGAGAGTCTTTAGTTTTTTTATTTTGTTTTTTTTTTGGCGATGACGGTGCTTCTTTGACATGCTACGAAGGATTTGCATTCCACTCTGAAACTAACTGCGCTCTGGCATGCTTCTAAATTTCGATGCACTTGAATGTGTTTCCAATAAATGGTGGTGCTTCCGCATAAAATAAAACCAAATAAAAAGCTTATCAAGACACCATTCCGGATAAACTTACCACGACGTGTGAAATCGACTTCAGGAATTGCACTACGCTAATGATGAAGTCGACAATAATGACTTGACGTGTACTTGTAAAATAAACTTAAAACGGAAGCATATGTAAATTTAAGTTTCAAATATTTACAGGTTGTCAGGATTACATCACGCGTAAAATTCATTATTTTTAAGAGTGCACAGATCTTTCTGCTTTTTTCGATAAAATGAACCATCAGATTGCAATTTCCAAATACGGCAAAATGAGGGTTCAAGATCAATTGCTGAACTGGCTCCGCTCATACCTGACTGGTAGAACTATGTCTGTGAAGTTTTCAGTTTACGCCTCGTCCAGCTTTTCAGTAACATCCGGCGTTCCACAAGGCAGCCACCTTGGCCCATTCCTTTTCCTGTTATATATAAACGACGTGAACTTGGTCCTCAGATGCCTGACATTATCCTACGCGGACGACCTAAAGCTGTACTACGTCATAAAATATCGTGGAGACGCCCACTTTCTTCAGCAGGAAGTGTTCGACGACTGGTGCCGGATCAACAGAATGTCCTTAAATGTATCAAAATGCTCGGCTATCTCGTTTGGCCGAAAACGTGCGATGTATCTCCACGACTACATCCTTCGAGGAACACACTTGAAACGTGAAACAACAGTCAAGAATCTGGGAGTAATGCTCGACTCCAAACTGTCATTTGAGAACCACATTGCCTAAACTGTCCCTAAAGCCTCATCGCAGTTAGGATTCATCTTCCGCTTCGCAAAAAACTTCAAAGACGTTCTGAAGGCACAATACTGCTCTTTGGTTCGTCCTTTTTTGGAGTACTGCGCTGTCGTTTGGTATCCTTTCTACCAAAATGTAGTCCAGAGGATCGAAGCCGTTCAGCGAAGGTTTATACGCTTTGCTCAGCGACATCTTCGTTGGCAAGACCCTTTGAAGATTGTCAAGTTATGGAAGCCGGTATAAGCTCATCAACCTGGAATTGTTGGAAGGAAGGCAATGGTGGCCAAAGCGTGTTTCGTTGGTGACCTCCTTCAGGGAAACATCGACTGTTCCATTTTACTTGTTCTCTTTAACATCAACACTCGACGACGAAACCTACACATTTAAAAATGATTCACGGGCTCGGTTAAACATTTAGCTGAATCCTCTCGGCATTTTGATATTTAACTGATAGCTCGGTAAAAAAAATCGAACGATGCCGAGTCTCAGCATCACTTGGAACTGAAATATCGGGTAACTTTATTATTTCACAGATTCTCGGCAACACTAGGAGCCGAGCACAAACGTTCACCAAACTTCAACCGACCTCAGCTGCCTATCATGCCGAAATATCGGTTTAGCAGTGTTGTAAGCCGAGGCTCGGCTTTGTATTATAGACTCTCAAGTAATAGACCGGCCAAAGTGCCGCCATGTTGTATCCAAAACGAACATTTCCCATACGATTTGACAGTTGTTTTGGATACGTCAACTGTGCCAGACACACGTAGGCCGGTCTATTACTTGAGTGTCTATACTTTTTATCTGTCAACCACCATGCGCCATATTGTTTTCATTCACAAGTGGAGTAAGTCGTATATTGTTTGTGGAACGGTGAAAAATATACATTTATTGGCACTACATCAATAACATTGATAAAACCTCGTCAACCACCTACACCGATTCACCCGGTTCATGGCTGCTGCTCTCCATCCTCGGTTGCGCCCCACGCACTTCAAGTCTTGGTTTACCTGATCCGCCCATCTTGCCACGTCTTCTTGTACCAGCCGGATTTGACAAAAACACCATCTTTGCAGGGTATTGCATATAGGCATGAAATATTCAATATTTGGATGAAAATCTAATTCAAAATTTCGAATATTTACACACAATTTAACCGAAATCTCGGTAAACCTCATTTCTGTTTGTTTCGAATTTTACCCGATATATCAGTTTGCTCATGCCGAAATTCCCAGTTAACAATATGAGTTTTCAGTTTGACCCAAAACCGAGATTATCGGTTAACATAAAAAAGCCATCGACACCGAGAGGTCGGCTGTGCGGATCTCGGTTTCAGAAAGCCGAGACTCGGCATATAATTCGAAGTGTGTACGTTTACATTATTTCTTGATGAACCGGCACTCAAGGACCAACTACTGCAAACACGAACCTGTGCTAAGCATGTGTCACGTTCTCAACAGCTATTACAACGTGTTTAATTTTAATGTATCCCGTGAGGTTAATAAGCGTTGTTACTGAAGATGTATGTGTTAATTGTTGTACATTCAGTATAAAAAAAAGCCGAGCATAATTCTGCTTCCAAAAAACGTCATGTTCAACTTTCTGTATTTTTGACAATTATCAATATTTTTGGCTGAAAATTTGACAACATTATAACTAATATATTGACCATATGTGACTTTTTTTTTAGCATGGTCTATATCGGTTGAAAAAGGGAAATACTCATGTTGGTGCGTCAACTTTGAAGCCAGCTGTGGTCTAAATTACTTGGCTTTTGTCCACATTATTTTCTATATATTTTTTTTTGTAGACTATGGTGAAATTTTTAAAATGCTACCTAAATTTTTCAAGGAAATACGGATTTTTGAATTTGGTATGACCAAAAACGAGTTTTTTCACATATGTTATGAAAACTTTAAATTTATAAACTTTATCAACTTAAGATAAGATCATTTGGTTATAGTATTATAAAATTTTCAGCCGAAATTTTAAAAAATGTCATGTTTTACAATTGTGGCGGGGTTTTTTTTTAATTCTTTATTTATTCCAAATTTTACATTATTTTACATTCATATATTAACCTAGGTGATCCTGCTAAGTAATTAACATTTCAACCTTATATGCTATCATTTATATCTAATTGTGTTAATATTATTTTTACTTTGTCTATTCAGTATTTTTAACAGGGTTCCTTTTGCCTGCGTGTAAGAATAATTATTGATTTCTTAAAACTAGTTCTTATCTATAGAGAGAATTGATCATTGCAATTGAAGACTGCAATGATTTTTGTCTAAAATTATGAATTATTTTGTTGGACATTTCTTCTAGAGTCTCAACGTTTGAAATTCTATGTAATTCAATAGTACTGAACCAGGGAGGCAGCTTCAAAATCATTTTCAGAACTTTGTTCTGAATCCTTTGAAGTGTTTTTTTCCTAGTAGCACAACAACTAGACCATATTGGCACAGCATAAAGCATGGCCGGTCTAAAGATTTGTTTAAATATTAGAAGTTTGTTCTTCAAACAAAGTTTGGATTTTCTGTTTATAAGAGGATATAAACATTTTATATATTTATTACATTTGGCTTGAATGCCCTCAATGTGATCTTTAAAAGTTAATTTTTGATCAAGTATCAGTCCAAGATATTTTACTTGATTTGACCAAGAAATTGGAACTCCGTTCATAGTGACCATATGACTATTACTTGGTTTCAAAAAATGCAGCTCTAGGCTTGTGTGGGAATATTATAAGTTGAGTTTTGGAAGCATTAGGAGAAATCTTCCATTTTTGAAAATAATCTGTAAAAATGTCCAAGCTTTTTTGTAGCCTCCTGGATATAACACGAAGACTTTTTCCTTTAGCGGAAATGCCTGTGTCATCAGCAAAGCAAGATTTTTGACAGCCCTGAGGTAAATCAGGGAGATCTGAAGTGAAAATGTTATAAAGTATTGGCCCAAGAATGCTACCTTGAGGAACACCAGCTCTGACAGGCAATTGATCAGATTTAGAATTCTGATAATTTACTTGCAAAGTTCTATCAGTTAAGTAGTTTTGAATTAATTTCATGATATAAAGCGGAAAATTGAACTTTTTCAGTTTCGCAATCAAACCTTCATGCCAAACACTGTCGAATGCTTTTTCTATGTCTAGAAGAGCAACTCCAGTGGAGCAGCCTTCAGCTTTGTTTGAACGAATTAAATTTGTAACTCTCAAAAGTTGATGCGTAGTTGAATGCCCATGGCGGAATCCAAACTGTTCATCAGCAAAAATTGAGTTTGTATTGATGTGAAGCATCATTCTATTCAAAATTATTTTTTCAAAAAGCTTACTTATTGAAGAAAGCAAACTGATTGGTCGGTAGCTAGAAGCTTCAGCCGGATTTTTGTCTGGCTTCAAGATAGGTACGACTTTTGCATTTTTCCATTTATCTGGAAAGTATGCCAGATGAAAACATCTGTTAAATAGTTTCACCAAGAAAGACAAAGTACTCTCGGGGAGTTTTTTGATTAGGATATAGAAAATTCCATCATCACCTGGTGCTTTCATATTTTGAAATTTTTTAGTTATAGTTTTTACTTCATCCAAATCAGTTCCCCAAGAATCATCAAAAATATTTTCTTGTGAGAAAATATTCAGATACTCCCTGGAAACTTGATCCTCAATAGGACTTGTAAGACCCAAACTGAAATTATGGGAGCTCTCAAACTGCTTAACAAGTTTTTGAGCTTTTTCCGCATTTGTGAGCAAAATTTTATCACCTTCCTTAAGCGCTGGTATAGGCTTTTGAGGTTTTTTCAATATTTTAGAGAGTTTCCAGAAAGGTTTGGAACTCGGATCTAATTTTGACAAATTATTTTCAAAATGTTTGTTCCTCAGGGCAGAGAAGCGTTTTTTAATTTGTTTTTGTAAATCTCGCCATATGACTTTCATAGCGGGATCACGTGTTCTTTGATATTGACGCCTACGTACATTTTTCAGACGAATCAAGAGCTGAAGATCGTCATCAATTATAACTGGATCGAATTTAACCTCGCATTTTGGCACTGAAGCAGCTCTTGCTCTATTTATTGAGAAAGCCAGAGATTCAAGAGCATTATTAATTTCATTTTTTGTTTGCAATGGAACATTAGGATCAAAGTTGTATTCCATAAATGTTCGATATTGATCCCAATTAGCTCTATGGTAGTTGAAAGTAGAACTGATGGAATTAGAAATGATTTCTTGAGATATTTCAAATGTAACTGGAAGGTGATCAGAACCAAAGTCAGCATGGGTAATCAATTGACTACAAAGTTGGCATGGATCAGTTGGGGCCAAAAAAAAATTTGGGGGGTTTCTGGGGGGAGAAAAACAAGTTGGGCTGTTTGGGTGTTGAATAGTGTGGGGCTGCAGAACAATGATCAAAAAGTATATTACCATTGGCATTGCTTTGCGAATTATTCCATGAGCGGTGTTTTGCATTGAAATCACCAATAACAAAGAATTTAGACCTATGACGGGTAAGTTTCTGGAGGTCACCCTTGAGCCAGTTCTTTTGCTGACCAGTGCATTGGAAAGGCAAATAGGCAGCTATAAAAGTAAATTGGCCAAATTTTGTTTCAACTGAAACCCCCAAAGTTTCAAAAACTTTGGTTTCAAATGAAGAAAGAATGTGATGTTTGATACGCCTATGCACAATGATGGCAACGCCACCACCAGCTCCATTAATGCGATCATTTCGGTAGACAAAATAATTTGGATCTCTTTTGACCGTATGGGCAGGTTTGAGATAAGTCTCAGTTATAACAGCAATATGCACGTTATGAACTCTTAAAAAATTAAATAGCTCATCCTCGTTATCTCTGATGGATCGAGCATTCCAATTCAAAATATTTAATGACTTAAAATCCATTACTGAACTTCAATGTCATGACAATATTATTGGCAAATTTAATACCAGTTTGGATAGCTTCAAACATGGAATTAGTTTTTAGCATATCGGTTATCATATCGATTAACGATTGCTGTAAAAATTCTAATTTAGGAGCGGATATGTTACCTAAATCAAATTCATCAGAAGTCCCGTGGGAATTTTGGTTTTGGTTTCTACCCGCTGCAACGGCTAGTGCTACTTACTTTCAGCGTATCGTTAACCAAAACGAACCCTGCTGCTAACCCTTCCCCAACTATCCAACATCCCAGTGATTTTTCGTGGAAGTGCAGAAGATTTCTCGGCTTCCTTCAAAGCGAGTATCACGTCAACACGTTCCTTTCCATTCCCTGCTTGACCAGCATTCAGGCACGGCCGGCGCCGGTATTGCTTTATAATAGGTCACCAGTATTTACACATTGAGGATGTACGTTAGTCCCAAACATCATCTGTTGGTTCTTTGTGCAAATACAGCTGATCGGGCAATAACGGAATTGCATCCGTGGGCGGTCAATCATGCTCATGCTCATGCTCTACGTCTCTTTAACCTATACGTCTGGAGTGGAAGTTTTAATTTCATTCGAGACGGCCAAGGGCCGTTTACCACCTGAGCCTGGTAATGCGCTACCCTGCACCTCACCTCGTTATCTACAAGCTTTTCGACATGTCATCATAGACCCCTAGGTCTACAGCTGCCTAGACTGTGGCCAGCAGTCACTTTTCTCTTGGCATTCTACCTCTGTTATCTAATATTTTCTCATATGAGTCCAACACCCTCAGGTAACACTGTGCTACGGACGTTATACAATACTTCACGTATTGTGCCTGTAATTCCTGTGTCAATCCTCAATAAGGCTTAGTGACGTTTAACGGGCGCACACTACAGCGCCATTTACATCAAAGGTGTGCAAGTAAGAAAGAAAATCTTTTGGAGGAAAACAAACCATCATTCCTCTGCATGTGCTAGAGAGGGAAAGGTGATTAAACGTCAAAAAAGCCTAACTGTGCCCGTGCAAGGTAATCCGCTAATAGATGATTGACATCTATTTCACTTCTGTAGCCTTGACAGTACACACTACCAAAATTTCATGTAAATTTCTGTCTCCTGAGACCGACACATGCAAGCGTCCTTTAGCACATAAGAATGAGTTCAAAGAGATGAGAAAATTAATTCAATCAAACACATCTTTCGTCGATTTGCGTATTTGTCAGTTTCAGGAGACATGATTTTACACGAAATCTTTCTTTACGTTCCCCGACTTTTTACAAACATGAATTACGTCTCGTGTAAAGTTCATAATTTCTAAGTGTGTAGCCTAAACTGCCTCTAAGTCGAGGTCCATGAGTGAGCCGTGTATTCCGTGATCCCAAAGGTTGGACATATCTTTCCATTTTTGTGTTGTATTCTTGATACGACGTAGGAACGCATTACGGTTGTCGTACCAAGATGCCTCCCAAGCGCATCAAGAGGTCCGCTTCACCCAGCGTTGTGGCGTCACTGAAGAGTATGAGGATGTACTCCAATTGAACAAGACGAACCTGGTTTGCTAGTCTATCAGCACCAGGTACCCAGACATAGGTTACATAAGCGTGATGCTACGTTTCCAACAGACACGAGTGCTTAATCTTAAAGATAGACAACTCGCAGAGTCAGAGAACACAACAATCTGAGTCTCATTTGGCAGCTTGTACGTCTACAAGAGCACATAAGCCTCAGCTGAGAAGTTACCACAGAGGCCGGATAACCGGCCGCAGCGACTAATGACCAACCCAGAAACCCCATTACCATCTTCGTCTTCTATTAATGAACCGTTCGTAACAAGCATGTTCTGACCGTCAGCAACTTCACCGTTGGTACCCGAGCAGGAGAAAATAACACATGGGTACCTAATTTTGATCTTGATAACTGAACTTGGTGTTGATGAGCGCAGCATAAGCGGTAAAATACCCGAGCAGGAACGAATAACTTGAAAACTGGCCTTGGTATTAAAGAGCACAGATTAAGAGGTAAAATACCTAAGCAAAATACCTAAGAATTGCAAGCAAAATATCCCTCGAATAACAAAACTTGTTATTTCGGATACCTGGGAATACCTTAGAGGTACTATTTTGGTATTGTCTTACCTCAATTTGGTATTCGCATAACTTTGTGGTAACATTTTTATGGTATTATCCTCATGTATTTTACCTATTAATCTGGGCTCTTAAATACCAAGGCCAGTTATCAAGATATTCGTTCCTGCTCGGGTAATTTTAGCCACCTCAGGGGTTGCCTTTGCGCCACATAAGGTCTGTCTCCTCAATAATCCGGACACCTCAAAACATGAATAAAACATAAATGTCGCATTATATTTCCGTCGTAGTTGTTTATTTCAGATTCATGGGATGTGTTTTAACAATTCGTGAAGACAAAACATAGTTAATCGGTATTTGCATAAAATTTTCGAACTTTGCGCTTAACTCCGTCCATTAGGGTTTGTACAGACTCTTCAGAAATCGTAGAAGCCGTCTTTGTCCAAATTTGCTGGAAGTGTCATCAATTTGATTCCTTGCTTCTTTCCAGAAAGCTTCCGCTTCATCAGAGCCCAATATCTCTCGATTGGTCGTAGCTCTGGGCAATTTGGCGGGTTTCAGGTTTTTGGTACAATGTTCACTTGATTTGCTTGGTACCACTCCATCACAGTTTTAGCATAGTGGCATGATGCCAAATCGGGCCAGAACGAAGATTTTTCTTTGTGACTCTTGATGAAGGGTAGCAATCGCTTCTGCAGACACTCTTTCTGATAGATCTCCTTGTTGATTGTGCCTGTAGTGACGAAAGATTTACTCTTTTTGCCACACGTGCAAATTGTTTGCCACACAAGGTATTTTCTGGTAAATTTAGATGCCTTCTTCGTTCTGAAATGCTCAACTGTAGCATTTCTGGCCATAGCAGAATAAAAAGCCAGCCCTGGAAGCTGCTTGAAATCCTCCAGGACATAAGTTTCATCGTCCATAACAACGCCTGAAAACTTCGTCAAATATTCGCAGTTCAAACGTCGAGCCCGTGATTTTGCTGCCAAGTTCTGTTTGTCGTTGCGATTTGGAACTGTTTTTACTTTATACGACTTAAGTCCAGTTTTGGACAAAACCAGGTGACATCCCTATTTTACGAGCCACCGTTCGAATGGAGAGATTTGGGTTTTTCGTTAATATCCTTTTCACCTTTCGGTCCATGACAGGATCAGCGCGTCCAATGTTTTTGTCACTTCTCGGTTTCCTCTCCACCGTCAAACGTTCCGAAAATGATTTGAGCACATCGTGAACAGTGGTTTAGGCAAATCCAATGTTTTTGCAAGGTCCCGTATTGACAAGTCAGGATTTGCCGTACGCCCGTACAAAATTCGCTCGCGCACTTGTTTTTCTTTCGTCGCCATCTTGAATACTAAACATGAAATGTAAACATCAATCATAGTCTTTTTCATCATAGACTCTCAGCTATACCACAGTGAAATTTGTCATTCCTACGTGCAATATTTCAAAAGTTACAATTATTTGAAGGTGTCCGGATTAATGTGGATACAGACCTTAACTGCCTGATGCGCAAGTCCACTTT
The DNA here is from genome assembly GCA_024533555.2 of Aedes koreicus. NCBI lineage: Eukaryota > Metazoa > Arthropoda > Insecta > Diptera > Culicidae > Aedes > Aedes koreicus. Next base: position 431,009 of record JAHHFK020003051.1, read on the forward strand.
AGGGCGCGTAGAGTCCCATGCCCCTTGCCACAGCCTAGAAAGCTGACACAACGTGGTTATCTCTATTGCCGGTAGGTCGCGCCACCACTCTTTTACTCTACAGGCGGTAGGTTTGCATCCACGAGTGAGGTCCCCTTGTAGCAACCTCATGGCTTTAACAAGCCTTCAGTTACTACGCGCACCAGAGGAACCTTACCAATACGGAAGCTATTGGTGAAGTTCATAAGGCTCCGCTACAAATCCTACAGGCCTCATTGTATTGAGGTTACAGGATTTTAGGCAAGGACATGCAGCCTCGGATCTATAGCTCTGATCCATAGAGTATGCACGACACGATCGTTGCCTTTGCAATTTTGGTCAAGGTACAGTGCGAAATTTCGGAGCACTTTACATTTTTGGGGAAATGTTGAGTGGAAGTGGATAGGCTTATCTCGGTGACTCCCCCCACGCTTTGTGCAAATGTTCTGTGCTATTCTATTCTGTGCTGGGGTACTTTGAGAAATTGGGGAGGAGGGGCGTTGGGGGCAGGGGGACGTTCAACTTAATGTTGATGTTACACTTCACTGACTTGGCGTGTTTCATAAACCACCCTTTATGATCGATCGTCACACTATGTAGCGCGTCATTTCGTGTATTTTCTTGACCCCTAGCTCCTCAATACTAACGTTTGGTAACCTCGGCTTGTGGGTATGACCAAAGCAGACGTGCATGATCTGGAACTTCTTAAAGAGACGTCCAGCCATCCACTGCTATTTGCATTCGATTCCTGACTGCCCTAGCATATGATGTGCACATTATCTGGGATGCGTTCAAACAATGAGTTCATCGCAATGAGGAACAGTGTGACGGATATGACGGATCCTTGCGGGATGCCATTCTCTAGCAACCTCGGTTCAGACGTTGCGTTGGTGTTCAAAACTCGAAACTTTCGATTATGTAGGAGGTTTTCCACATAGGACACCTTGCGCTTTTCGATATTGCATTTTTTGAGAGCAGTCAAGATAGGAAGCCTAGATGGCATATCATATGCCTTGGACAAATCGAGGGACACTACATCAACATGTAAGTCCTTCATCTTGACCTTGTCCAATAAATGATCGAACTCGGAGAAGAACGTCTCCGACCCATAGCCGCATCGAAATGCGTGTTGCTGTGGGTGTTTGCCTCTCGAGCTCGGTTGACCACGCAGCTCAGCAGCGTGAAGGGTCTATAGCCATCCGTTGGGGTCTTATCTTTCTCAGGTTTGGGAACAGGAAAGAGCAACCCTTTTTTCCGCACGTCTGGAATCAGGCCAGATTGCCAGATTTCGTTCATAGTGTTGGGAAGAGCCAACCGATCGATAAGTGGCAGTTTACTCAGCAAGGAGGGGATAGCCTATATCGATGGATCCCACTGCTTTGCCGAAACTACGGCTCAGGGCCCAGTTGACCTCTTCCAGGTCGAAAAGACTATTGTAGTGAGTGGTGTCACTACTTGAACGCTCTTTGGTACGACGGTACTTCCTCTCAGCCAGAGTCTTTACATGTAGGAACTCATCACGATGATTGCTGTTTGCCGACACCTTGGCTAATTGAACAGCAAAGGCCACAGCGATGAGCATCAGTTCGATCGTATATCCAGTGTCAAGTTTTACGACCATCTCCACATGGTGGTTCTTCGCTCCAACATAACGTTCCTCCACAACTAGCACGAGCATGTGGATTCCGATATGTGCGCAGTTAAAGCTGACCAAGTGGCCTTCTTGGCATCCTTGATGACTTTACTTATATTGGCTCGGCCTTTGGAATGTGACGATGCCCGGCCACACTCAGGATCTCTATCCAATCTAATGAGCTAAAGATTGTACTAAAAAAAAGAAGTTCTGGCGAGTTTGGCGGATTTGCCTCCTTCGGCACAAAAACAACATCGTTGGCTTCGTACCACTCCATCACCGGTTTTGCGTAATAGCACGATGCCAAATCCGGTCAAAACAGAGTGTCACCTTCGTGGAACCAGAGGAAGGAGAGCAGGTACTTTCGGAGGCATTCTTCTTTAAATATTTGGCCGTTGATGGTGCCGGACATATGCAGAATTTGCCGCACCAACAGATCGCCTGCCACAACAAGTACTTCTTAGAAAATTTGCCGACCTTCTTCTTGGGGATCTTCTCCAGAACATCTAAGCGGGACTTGACGACGAAAAACTCCAGGCCGGGGATCTGCTTGGCGTCCGCTTTAATGTACGTCTCGTCATACATTACGAAGCATCGATTTATCAGTTAAGTGCCTTCTTTACCTTGAAGACATGAAGTCCGGCCCGCTTCATTTTCTGCTGGACGAACCAGACGGAAGAATTGACCTTCTTGGCTACGTCCCGAATCGAATGGTTCGGATTGCGCTTGAAGTAATCCCTCGCCTTCCTTGCGTTCACGGGGTCGGTCTGCTTCGCTTTTCTTCAGCTGCCAGCTGGCCGCTTGGTCGTCTGGGTCTCTTTGAACGATTTTACCACACGGAACACGGTTGAATTGTCGATTTCCAACTGTTTCGCGATCAACCTGTGGGAGTGGCCTGTGTTGGCAAACCCGGGCCCTTTTTTTTTTTTGGAACCTCTTTTGGGTGGGAGCCATCTTCTCAACCGATTGAGTGTGTGGGACGGAATGTAAAAATGATAAACATTACACTCTAAACTAGTTTTACCCAAATTTTCATACAATCTTTAAGCATTACAATATCATCAGGAATATGGCAGGAGACTTCTTACTATTGATGTTGCTGAGGTGAGTGGGAAACATTGTATTGTTTCCGTACAATGTACAGATATTCTTTCTGTGTAAACAAATGCTTCGTATTTCTGACAGTTGCGCGTGTAGTTTTGAAGAACACTGGTCGACAGAGATTTTTAGACCCAGAGCTTCATGCCAGTTTCCGTTAGCTTGGGTCCCAAAATCACCGAATATCGTATTTTGACCTCATGCGATTTGCATTTTTCTTCACAAATTGGCATCAAAAATTGAAATTTTGATATATTTTGAGAACCACTCAACTAACTGGCTCAGCTCTGAAATCGAAAAATGTAAATGCTCCAAAAGCAATTTTTGGGAATTCTCAGACTTTAACAAACAACTTTGCAGAAGAAAGTGTGTCGATCCGACTGTGGATCACCAGAAAAAGTTATGACCGTTGAAAGGCAGCATATTTTAGCAAAAAAACAGCACAGTACAGTAAAGCCCCCAACATGCGCGGATTCCCTTGATGGTGGTCTCAAATGATATATGGGCATTGACCTTTGTTGTTTCATCAGAAAATATCTCGTGATTCCTTCGTATATAGGAAGTTACTTCCTTCAGCAAAGTTGTTCAGAAGATCAAGGCCTTCAAGATGGTAGACTAAAAGTTCCCTCAAGATGGTAGACTAAAACTTCCCTGAAGTTCTCTGCAGAACTTCCCTGAAGTTCTCTGCAGTACTTCCCTGAAGTTCTGTGCAGAACTTCCCTGAAGTTTGCTAAAGAACTTCCCTGAAGTTCTCTGCAGAATTTCTCTGAAGTTCTCTGAAGAACTTCCCTGAAGTTCTCTGAAAAACTTTGCTGAAGTTTTCTGAAGAACTATCCAGAAGATCTCTGGAAAACTTCCCTGAAGTTCTCTGAAGATCTTCCATGAAGTTCTCTGAGGGACTTACCCGAAGTTTTGTGAAGAACTTCTCTGAAGGACTAACCCGAAGTTGTCAGAAGAACGTACCAAAAATACCCATATTGGAGGAATCACCCTCTTATGTGCACTTGCGATAAACATTCATTACAAAGTTCACAGGCAGACCAGTGCCACGCTGTGAAACAATTCTGAACTATGAAGTCGACCGTCTAGAAGACCATGATTACTCGAATAAATTTTCTGAGAACAATGCATTCACACATGATCTAGATATCAAAATACAAATATTAAAAAAAGTTCACATGAACACTAGCGCCACGTAGCGGACGAGTTCTGAACTAATGTTAACACCATTCGAAAGGCCTCAATCAACCAATCATCTTTGTCGAAGACGCCAACTTGCTATATGTCAAGGATCTCGAGATTCCGGCTATAAAGTAAGTTTACAGGCACACTAGCGCTGCGTAGTGAGATAATTCTGAACTTTTAGGTTTCCCCTCTTGGAGGGGTTTTTTTTTTGGAAAACTTTGGGGGAGGAAATTATTTTTTTATGAGGAAAGACAAGGAATTTTTTTTGGAGGAAAAAAAAAAGGTCAATGCCCATTCATAGTTGGGGCCACAAGAAGGGATCGGGGGTTGTGGGGGGGGTAAAATATGCTGCCTTTCAACGGTCATAACTTTTTCTGGTGATCGACAGTCGGATCGACACACTTTCTTCTGCAAAGTTGTTTGTTAAAGTCTGAGAAATTTCCCCAAAAAAATCTTTTGGAGCATTTACATTTAAACTGAGCCAGTTATTTGAGTGGTTCTCAAAATATATCAAAATTTCAATTTTTGATGCCAATTTGTGAAGAAAAATGCAAATCGCATGAGGTCAAAATACGATATTCGGTGATTTTGGGACCCAAGCTAACGGAAACTGGCATGGAGCTCTGGGTCTCAAACTTTTTTTTCGGATTTTGTCGACCAGTGTAATCTAGCTTGATGTATAGTACAAATCAGTTTCGTTGTAGAAAAAAAAAAAAAAAATATGTGTGTGTGGTTTGTTTTTTTTTTTTTTAAATAAATTATTTTTTTTTTTTTTTTTTATTGTGGTGTTTTGGTGTTGTGGGGGGAACGCAACTCGGTCTACTCTGTGTTACATATTAATTAATAAAGTAATAAATAAATTATTAAAAAAAAAAAAAAAAAAAAAAAAATAAAAATAATTATAGTGTTGGTTTGTGGGGGGGGCGGGGGTAGTGATTTATTTAATTGGTAGGGGGGGGGGGGGTGGGGCCGACCCCCCCTTTTTATATATAAAATTAAATAAAAAATCGTACCTCCCCCTCGCTCCTTTTTCTTTCATAAACAAATACACAAATAAATAAAATTCGTTACGGAGTATTTGAAAGTTTAATGAACTTCCGCCAGCAAATCTTCCGCATTTGTGCATTTATAAATAACTAATTTGCTAACTGAACCTACATTCAGTAAGAGCGTTTGTGATCTAATATCAACGGTGACATCAGTAAAACTTTGTATCCTATATCGACATTTCAGTCCTGTTTTTCTTCTCACTTCCTCGCCTATAAATCCTACCTGACACAAGCTACGATCACTTGCGTACAGTCGACAGTCGACGGACGGGGTGTTTTCCACGTAATCCGAAGCCGGTTGGAATGAAAGTAAAAACTCACTTCATTATAAAAAGCCACCACTCTCTTATTGCTATCGAGCCAACTCGATTTCAGTTGACCGGCTTCTTGATCAGCAAGCGAAAGAGTGCGATAGGAACGACCAAGGACGTACTGTGGGGAAGGATAGCAAGGGGCTGACTAATCAGTAGGTACATTCATACATGTGCACAATTTACCACCCTCGCCGTAGTCCCAGTCGAATTCAACCGGTAAAGGTGGTCCTACTGGGTCCGTTCTACTGCATTAAGAAATGTTGATGTGGAAAAATAGGAATGGAATGGAAGCTTATCGCCGTGGGTCTTCGGAGTATCGCATTCAGCAACGTCATTGCTGGCTTCCAGTGCGATGTTTTATGCTAATTCCAAAGTCCCCTGTGCGTTGATGTAGCAACAGACCCTACTTACGTATTTCCCCCTTTTTATTGCACCGAAACGGGTTTCACGCAGTAGGCCGAACTGGCTCTGAAGCACTGTTCGAAGTTTCAATTCTCATACTCTTTAGGAATTTGCAAACTCTCAAATTAGAATTTCAATAGTTCATTAGCTTTTTTTCTCGTGATGTATCACCTAAACCAAAATACCGTCATTTTTTTCACTGTGCCTTCCATTATATTTCACGGAAAAGGTAAGTTGATTCTTCACGATCATTGTAGTGCTCCACGACATCGGCACTGTGAGACTGTGAGAGCTGCCCAGATAGAGACACTCCGACATAAGAAAAAAAAAAAGCGTAAGTGAATGGTGTGTCTATAACAACTGAAGGAACTGGAAGTTTAGCTCTCTCTCACATGTGGAGGAAGCCTGCCGTAGCTGCTAAAAAAAAACAGTTGGGTGAGTGGCGGGTTTCTTCCACGGACTTCCTAGTCAGGTATTTTCGGCCAATTAAAGCTCCCCGGGCTGACGTGTGCTGTTGTTGTGGTAGCTGACGACGAGAAGCTTCACGGTGGGCTCCGGTGGAGGTAGTCAGGGAGGTAGCAGCTAGACAACGAAGGCACTTATTCAAAACATTTCACTGGAATTTCTCGCGGCTCGGCTCTCCTTGATGGAAGGTGGATTAAGGGGTCGCGTCGTTGTCGGCCGCCGTCAATGCGCGCAGATGGGGAAGTGGGAATTTCTGCGGGTGAAATCTTTTCCATACCGCCATGAAGTGGATTGTTGTGTTGAAGAATTAGAAAGACCGCCTCACATGAAGTTGAATAATGCGGGGATCGAAAATTGTGTGAACGGCTTTTCTTCCTGTCAATGAAAACCAATGTGACGAGGTCGCAGAGTAAGGAAGAATTTTTCGAAAGATTGTAAAATTATTATTCAAATGTTGGTCATTACTAAGGCTAAGGCTAGCCAAAGCTCAGTTTGAATTATCCGATGGCAACGAATCGAATCTCCCTTTTTAAGTGTTAGTATGTCTTTTTTCATTAGGGCCTACTACCAGAGAGATACGCATAAAATGTTGCTATGGAGTTCATTAGTTCCGGCATTTCCAATTCAAATTCTGGCTTGATTTCTTACAAGAGTAAACAACAATAATGGACATGAAGAAAGAAACTACAAAAGATACTATAATTCAATGCTACAAATTTTCCTCAAATCCTACGCAATAAGAATGCTTCTTCGCCCTGCTGGGTGGCCATACGACAGTTGGCTGGAACATTAGTCATGGCCGATGAAAAGAAGGATGTCGTTTTGTTCCTCAGCTCTTTCATGGCCTTGGCGATCAGTTACTCCTCCATTTTGGCCACGCAGTTATTAAAATTGATCCTCCGTTTGAGGTTTACCCAATTTTTGACGTAGGACTACGTCTTTGTTTACTATACTGGGGTACAATTTAAAAAAAAGATCGCATTGCGACCGTTACGAAAAGTGGTCAGGTTTTAAGCATTAATATCTCAGTTATTTCTCAAAAGATTTTCAAAATCTATACACCTATCGATCGGAAGTATTTCTACGCATCAATTACAATAGAGAACATTGTTGATTTCGATCCACATATTGAAAAATTTATAAATGTTAAGCCTTGTCTTAAGAAGTATATTAACTCCTTCAGGCCTAAGGAGTCATATATGACCCCAAAAAGATAATGGCTGTAAATCACAAAGACTGAATAAAAGTGCACACCGTCTTCGACAAATTTGTTTCCATCATATATATGAGTTTTCGGCCTAATTGCCGACTTAGAACATATAGAATATGAAGAAAAAAAATAAGAAAAAAAGCCTTGTTAATAGTTTTTTTTTCCTTATTTTACGTCGGCCTATTTCCTCATATGGTGACAATCACCGACGCCAGGGAGACGACTCCACCACCTGAACCCTACCTAACGACTGATGAATATGATCCGATACCAACGGTTTTACACTTCCCTTCCGAAGGAAGACGTGACCAGATTTTTTCGCCTCAGAAAAACCACCGACGTCGACTGGGATTGAACCCAGACCCACTGGGGTGCTAAGTAGCAGTCCCGCTCACCACTACACCACCGACGCCGGCTAAGTTAGTTTGTTAATAATGTGAGGCGTTGTTTTAGAATATCGTACAAATGCATACGTATTATTAAATTCTCGTTGATAACCGTTAAATATGTTTGTATCGTTCTGGGAGGTTATAGGTCATCCAAAATGTACTTGAGTTCAGAACTTCCGATCTACAGTTGTAACAGTAGCTTTTAGGGCTATACGATATGCATTCAAACATATTTAATGAACCTTTTGCAACATCACAAAGTTATTATTCGATAACTTTGTGATGTTCTAGTCCTTGAGTTCAGAACTTGAGATCTACAGTAGTAACTATAGCTTTTTGGGCTATACAAAGTTACGTTACGTATTCAATCCTATTCAGTGAATATTTTCGAACGTAAAAAAAAAACATCATGAGATGAACGGGATGATCTAGGTAACCCAAACTGTCCTTGAGTTCAGAACATAAGATCTACAGTTGTAACAGTAGTTTTGTGAGCAATATATGGTGACCATCTGTATTCCAACATATTCAACCTTTTGGAAGGTCAACAGTCATTATTTTATAACTTTGAGATTCTCTAGGTAATCTAAACCGTCCAGGAGTTCAGAGCTTGAAATATACGGTAGTAACGGTAGTTTTTTGGGCTATACAAAGTTACGTTACCTATTCAAGTATATTCAGTGAATATTTTCGAACGTAAAAATACACAATAATAAAGGGTGATACGGTCAAAATTTGGTCAAGGGAAAACGCGTTTAAATCGATGAAATCGTTTATTTAAAAAATCAAATTAAATTTCTTTTTCAAGTTCAATTAGTATAAAATTCAGGAAAAATATTCAGTTAGGCTTCCGCTTTTCCAAATCCGAATTGCCGGGCCTTACGCTTGACCCCTGCCATCAGATTTTGTACAGCCACCTTGTCCACCTTCTTCGCCGCAGAAAGCCAGTTTGCCTTGAACTGCTGCTCGTCCTTAGCAGTTTTTTTGGTCTTATTTAGGTTCCGCTTGACAATAGCCCAGTATTTCTCAATTGGGCGGAGCTCTGGCGTGTTGGGAGGGTTCTTGTCCTTGGGAACCACCTGCACGTTGTTGGCGGCGTACCACTCCATGGCCTTTTTACCGTAATGGCAAAATGCCAAATCCGGCCAAACAGGAAGGAACAACCGTGTTTCTTCAGGAAAGGCAGCAGACGTTTATTCAAACACTCTTTCACGTAAATTTCTTGGTTGACAGTCCCGGGAGCTATGAAAATTCTGCTTTTCAAGCCACAGGTACAGATGGCTTGCCAAACCAGATATTTCTTTGCGAACTTTGACAGTTTCGTGTGCTTGAAAATATCTGCTACCTTTCCCCTTCCTTTTGCCGTATAAAACTCCTGTCCCGGAAGCTGCTTGTAGTCGGCTTTGACGTAGGTTTCGTCGTCCATTACCACGCAGTCAAACTTCGTCAGCATCGTCGTGTACAGCCTCCGGGATCGCGCTTTGGCCGTCGTATTTTGTTTATCATCGCGATTTGGAGTCACTACCTTCTTGTAAGTCGATAGTCCGGCTCGTTTTTTGGCTCGATGCACGGTTGTAGACGATACACCCAGCTTATTTGCGGCATCTCGGAGAGATAGGTTAGGGTTTCGCTTGAAACTACCGGCAACTCTCTTTGTCGTCTCAGCGGCTTCCGGTTTTCGATTTCCCCCCGATCCAGACTTCCTGGCTGTCGACAAACGTTCCCCAAACACTTTAATTACATTTGTAACGGTTGATTTGGCAACTTTTAGCGATTTTGCCAACTTTGCGTGCGAGTAGCTCGGATTTTCGCGATGCGCGAGCAAAATTTTGATACGCTGTTCTTCTTGCTTGGACGGCATTTTGACAACTGAAGAGTGAATTCCAAAATCAAAATAGGAGCAACATTCTACACACACACACCTTCAAAATGAGGGGTGTTCAGGTTTTTTAAATGCAAAATTGAAAGAAATACGTCAAGTTGATATTGACCAAATTTTGACCGTATCGCCCTTTATAATCTTGGGATGGTCTGGGTCATCCAAACTGTCTTCGCGTTCAGAAATTGAGATTTACAGTTGTAACAGTAAATTTTAGGCAATACAAAGCTACTATAAATATTCAAACATATTCAATTAATATTCTAAAATATTCTAAACATTATAAAGCAATATGAAATGTTCTAGGTCATCCAAACTATCCTTGAGATCAGAAGATAAACCTACAGTTGTAACAAAAGCTTCCTGGGCTACGCAAAGCTACGATGTGTATTGAAACATATCCATTGAACATTTTGGAAGAACAACAGACATTATGAGATAATCTTCGAATGTTCTAGGTTATCCAAACTTTCCTGGAATTCAAAACTTAAAATTTACAGATGAAGATTTTAAGTTTTGAATTTTAGCTTAAAATCTACAGCTTTTTGGACTAGACAAAGTAACAAAATGTGTATGACCAAATTAAGTGAGTCTTTTGGAAGGTCAACCGATATAATGAGATATCTTGAGATGTTCAGGTTCATAAAAACTGACCTTGAATTCAGAACTTAACATATACAGTAGTAACCGTAGCCTTTTGGTCTATACAAAGCTACGATAAATTTTCATACATATTCAATGAATATTCTGAAACGTCCACAGCATCATTGGATAACTTTGTTAGTTTCAGTTAATTTAAACTGTCCTTCAAAAATTAAGGTTTACAATTGAAACAATAGCTTTATGGGCTATACAAAGTTAGTTTATTTGGTAGAATAAGTATAATAATGTAGGGTGGGTTGGAGTGAATGGTGGAAAGAAGTAATGAGATTTTAGGTGGGGGGAGCACAAAAAATTTTTTTTTTTTTTTAAAATGGTGGGGGGGGGAGGGTGGGGGGGGTGGGGGGGTGGGGTGGGGGGGGGGGGGGGGGGGGGGGGGGGGGGGGTGGGGGGGGGGGGGGGGGGGGGGGGGGGGGGGGGTGGGGGGGGGGGGGGGGGGGGGGGGGGGGGGGGGGTGGGGGGGGGGGGGGGGGTGGGGGGGGGGGGGGGGGGGGGGAGGTTTAGGGGGGGGGGGGTGGGGGGGGGGGGGGGGGGGGGGGGGGGAATGTTTTCCGTAACGCGATGTGTGACAAAGTAATAGTATTTGGATTTTGCTACAACTTTCATCCATCGTATCATGACGAACGATTCGCCTTGATATAGATAATCGCGCTTATTCACCACTTACTCACGGCGATGCGATGCGATGCATCGCGGCGAGTGAGTGGTGAATAAGCGCGATTATCTATATCAAAACAAATCGCTTGTCGTGATGCGGTGGGTGAAAGTTGTCAAAAACCACATATCACTTCCTTTTCTTTCTCGTCCCGGGCGTGAACATATTGTATGAAAAGCGCTAGGCGACGGCGTGTTTTTTTGGTGAACAACGGCCAGCAACACCGCAGAGGCGGGATAATCGCATGAAGAAAAAACGCGCCGCGAAGCTGCTGTGAGTTCTGTTGGTTTTTTTTTTGTTTTTTGTTGAGTAGAGTCGTTTTTTTTCTTTTCTCTCCTACCCTATACCGTTGCAGTTCTTATTTTGGAAAGGAAAGCAAATACATATGTGAATAGGTTATCTTTTTTTTTTATATTTTATTTTTTTTTTTCTATTATATTATTATTTTCCTTATTATATTTTATCGTAAGGCATAGGATTTTATTCGATTTTTTTGTATAAAGTGTGTGGAGTGTGTGTTTTTTTTTTTTTATTATTTTTTTTTTTTTTTCACTTTTCAAGAATTTTTTATTTTTTTTATTCTTCTAATATTATTGTATACATTTCTTCACATATATCTTTGTAAATATATTTTTTAAAATATATAAATCAAAATACAAAAAAAAAAAAAATTAAAAAATTTTTTTAAGTAAATTTAGTTTACTATAAACTGTAAACACTTTTATCCGTTATTTCATTTGTATGCTAATTGTTTGTTTTGGTTTTTTTTTTTTTGTTTGTTTATATTTTTTTTCATGTATATACTGACACGTGCGTGTGATAAAGGGTGTTCCGATAAAAATTTGGTCAAACAGTAATGTGAGTGAGTCGATCAAAGTTGTTATTAATAAGTCAAATCCTTTCTTATTTTCAAGTTCAGTTCATACAGAATACAGGAAATATATTCAGCTAGGCTGCCTTTTTACCGAATGCGAATTCGATTAACACCTGCCATAAGATTTTGTACAGCCTCCTTGTCCACTTTATTCGCCGCAGAAAGCCAGTTTGCCTTGAACTGATTCTCGCTCACAACAGCTTTTGAGTCTTCTTAAGGTTCCGCTTGACGATGGCCCAATATTGTTCGATTGGGTGAAGCTCTGGCGTGTTGGGAGGGTTCTTGTCCTTGGGCACCACTTGCACGTTGTTGGCAGCATACCACTCCATGGCCATTTTTCCGTAATGGCAAGATGCCAAATCCGGCCAAAATAGAACGGAACAATTGTGTTGCTGCAGGAAAGGCAGTAGACGTTTCTGTAGGCACTTGCTCAGATAAATTTCCTGGTTGACGGTTCTGGTCGCAATGTAAACGTTGCTCTTCAAGTCACAGGTACAGATGGCCTGCCACATCTGATATTTCTTCACGAACTTTGACAGTTTAATGTGCTTGAAAATATCTGCCACCTTTCCTTGTCCGGTTGCCGTATAAAATTCCTGTCCAGGAAGCTGTTTAAAGTCAGCTTTGACGTAAGTTTCATCGTCCTGTACCACGCAATCAAACTTCGTCAGCATCGTCGTGTACAACTTTCGCGATCGTGCTTTGGCCGCCGTGTTTTGTTTATCGTCGCGATTTGGAGTCACCACTTTCTTGTAAGTCGATAGTCCAGCTCGTTTTTTAGCTCTATCTATGGTTGAAGGCGCCACTCCCAGCTTCTTTGCGACATCTCGGACGGAGAGGTTGGGGTTCCGCTCGAAATAGCGGGCTACTCTTTTTGTCGTCGCTGTGGCCTCCGACTTTCGATTTCCCCCCGTTCCAGCTTTCCTGGCTGCCGACAAACGTTCACCGATCACTTTTAATACGTTGGGAACAGTTGATTTAGCCACATTCAACAATTTCGCCAACTTGGCGTGAGAGTAGTTTGGATTTTCGCCATGCACGTGCCAAATTTTGATGCGTTGCTTCTCTTCCTTCGACGACATTTTGATTACTGAAGTGCTAATCTCAAAATAAAAATAGAGGCATGATGCTACACGCACACATCTTCAAAATGAGGGGTGGGCAAAATTTTTTAATGCACGATGAAAGGAAATGCGTCAAGTTTAAGTCGATCAAATTTTGATCGAAACAGCCTTTTTTCATATTCGGTCAGTTTTTGTTTGCTTGTTATTCGCGATGAAGCAATTTAGGGAAATTGTAGTGAAACGATTATTAAATGGCGATCGCCCTGACGCGATTTTGAAAAGCCTGAAATTGGTGTTTAGCATAACTTTATATACTAGCCCATCAAAAGGTATTAGGAGACGTTCTCATTGAAGAACATGAAAAGGTCCTGTCGTCCATGTTCGGTACGGACACAGCGAAACATCAAAACCGTAAGGGAGCGAATTCGACGCAAAAGACAACATTCATTAGAAAAAATGGCGTCAGACCTGGACATTTCCTACGGATCGGCTCACAATATTGTACGACGAGATCTTGGATTCAAGGCTTTTAAAAAACCTAAGGTTCATGGCGTTTCCGAACCATCCAAGCAGAAGAGGTTGGAAAGAGCTGTTCATTTTTTCTGATTTGAAACTGTTTGCCGTGGAGGAGCCTCACAACGCACAAAATGATCGGGTCCGGGCAGCAGCTAAGGAAAATATTCCTGCGCCACAGATAAACGTACCTCGATTTCAAAGTGGAGCTTCAGTGATGGTTTGGGGCGTAATTTGCAAGCGAGGTAAACTACCGTTAATTTTCATCGGTAAAGAGGTGAAAATTAACGCCGTGTATTATAAAACGGAAGTTTTGGAGAAAATTGTTGCTCTCAACCTACGACGGCTCTATGGAGAAGAACATTATGTATTTCAGTAAGATGGTGCGCCAGCTCATACGGCGAATATTGTTCAGGCTTGGTGTAGGGATAATTTGACGGATTTCCTGGCGAAGAATGAATGGCTTCCCACCTCTGCAGATCTGAATCCATTGGATTTTTTCGTTTGGTCCTACATGTTATCACAACTACAAAATCTCGAACTTGGACCAGTACAAGGTAGTTATCCAGAAAATTTGGGAGAATATGCCCATGGAATCAGTACGTTCCGCCTGCGACAGTTTCGAAAAACGTTTGAGGTTGGTAAAGAAAATTAAAGGCTGATTCATTCCGAAACATTTGCAGTAGTTAATCTACATAAAGAGTACTTACCATGAAATATATCAAGAAACGGAAGCAAACATAGCGTCTGCGTTATTTCAATGCATTTTGAAAGTGTATCCGAATTTATTGATCACGGTGTAGTATAGATTATAGATTTTTTCATCTGTTTTAAATAAATGTCTCACCGCAGACAGACATTCAAGCTCGAACAAAAGCATTCAAATTTGTTGAGTAAAATTTCAAATCTTAATTACGTTGGAATCATCTTGCAGTAGCGCCGCCTAATCAACTTATTGCTACATTAAATCTGACAGTTTGACTGCAACCCATTTTTCCCTTACCAATAAAAACAAATTGGTGGCGCCATCTGTTAGGTTATTGCTACTTCATATCTTGAGCCGTGTTTTTACACAGGTAAATGAGATGAACTCGATTGTCTATCTGTGATCTCACTAACATTCCTTTTCTAACCTCACCCGATAGCATGGACGCATGGAGAAAACCGTTTACTTGCCTATCCTGTTTGTGGTAGCTTGGCAAAAAGTGCTTCGCTGGGTTTGTACTACTATTTAAATGACTCTTTCACCAATTCCAATTACTTTTATTCAATTTGAAGACTGCTATGTATTCTTAACAATAATGAATTTTACTTGTGAGTTAATCTTTGTATTCCATTAAAATTTTGTAACTTAAATTTACATATGACTGAGTTTTACGTTAATTTCAGTTACACATCCAGGTGAATCTGCCCAAAGAAAGCCTCACAATCTATTGTCTCCTGTATAATTGCAACTTGGTTGTCGAAACGCATTTTTCTAAGGCAATCTAAGCAAAGTGCATCACGAAGAAAACGACGATTAACCAATTTGATTTGTAATCTTCTCGATGCCTGCTTCATCGATTTTCTACTTATGTACTCCGCTCGTTCCGTTTTTCCTTCAGCTACTGTTTCTTTCTTCTTCTCTTTATCTTATTCTTCTCTTTATCTTCTTGCTACATATTTTCCTACATTTGAGGAATATTCAAATAATTCTAACATGCTTTTTGAAGAAAATGTCTCCAATGAATGTATAGAATAAGAGGTAAACATAACTATTTTTTTTAATGAATTTTTAAAATAATTCCTGTGTTGATAGTTTCTTTGAAAATTTCAGGAGCTTTCGAAGAATTGCTGAGTAACTGCCCTATGCTGGCAACACTGACCGTACACAGACGTACGTCAAAGGTAGCCGAGGAGAAAAACCAAAACAAGCGGTTTTTTGTACAGCGAAAGAAGTTGAGGATAGTTTGGTGAATTTTAGTTTCAATTAATTTGTGAGTTAAATTGAGTAGAGTTGCGTGTGCTAGGTGAAATCTGGTTAGACGATCACAACAAGAAGACGCTGGCTACGCAGAGGGTGAACGGTATAGTGATACCTAAACTCATTCGTGCATCCCACTAGCAGTTACGGGAGCATACTACATTCTACATACGACGTTGTACCGACAGACGTAGTAGAACAGACAGAAATTCGAAAGAGCGATGAAGAAGGAAGTTACGGACGGAGAGCAAACTATAATTTTTTGATGATCTGGTGTATGGGTGATAGCCAAAAACGGTTTGTTATTCAAATCCAACCTTTGAAGCGAACAGAATCAAACAAAAAAAAAATCTTAGGATAATTTTGGAATAGCTTCTTCTGCTGCGAAAAATGAGCAATGTTTGTTCTGCTCAATGTAGGAGTCGATGTTCGAGGATGTGGATTGGGTTCAATGAGGTAAGTGTGATCAGTGGGCTTATTTGTCCTGTGCTAGAGTAGATCAGGAGGTTTCAAAAGCTTAACAGCGCTGTCAAGGGTGTGTTTCTGGTACTGCTCAGCAGCTGAAGGTTCCCGACACGAGAAGCAAGACGTGATGTGGCAAGAAGACCGACCTAAAGACCGATGGAGGGTCCGATAAGGGAGTTGGTTTCGATGCTGATCCAGTTGATAAGCAGCTGAAAGAAGAACAACTCGAAAGGGAGGGACAGCAGATGGACGCGAGGAAGAAGCACCCAGGAAAGGCGTACAAGGAAGAGCAACTGAACAAAGAACGGGAGATGCAGGGATTTGAGCTCCAGGTTATGCGCGAGATGAAGAAGCAGCAGTTAGAGCATGATCAGAGTATGCTGGAAGCTTAACTGGCCGCGGAACAGGAGTTCCATGAAAGGCGAGAGGCGATCCGGATCCAGTTCAAGAAAAGCGTCAGCAGAGTGAATACTGTTATGGAACATGATGGACCGGTTGGCGGAACGGAAGAAGAAAATCCGAAGCGGAAAGTGGAGAAGTGGTTGGACGGCCACAGCCAGAAATCGGTCGAGAGGTCGTCGACCACAAAATTTTGTGGAGCGTATCCGAAAGGAGCAGGCCCAGTTGGAGAGGGAGCAGGCGTAAGTACTGTGGGAGACAAGCCGAAGCCTGCGAAAGTGCCGGTGTTCGTCGTGAGCGATGACGAACGGGAAGAAGAAAGCGAGAGCAGCGAAGCGTCGGAGGATCGTGTGAAGGGTAACCACGGTCGTCATAGCAGGGTGCATAGCTTCGAGTGTTCGACGGGCCGGGCACGAGGTTGGCCTTATTTCAGCAGCATTTAGCCCTTCGGAAAGCGGTGTCCCAACACCTTTTGAGGTTCCACGGGGAACCCGAAGTATGGTTGCTGTTTATCAGCAGCTTCCAGCACAGAAACGGCGGCGTGTGGGGTTTCAAATATGGAGAATCTGAAGTGGCTGCTGGATTGTCTACAGAGAGACGCACTGGAAGCAGTCAGAAACTGTCTCATCCTGCTGGATTCTGTTCCGGATATGATTTGCGATCTTGGAAACTTGCTCGGGAGGCCGGAGAAGTTGTTTAAGATGCTGCTGACTAAAGTCAGGAATGCTCCTGTGCAAAGAGGACATAGGATAGAGATTTTCATCTACTTCGGAATCACGGTGAAGCAGTTGTGTGATCATCTTGAAACTGCTAGACTGAGCGACCACATCAACAACCCGATGCTGGTTTCAGGAGTTGGTCGACAAGCTGCCTGCGAGCTACAAGCTAGGTTGGGTCTGCTACAAGCGTGGGAAAGTGGATAGTCCGCTGAGGATGTTCATGAACTTCACCACCGAAATTGTTTCTGACGTGCCTGATGGGACGGAGTTTTCACTGCTGTCGGTGAATAGTAATTCTCGAAGCTACAGAGCGTGTGGGTGATCGCTTTGAAACAGGGCTGCTGTAGTGCAGCGACGAAAGAAAATTTCCCAATAGCTACCTAATGGCTATACGGAGGGTGAGTGCACCGATAGGAAGCTGGAAAGGAATCCAGTGCTGAAGGAGAGCGTGTGTCGGCAGTTCGAGGAGTACCGGCAGAAACGGTACCCACATAAAGCAACCGATGTCGAGTTGATTGATACACCACAATCTGACGTTCTGCCATTGATCGTCATGATCAACCAACGAAAGTCAGGCAAAGTGCGCTTGGCATGGTATGCAGCAGCATCGGTGTACGGAATTCGGAGCTGCTCAAGGATCCGGATATGCTAGTTGCTAGTACGTCCCGTCACCTTCTAGAGTGACATCCAGCAAATGTACCACCAAATCCGCATCAGATTGGAGGACAGACAGTCGCTCCCATACATATGAAACACAAATTTCCGCAGCGGCAAGATTTTTTTCTATGGTAGTTTGAGATCCCTCCTCTCTCTGGAAGAGGGGGCTCTGATACAAATGAAACACACATTTTTGCATAACTTGCTAAGTAATCAAGCAAATGAAATCAAATTTGGCAGGTGGGAGTGGAGGCAGGATTTTTTTCTATGGAGGTTTGAGAGCCATCTTTCTTCTGGTAGGGGGGCTCTCATACAAATGAAACAGAAATTGAACCGATCGGCGTGAAAATTTGATTGCAGAGATTTTGGGACCGGAGAAGGTTTTGATGATGGTTCGAGACACCTCTCTCTTCTGGAAGGGTAGGGGGGATGATTAATTCTAAAAACGTCTCTTTAAACTGTACGTCTGCTGTAGACGTTTTAGTTCACGGCCAAGGGGGAGGGGGGGTGATGTGGCTCATATACAAATGCAACACAAATTTCACTATAACTCGAGAACTAACTAAGCATATGGAACCACATTTTGCATGTGGGGGTTTTGGGAGGCAGGATTTTTTTCTGTGGTGGTTCGAGACCCCTCCCCCCTCACCGACGAGGCGAGAATTATACACCGACATATGTGAGGCTTGCGGTGGGCTGTTATTAAATGGTTCGAGACACCTTCCCCCTCTGAAAAGGGACTCTCATACAAAAGAAACAGAAATTTCTGCATAACTCGAAAAATGTTTCTATGGTGACTCGAGACTCCACCTCCCTTGGGAGGGGGGGAGGGCTCTTACACAAATGAAACATAAATATCAACCATACATGTGATTTTTTTCTTCTTTATTTTACGTCTGCCTATTTCCTCACATGGTGACAATCACCGACGCCAGGAAGACGACTCCACCACCTGGACCCTATCTAACGACTCATGAATATGAGCCGGGACCAACGGCTTTACTTCCCTTCCGAAGGAAGACGTGGCCAGATTTTTTCGCCTCAGAAAAACCACCGACGTCGACGGGATTGAACCCAGACCCACTGGGGGCCAAGTAGCAGCACGCCCACACCCCCCCGACGCGAAATGAATTATCCAGACAACTAAAACATAAAATATGTATTTCTCGTGTAAGAAACATGTTCTGATAGAAGTTTGAACCCCTTCTTAGTCAAGAAAGGGGGATGCTTGAGCAACTCGTAGTGCTTCATTATGCACAAGAAGTTAGTCTAATGTTATGCCTAGGGCAAAACTCTATACTCGAAGTCACACATTAGCAAACGAAAATATTTTAATAAAACTCATTCCAAGGAACAACCATAAACGCGCCAGTTCTATTAAATTTAATAAGTCTTTGCCCTCGAAGATCTACAGGAAAGAGTGCCTGAACAAATCTATCATTCATCAAAGCCCACAAAGGCCCTGTTAAGTTTTAGCCATATTTGGCGAGGGGTGACTACATTCGAGAGACACTACAGTGGTACCGCGACAGCAGGATGAATTTCATCGAAAAGGATCCCAATCCACTCAATTGCCTTCAATTGCGCCAATCGATAAATATTGGCAATTGTTAAGTGGAAACGTAACTTGGGATGCTACAGAGATCAAGAGATGGTGGAATAAAATGGCCGCTCAAGTTGACGAATAGGGTGCTCAAAAGAAGATGCGAGGTATTTCAAGAAAAGTTCGTCATTTCATCGGAATAAGACTGTTGATATTTTTTCCTGAAAGTAAACTAAAAATCCTTTATTTTGACTGCTCAACTATTTAATACCATCAAAACAATCCTGAAATAGAACTGAATTCTTGCGTCCAGATAAGAAGTGAACCGAGCTTTATCATTGTTGATTTTCGTTTTAAATTCCGAATGTCAATCAAAATCGTAGAAATAAATCGCTTCCTCCTGATTGCAATTCAGGCTACGCTTTTCCTTCATTTTGAATGAAATTTTGCTCAAAACTAATTTAAAATCGGGTTTACCCCTATAAAATGACAAAATATTGTAACAGTAGTAGGAAAATCATGAGTTCATAGCCCAAAGTTGTTGTCAAGTTGTTAAGTTGTCGAAATTTTAGTAAATGTTGAAGAAACTGTCAAATTCTATGTCTGCATCAAATCTTATATTGTTTTGAATTTTCATATTATCAGGATATTATTAGTATAAATACACCGTGCTCCCCCAAAAAAACGCTAAATTAAGATAGATGATCTCACGAACCACACTTGCCTTGAACCCAACACGAAAGTTTCTATGTCCATCTAAGATCACGAGATAGCCGCTGCATATACCCTTCGGCTCAAACTTGACTATGGCAATTGACACCACGCCATTATTATTGACTGGAGTTGCTTGCTTATTCATCCGACTACAGTGAACCGTTCGCACTCATACACATATCCAGAGTTAGGCAGCCCACAGGAATTAATCATGTTTCTGCTTCAGGAATTTTTGCCAGCTGCTTGGACGACCGGAGCTAAGAATCTCTCAAAGCTCAAACGTCGGCCGTGCCGTGCAAAATGAACTCGCCCACTCAAGTGTAACATTTCAGCAACTAAACCGACCGTAAGTTCTATATCTTTCATCCTCAACGGCTCCAACAGAATTGCGGAATCACTTCTTCCGTGACGTTGTTTGTGGTTTTCTTGCAGTCGTTTCTATAATCCATCCAGCCAGGTTGATGGGTGCTGCCTGCTGTACCGAAACGCAAACCGAACCTGGGCGTTGGTTCCATACCATTTTCAATTACATATTTATGGCGTCCGAAAAAAATAAAATAATATTGAAATAAACCTGTTTCTCGGCTGAAGCGATCACATGGAGCGAGGATCGTGATCGCATTCAGGTTGTGCAAACCAACCGAAGCATAGTTCACTCCTTCCCCAACAGATACATGTGTACTGGTACAAATAGACACTACAGACGATGGAATAGTGATGGCTTACAGTTAACGCCTTGGCAGCAGCAGCAGTTTGCAGTCCAAAGGCATAAACCTAACAACACGGTGAATGGAAGTGAGACAAGTGCCCCCAAAGGGATCGACAAGTAGACAACCGCGCCGGTGCACCGACGAGGCGAGAATTATACACCGACATATGTGAGGCTTGTGGTGGGCTGTTATTAAAATAGTAACGTCGAAGGCTTTAATGATAATGTTCCGAGTGGTTTGATTTTATTGACAGAGTTTCGTCCCGGATTGCAGTCCCGCGATCGGTGAGATCGATCGATGGATCCAGCTATGTTTGTTTATGATTATGTGCACCATCATTCGGTTGGAATGCCAGCTAATAATTGGCGGGTAATTTGAAGGGACTCTAAAGTGTGTTATTGAAACGATCACCTTGGCCGGTTCGGTTGACGCGACTACTGAAGCATGCTGGTGCTGACCTTCTGGGAGCCTTCGAAAGACACACTTGTTACGATCGCTTGGTTTGTTTTGGTTCGGTGGTTTAAACTAGGAAATAATTGAGGATAGTGTTTGTCACGTAGAGTTCGAGAGCTGGATCCTTTTCTTCCATTTTGAAAGTTTCAGATTTTAGCTCAAAACCGTAAATATGTAGCTCTGACTACGGAGTTCGAACGTTTTTTTTTCACTAAAGGTTATACAACTCAATTACAGATTTGTCCCCTCTATGCAGCTTTTGCGATATTTTTGTTTATGACGATTTGTCTTTGTTTATCTCGTTTGCCTACGCAATATGAATGAAACATTTAATTTCCTGCATTATCTATTTTACATACATGGAATGCTAGACTTAGCAAAGATTCATGTAATCTTTCATGTAAATTGGCAATTGTAAAAGATTTCAAACAATTTCATTCTTTACGCCTGCTCTCGCTAGCAGTCGAACGAGGGAAAATTTTACGCGTCTTTTAAAATTCATCATTTTTTTCTTTCTAGATTTTGTTCTATTTAGGTGTGTATGTATCGAAATAGTAGTTTATACAACAAGTTGCAAAACTGAGATTTCTCAGAACGAGTTGTATATTTATCCACACAGTTTTAAAGAAACGTGTAATGTTCTGGCATAAGTTCATGGGTTCTTCTTCTATTTCTTCAGCATTTCAAGCTTATTGCTTTCACAATTAGCTTATTGCTTGCTCTCAACTTAGTGTTCTAAATGCACTTCCACAGTTATTAATTGAGAGCTTTCGATGCCAGGTACCATTTTTGCATTAGTATGATTGTGTGGCAAGTACAATCATACCCTATGCCCAGGGAGTCGAGACAATTTCCTTTACGAAAAATTCCTAGACCAGACCGGGAATCGAACCCAGCCACCTCCAGCATGGTGTTGCTTTGTAGCAGCGCCTTTACCGACTTAGCTAAGGGAGGACCAAGTTCATGGGTTATTTCATGTAAATTTAGGCCAGAGATCATTTAAATCATGTCGGTTGTATGAAAGATTGCAAACAATTCGCAAATTTTGCAATTGAACGAAGAGGACATTTTACGCGTCTGCTAAAATTCATCATTTTTTTCTGTGCAACAAAGCTTGCTCACTTGGATAGTTACGACGAGTGCTAAAAAAATCAAGATTTGTAACGAGTTCCATTCAACAGTTTTTGCAATGACGAAAAAAAGTTGAATGATTCTCTTTATATATTAAGACTATTGAGAATTATATGCATAGAAAAAAAAAAGATTAACTAAAGCAGAAGCGTAAAATTTCCCCTCGACATGCCAAGCAATTGCATGCCAAAGCAAGCATAAAAAACGAAATTGTTTTCAATCTTTCATACAGCAGGCCTGATTTAGGTGACATCTGACAATCATCCCATGGATTCATGCTAAATCTACACAGAAAAAAATAATGAATTTTAATAGACGCCTAAAATGTCCCCTCGTTTAATTGCAAGCCAAAGCAAGCGTAATCAACGCAATTGGTGCAATCTTTCATACAGCATTCAACAATGTTTGCAATCTTCTATACAACAGACCTGATTCCAGCGATATCTGGTTTAAATTTACATGGAAGCTTTCATTTATTTATGCCATTATATAACGCAGAAAATTACATATTTCTTTCGATATGTGTGGATATGGACGTCCATGTGTATGTATCGTTTGCATTAAAAAAAATTTCCGATTTTCAGGGGTTTACTATCACCCGTACTGACAAAACTGCCCATGCAGCATCAATTATAGTAACACATGAGTCAGCAGACAAAATTTGACAGCTCTATCAGTCGAACCTGATGGAAACTAACCGTGATGGCAAAAACGGACATGGAAGCGGATACGCCCGTTCCGGCTTCGCAACAGTGAAGAAAGCCCGGTTCCGGACGGCCGACGACGCTGAGCGACAAGAAGCTCCAAAGGATGCTGAAGAGGATGACCGAGAGAAAAGTGGCTACATCGCTGCGTGCACTTGGCCGGGAGGTCGGTTCAACCGGCTGAACAGTGAAAAAGTACCTGGCGAACATGAACATACATGTCAGGAAGCGAAAGTCACGTCCACTGGTTTCGGAGCTGCAGATAATGACGCAGCGGCAGCGGCTGAATAAGATGGTCAACTCGATTTTTGCCGGTGAATCGCGACGTGGCGATGGTGATGGACGACGAGACCTATCTCACCCTGGATGGCAACGACTGGCAGGGCACTTCGTAGTTTACTTCCCTCACGAAGGAAGTGAGGTCCAAGGTGAAGTTCATTTCACGCACCAACATCCCCAAGAAGGTGCTGCTGTGACTGACAATCAGCGAGAAGGGGATGTCAAAACCGCTCTTCTTGCGCTCCGGACAGGCCGTGAACGGGGAAAATTATAGTACGAAATGCCTGCCGGAAGTTGCGTCGTTCATCAAGAAATACTATGAGGGCGAAGACGCGGTGTTTTGGCCGGATCTGGCGTCGATGTGGTACCCAAGACCCGCCCAACGTCCCCCAGCTGCGTCCCATCGAGAATATTTGGGCCAACCTGAAGCGTAAGATCTACTCCAACAATTTTGTCGCGAAAACTGAGGAGGAATTGATAAATAAAACGAAGAAGGAACTCAAAAACATGCCTACACGCATGTTTTCGTCCGCCATGGCGAATGTTCCGGTTAACTGCCGGAAGGCCGCTCGCAAGGGCGTAGATTTTTTTTTGCAAATAAGCTTAAATAATTACCTTTCATGGGAAATTTATCAAAAGAAATTATCTGTCTTAGCTTTTTTTTTATCAGCATCCGAAAAAAGTCCATTATTTTTAATGCAAACATTATGTACTGGCAAAACATTCTGATCCAAGTAGGTTTTTCAGTATGACTGTCACACATTTTCAATTTCCAAGAAAATACTTGTTTTTTTTGGGGGCTTTTTTTGTTTTTGTTTGTGTTGTTTTTTTTTGTGTTTTTTGTTGTGGGGGGGGGGGTGATGGTGTTTTTTTTGTTTTTGTTTTTTTTATATTTTTTTTTTCGGTGGGGGGGGGGGGGGGGGAAGAAGAAAAGAAGGAAAACAATAAAATAGAAAAAAAAAAATGAGGGGGGGGGTGGGGTGGGGCGTGTTGTGAATGGCTTCGGAGCAAAATGTAAACAAACATAGTTTTGTATTCATTTATTCACATTTTACTAGAAAAACCACCAATAGAACCATTAGAAACTTAATAAATATGAATTTTAGACAAGAGCTTTTGTCAACAAAACAAAACAAAATTGTAGATGTAATGGTCATGGGCACTTTATGGTGAGTGAGCTTAAATCACCTACACACTCAATCTGTTCAGTAAAAATTCAAACAGCTGAAATGTTCGGTAGACTTAAAAACATTCTTAAAAATTGAAGAAAACATATTTTTTTCGAAATGTACGCTGAATGCTTCATGCTAACATTATCTATTGATAGCAAAATATAACCTTTTTATAATGTTCCTTACATTTCATATGCTGATGATTCAAATTTAAAGACTTTTTCAGCTGTTTGAAAACTTAGTACAAATTTTCCAACCAAATTAAAAAAATAAACCGATAGAGGACTACCGGTCTAATTAATGTCTTAGTAGTTCGACGAACTTTTTTCGATCTCACCTTCCTTTGGAGTCCAAAGTAGGCTCCATTGTTAGCCATAATGCGCCTTTGTATCTCTCTGTTGGTGTTGTTATCGGCTGTGCCCAATGACACCAGCTACATGAATTCGTCTTCCGCCTCGATTTCATCACCATAGAACTGAACTCGTGGTGAGATTTTAACAGTAACAGTAGGAAATACCCAATAATAAATACAATTTCAAACATTTCGGGCCTAAACAGAAGTATTCTCTAATGGGTGAAAATAATTACTTATTAATGAGTTATGTTGAGTTGCGTTCACCCGTTACTACGCATTTATAACGTATTTATGGGTAACATGAACTCATTAATGGGAATAATAAGTAAACCTTCGTTAGTTTGGTCGTTAGGTCAACGAGAAGATGACGAGCAAGAGCGGGATCCAAATAATAAGTGTATTTCAGCAAATAACATTAAAAATATCCTGCAATATGCAGATAAGGTAGGTTATGTTAATAACAGTAGCTTTTCGAAATTTCACGGACTTACGTTTACTATTCGTACTCTTTCTTTTCCTCCTTTCTGTTTTCGTATCATGCAGCTTGTTTGACTCGTATTTTTTTTTCTTTCGGGCGGCCGTTTCTGCGTTAGGGTGGTCCAAAAAATATATTTTTTTTTCAAAAATCATTACTTTTGAACCACTTGGCCGATTTAAGCAATTTAAATCGCAAATAAAAGGTAATTAAACTGACTTTTTAGAAAAAAAAATAAGAAAAGTACCTCCATAACTGCAACATTGATTCTGAAAACATGGATTCTTTTAGTTTTTTAAGGTTTTTATGGTCTCGGGACCAAAGAGTTACCTCGTTTTTATATTTTTTCTTGAAAGATTGGAAATGTTTACATAACATAGCATAGAATTGGCGATGTATTTATTTTAGTTTTTGAGATAATTTTTTTCAAAAATTCTATATTTTTAGATTTTGCTGACTTTTCTACTACGCGTTTTCATTACTTAAAGGAACTTGTCAACCATGCGTCCTTATCAATCACAAGTTATTTTTATAAGTTCATTTAGCTGATTTACATCATATAATGGAAGTCAACATAATGCATTTATTTCCAAATTTGTTTTTAATTTACACAATGACTACATCAATTATTGCTTATGATTATTTTACAGTATCACACATGTTTCATCGCTGGAGAACGAGAATCGTTTTACGATAATATACATTTCATCTTCAGGTTTAAAACAATGATATGATTGGGTTTCCGAAACATGTATCACGCGAGCATAGCGGTTTTTCAATTTCTTTTTCATTGTTTCATGCTCTGAATGATAGTCGTATTTTGGAATATTTCTTAGAATCGCCCCATATTTGTTGTTCATTTGCGGTGGTTATGAGATGGCGTTGTTATCTTGCTTTTGCTACATTGCGTTTTAATACTCGCCCCACGGCGTGGCGTGGACCTTTTCTATGTGATGTGGCAAAAATTTTTTTTTCGTAAAAAAAAATCTTTTTGCATTTGGCATAAATTAAAAGCTGTAAATTTCTTCTTGGATTGGCTTCCCGATATATCAGAGAAAAAGTGATGTTTTTTCAAACCAGGAAACTTGTTTTTCATGTATTTACCACAATCTGTTTTAAATAAACGAACTGCAACATGATTGTGTTTTGTAAATTCAGCTATAGCTATAAAGCTTGTGAATTTTAAATCGGAAGAAGTAGGCAGTGTTGCTGGTTTAAGACCGTTGGATGAACCCAGAATTAAGTTATTCCGTGTAAGCACAGGAGCCTCTGGATCGTCTACCACGTGTGTTAAAAGTCGTGAGTTTATGACGCATTCGATCTTGATCAGCAAATTACGAAGAACTCCGTCGCTGAGAAGACATCGTGGTTGGATCTGTTGCTGGTTGCACTTTACGGTTTGGACTAGCCTTTCCCAGGATCCGCCCATATGGGGAGATGCTGGAGGAAGAAAGCGCCATTCAGTGTTGGGATTGGTGATTTCCTGGACTATCTGCTCCTGATCCAATTTTGACAGAGCCGCCTTGAGCTCCTTGCTTGTGGCCACGAAGTTGGTGCCGCGGTCGCTAAATATTTGATGCGGAACGCCTCGACGAACCATGAAGTTTCGGAACGCCATAATACACGAGTCCGCACTAAGTATATGCGTGACCGCCCGTGTCGTCAAACATTGAAACATGTCACTAGTACGCCCCTCCGCTTTTCAGATCTTCACTCTACTGCCACCATGTATAGACCAAATTAGTCCACGCCCGCGAAAGTAAATGGTCTGCTGATTGCCGCCAGTCTAGCTTCTTGAAAATCACCCATTGGAGGAGGTTGGGGAGTCACCTTGTGATTCTTGCACACCTGACAGTTCGCTATAACGTTCCGGAATACCACATGCAGTTTCGGTATCCGGAAAACCTGGCGTAGCTCGTTAACCGTGGTGTCATGATTCTGATGATGGTAGCTTTCAGTCCCGGACACTCAGCATGGTTATGTAGTGATCCTTCACTAGCTTGGTTATGTAGTGATCCTCAATAGCATATCGCCAGCCCTGCGTGTTTCTCGGCGTTCAAATTTTCGACGTATTGGGCGTAACTTGGTGAACAACATGCCCCAAACGTCATATCCTGCATTATGAAGATGCTTGATACTACATCTGTCGGATTTTCCTTCCATAGAAAGCGTAGAAAATTTTGATTTTCCCTTGACATCCACACCTGGTGAAACATCTTCCGTATATCCCCACAAATTCCAACCTTGTTCTCTCGAAATTGAATGAGTATGGACAATAGGGACGTCAGCTGATCCGTTCCGACAGCTTGCGGATGTAGCCCTCCTTGTTCAGACGGGATTCCAGACAGCGCAATCGTTGTAGAGCCATAGGGGGCTTACTGTTCGGAAGCTGAATATCGTCATGCTTCCAAAACAATCTGAAAACGTAGTGTCCGCTTTCAGTTTGTTGGATAGTCTTGAGAATGTCTTCAGTCCGTTGGTTTTCGGTTGATACAAGAGAGTGTTTATGTGTGGCAATTCCTAAGCTGTCAATTGAGAAATAGTCGCTCACCGCATTCTGGAGAGCATCATCGTTTGTCACGCCACCGGGACACTTTTGAAGGTTGTGATACCCAACGAGCTCTCCGCTTGGTTCTGTACCATCGTATATGATCCAGCCCATTCCTGTTTTCGTTACGATTGGCTGAGTTGAATTTTTCTCCCCTCCTTTCAACGGTAGCGTCAAGTTTGCATTATCTATACCGATGAGAATACGGGGTTGAGCATCTTGAACGGATTCATCCGGAATACCTCGCAAGTACGAATACTGGTCAGCTAGCTCTTTCATGTTGACGGACTGGTGAAATAGTTCGAGATTGAAGACCTTGGAGACGGTACTTCGTGTGATTCTCCCCTGTACCGGAGATCTCGACGTTCAACCGAGAGAATTAAACGACTAAACGACTCGTATTAGTTGTCCATCGTAGGCATAGCGGGTCCGATTTTCCACTCAGATTTAGCTCTGTTGCCAGGGCGGCATCCATCAGCGTAAGCGACGATCCGTCGTCAAGGAACGCATGGGTTTTTCCGGTTTTCTCGACTCCATACACAACTCGAAATAGCATTTTGTTCGTGGATCCACAGTACCGAAACCAATCGATTGCACAACTGTTATTGACATGTAAACAAAAATGTCACCGCAAAACACACTAAAAAAAATTTGAGCCATTTTAGAGTAATAACTGTTTGAAGGTTGCTAACTACTCTTCGATACACTCTTGAGGGTATCGGGATGTAATGTGAGCCTAGCTCCTTCATTCGGCCTATTCATCAAACATAATCATAAATTTAGCAACAATCTACAAAATCATAAATCCTGGTGAGTATGAGCTTTATAGTGTAATACCTTTAACTCGAAAATGGGAAGAAAGATTAGTTATTTCCATTTAATTCCAACTACCTTTATCGCTTATCTTGACAGATACGCGTATTTCGTCTACAATGTGCAGAATTGTTAGATTTTGCTAGCTCAGGGTTTACTTTTGGCTCAGAGTCGGCGCATCACTTGCTTCGGAGGACTCACAGGTGGCGTCCCAACAATGGAAACGATAGGCGGACTGGACAAAAGAATTCAGAAGGTCTTTCAAGAATGAAAATGGCACACAAATAGTCTTAATCATATATTTATTTTAATGGATACATTGAGTAATAGGGGGATTCGTTGCGGCCGATCAGGAACTGATGACGTTGACGCATGCATGCCGGAGAGACAGAGAGAGAGAGAGAGAGAGATAGGGGTTACCATCGGGCTTTGGTTGAATCGGTCGGGCGGACGCTCCTCGGCTACGTCGGTAAGTTCGCACTCGTTACCGATCCCATTGTATCGGAATCCTGGCTTCCAACGGTTGGTACGATAGTCGCACGTTTCCACAACCGGCTGTCTTCTACCGCCGCAATGCACCCGACGTTCCACGCGCTCGCAGACGGGGCTGTAGCCAATTGGATGTTGGTCACTAGTAAGCGTGGGCGAACCCTCCGGACCTTACTAGAACCTCACCGCCAAAACGATGGCTACAGCACTCTCGTGGCGTGTGACTGGCAATAGCGGTCGCTTGCCAACCACCAGCACGGGACTCGCCGGGTACCCGATTTCTAATCGGTCGGTGTTTCCCACCTGCCACTACAATTCCGGTCACTTCCCAACTGTCTAAACTTTTTCTTTGTTCGACTTGTCTCACTTTCACGCTCCTGGTACTATCGTTTTTACTGTCGGTCAATTATTTCCTCCCGGCTTTCTTTTCCGCGTCTATTCACGATCGAGGTCTGAATCGTTCTTCCCAATCACCTTTTTCCGTGTCCTTGTTTCTCAAACCATCTCTCTTCTCTCCTTCTTTCACACTCCTTCCTCTCTCTTTCTCCTTTTCTTTCTTTCTTCTCTCTCGTTCTATTGCTCGCCTTTCCGCCGAATCACTTTTGCCAACATTGACAAGTCACCTGTCAATTGACAACTTCCGAGATGTGAGCCGTCGCCAAGGGGATAGTAGATTAGTTAAGTTTTATTGGTTGTATTCAAATTTTAGTGCGATCTTTGTTCTTTTTTCTTGTTTACAGAATATATACATTTTTTTTTATTTATTTAATATGTATATATATATATATTATAATATGTATATATATATATATATATATATATATATATATATATATATATATATTATATATATATATATATATATATATATATATATATATATATATATATATATATATATATATATATATATATATATATATATATATATATATATATATATATATTTGTTGATCTTCATGCATAGATTTACAAAAACATTTCTAAGGGCTGGGTGACTATTTATTAGTTGTTTTATGTTAATCCTAGTTTATTTACAGTTGATCAATTTTTTCATTATGTGTTCTAAATGTGCCAGATGAAATTTTCAATATTTAATATATACCAAACTAACCTAACAAACAGAAATATCTAACCCTAACCTTACCTAGCCTCCTGGGTATTTTACCCTAGTCGAACCATTGTTTCCATTCGTTGGTAACAAAATTATTATTATTCTTATTAAACATAAGCTAGTAATCGTTTTATTTGTTGAATATCGTTTCCAGCTAATTAACTTTTTGGGTTATAATTTAAAATGTAATCCTCTGCTGCATTTTGGACTGAGTCAAAGGACAAATATTTTATGTCACCTTTCACCAAAAACTATTGTTAAAAAGGTAAACGTTTTATTAGTTGAATATCGTTTCCAGCTAATTGACGACTCTTTTGAGTTATAATTTAAAATGTAATCCGTCTCTGCTGCATATTTGACTGAGTCAAAGGACAAATATTTTATCTCACCTTTTACCAAAAACTATTGTTAAAGAATATTCCATGCTGCGCTGAGGATGGAGAGAAAACTTCCAGCTATCCAGAATTCCCTAATAGCTTGTAGCTTCGATATTCTTACAAACTTCATGGACAATGAATCCGTCAATGTGATTCCGGAAAGAATAACCGAGTAGTCCTGTGTAACAAAACTGATTCCAAATGTTCCTGTTAAAATGCCAATAACTTGTTGCTGAATATCATATTCTCGGACTTTTCTATCATTCCAAGGCAAGTTGTCGTGTACAAAATGTCGCCAACACTAAAGGGCACAATCTTGAAACCCCTTCATTGAACTGCGATTCTGAATTCAATCAACCATTCAAAACGAAAGACAGATGCCGTAAAATTTCGTCACCTCTCGTGAGTGGTTTCGGTATGCGCACCATGGACAATCCGATCCATTTGTATGTGCACAATGAGGGTATCTTCTTTGTGCAACGACGACGACGACGACGGCGGCGAATGTTGACCACTTACCGAACTCGCTCGCAAAAGTGACAGCCACCGCGCGGAGCTAATTATTCCATTAGAAGCAGTTGCTCTTTTCGAAAGAATCACACACAGAAGCACCGGGAGTCCTTCAGTGTCCATTTGAACTACTTGAGGCCCGTATCCACCATTCTACTACGGATCTTCACGCACCGGGTAGTCAAAGTTGATTCACCCTATAACTATTGCTGGGAACAGCAGCTGCGGTCGAGAAAAGAGAGCGGAAAAGAAATCTCGCATCACACAACGATCATATTTTTCTCACCATTCCGAGTACTAATCGCACAATCGGTTTTATTGCGATCAGCAGCAGCAGCAGCAGCCTTGGAGGCAAACACGTGAAGATTGTGATCGGTACCCGAACGACAGCCAGATCCACGACAATCACGCGCGTTGCATCGACGCATTAGTGAAAGTGATCGCAATTTGTGAACCGGCTATCGAATCACGACACGTTTGCTCGATCATCCAAGGGTCACCCATTTTCGGCTTACGAGTTACGAAACCATCGATGGTACAATTCAATAGACTGCACGTGTATGTTCTAATTTTGACCGAATTTGAGCGACACTTCGTGATCGCGATCTAATTGATTGTCGTCGTTGTCATCGTGGGACCTACGGAATTTCCCAGATGAGTCCACTTGGGTCTCGCTAATTGATGATCGCGTAATGTCCGGCCACCTTCGTACATTACTTTACTGCGTGCGCCCAGGCATCGATAACAGGTTTTCTCGCGAACCTGATCACCCGGTGTCGATCACGTAAGATTGCCCGTTCGCGCCCCTTTCCGGAAGCAGCAGGAAACTTTCGCTGCACAGCGTTGATCCGTGATCGGTGAGCCGGTCAGTTCGGTTTGTCTCTGGCCGATTTGTTTTTTTTTTTTCGTTTCTTCAATCGAAATTCGTTTGTAAGTTTGTGGGTGGTTGAACGGGAACAAAGAGACGGTGAATGTGGGAAATTGTCGGCTTCGTTTCTAATGGACCGCAGTTTAGTGGAGGTTATAGCTGTCCGAGAAAGGTGAGAAAGTTGCCACTGATGGTAATTGAATTTGTTTCCTTCGGTGGGATATCGAGGAAAATCGTTGAACCAAACGGCTTTGTTTGAAATTGACTAGCTCTAGAAAGTAGGTACTGTGAGATGCAGTCTTAACTCAATAACACCGTCATTCAAATGACCATCGAAGCTGTTTTGTTGCATTCGATCGGTCTTTATCCAATGCCGAATTGCAAAGAATATATATCCTCTACTAAGACCAGTTTATACAAAAGTGTCGATTCCATCAGGCTCTCAAGAGCGCCATGTAGCGCGTGGGATGGCTATTGAGTTCACCTCCAACCAACGCAGTGCACAGTGCACCGAACGTATCAAAATCACACGTTTTATCAACTGTAAGGAAATTGATGTTTTAACAATATAAGTTTCTTAGGAGAAGTTGTATAAATAAAATAGTCAATCTCTAATAAGTTCCATTAGAGTGATTATGTACTCACATTAGCGCATATACATTTGTTAACCGTTGGGTTCAATTTAAAGCTATTTGCAAACCATGAATATGGTATACACACTTAGAAATTATGAATTTTAAACGAGACGTAATTCATGTTTGTAAAAAGTCGGGTAATGTAAAGAAAGATTTCGTTTTAAATTATGTCTCCTGAAACTGACAAATACGCAAATTGCCGAAAGATGTGTTTGATTGAATTTATTTTCTCATCTTTTTGAACTCATTCGTATGTGCTAAAGGACGCTTGCGTGTGTCGGTCTCAGGGGACAGAAATTTACATGGCATTTTGGTAGTGTGTATATAATGCATTCAAATAATAAGACAATTGCACCATAAGGGGTTCTAATAAGGAGTGTATTGAAAATAAGCTATCCACAAACTTTCTTTCAAATTATGTTGAAAACCGATATTTTATTCATACAAAAAATTGATCCTTTATTGTACGAGGTTAAACTTGAACATAATGAAGACCGGATGAAATTTAAGTTATTCCTTCACGAATTTTCGAACTTTGGATCGAATGCTCTTCATCAAGTTCCGGACAAGTGTTGCATCGCATTTTTTGGACGCTTGAGCCCAAATTTTTTTGAACTCCTGCATGTTCCCAGCTGCCTTACCAGTCTTCTTGAAGACCCTCTTCACGATTGCCCAGTAACGTTCGATGGGTCGAAGCTGAGGGCAATTTGGTGGATTGATATTTTTCTCAACGAAATCTATACCCTTTTCCGCAAGCCAATTGAGAGTGGTTTTGGCATAGTGAGCCGACGCTAAATCCGGCCAAAACAGTGGAGGTGTACTATGCTTCTTATATAAAGGCAACAATCTCTTCTGGAGACACTCAGATCGATAGATTTCCGCATTTATAGTTCCGGTAGTGTAAAAAATGGTTGACTTCAAACCACAGGAACATATTGCTTGCCATACCAGTACCTTTCGACAGAATTTCTCCACTTGAATCGACCTGTTCGCATCGCTCACATCCTTCCCAACGACGGCAGTAAAGTATTGTGGACCTGGAAGGGTTTTTGAGTCCTCCTTTACATAGGTCTCATCGTCCATCAAAACGCATGCATCCGGACGCTGCAAAAGACGCGAATACAATTTCCGGGCCCTTGTTGCTGCTCGCTTCTTCTGTTCTGCACTTTGTTTCGAGATTTTCTGCTTCTTGTAGGTCTTCAGGTGGTTTCGCCTCTTGATACGCTGGATCATTCCGACACTCGTTCCTGCTTTTTTGGCCAAATCACGTATTGACATTGATTTGTTCTTCATGATTAGAGATACCACTTTCTGCTCCAGTTTCGGGTTGGAAGAATCGGGTTTTCTGCCTCTTCCTGGTAGCTCATCCAAAGAATAGTGTTCCCCAAACTTATTAATGATGGTTTTAACACTCGCATGATGAATTCCAAACCGCTTCGCCAATTTTCGCATAGTAATACCCTTCTCACTTAGCCATGTGTCCAGAACCTTAATTTTCACTTCCTTTTCAATACGCGACATTTTGAAAACGCAGAATTTGAACTGCACAAACAAGTAAACAAAAGAAAGCTGACAGTCAAACGCACAGCATGCAGTGTTCAGAGCATAAAAAACCATCACAAATACATGCGTACAACGCAAATGTATGTGGATAGCTTATATTCGATACACTCCTTAGTTTTAATAGTTGTTTAGAGAGAGAATTTTAATGATCTATTTCTTTCATCAAGAAAAATTTTTTTTTTTTTTTTTTTTTTTTGTGTTTGTTTGCTTTTTGTTTGTTTTGTTTTCTTTGTTTTTATTGTTTTGTTGTTAGTCTTTTTGATTTTTGGGTTTTTTGTTTTTATTTTGTTTGTTATTTTTTTTGGTTTGGTTTTTTTTTTTTTTTGTTTTTTTGTGGGTTTCTTTTTTTTTTTTTGTTGTTGTGTTGGTGTGGGTTGGTTTTTTTTTTTTTATTTTTTTTTTTTTTTTGTGTTTTTTTTTTTTTTTTGTTTTGATTTCTTTAGGAAATTTCTTTTCACTGTTTCTCTTTTATTGATTCTCTTGGCTATTTCTCGGTTACTTAAGCCGATATTTTTCATTTCGAGGATCAATCTCCGTTCTGTTTCGTCCAAGAACTTTACTTTCAGCATCGTGCTAGAAAAGCGTCAATACCCAAGAAACAATTTTAGTTTAGCACTCCTCCCGGCTTTGTTGATAAAACTACATTCAAAACTGTTTTGTCCACCAACATCTCCTCTATGCTTCTTTAAAGCCGAAATTTGTACAAAGTGGCCCACTCTATAGACGGTTGTGAAAACAAGTTAATAAAACCTTTATAAGACCATAAAGATTTTGAAAATGTTCTAGTGAAAGATGTTAAAGCTCGATTCAAAGTAAATCGGGACGCACGGTTCAATACACCACCGCGTCCCTGGTGGTTGGAACAAAAAACGTTTGACAGGCATTTGTTGATGTTTCATTGACGAAGAAATTGGTGGTTTTCTCGATTGATCGACGCATCTTGAAATTACGGATCATGGAACTTGAGAAAAGAAAATTAATTGTGCACAAACATCTAGAGAATCCTTCGTGGTCTGCCTCAAAAATAGCAAAAGTGTTAAAATTCCCAAAGTCAACGGTGTGTCTTGTAATCAAACGTTACAAGGATACTCTGAGTGTGGATAAAGCACAGCGCATCTATCATAAAAGTGGCACTAGGGACAAAGAGCTGAGGAGAAAGGAGGTACGTGAAAGGCAACCCAGGTGTCTCCATACGTGATTTGGCAAAGAAATACGATTCCAACTTTTCCACCGTACGTAACATCCTTTCAAGAGAAGGATATAAGTCTTTTTGTGCCAGTAAACATCCGAATCGCTCCCTGAAACAAAATTTAGTGACCAAAAAGCGAGCACTATTACTATACGAACGAGTTCGACGAAATTTGATGGCTGTATTTTAATGGATGACGAAACATATGTCAAAATGGATTATAAACAAATCCCCGGACGAAAAATTTACCTGATACCTGGGATGTCTTTTTCAGGTATAAATTTGTTTTTGGTCAGTTTGCTCGAAAACTAGGATTTGGCAAGGAATCTGCAGTTGTTGCATAGACGAACTCTAAGACCAGTAGGTCCCGAACAAATACGATATTTTTCTTGGCTCAGTCAGTACTAGCACATCGGCTTGTTCCCAAGCTTAATAATACGCCCCTAATGATGAACTCACACGAACACTTTCTCAAATATTCTGTCAAAATAACACAGCCAATCAAAACAAAGGCGCAAATAAGTATAGTTAGGTGCTGGCTTCAAGGTGTACTTCGAACCAAGGGGTTCTACAACAGTGAACCAATTTCAAATCGCTAGTTGCATATTGATTGTTGGTTGTAGCCTTAAAACCAAGGTTTTCATCACATCTCACACAATGACGTCGAAGGTTTACAATAAAGAGTGTCTGAAAAAGCGGATTTTACCCTTCATTCGGCAACACGTTATGTTTTGGCCGACCAACGTTATGTTTTGGCCGGATCTAGCCAGCTGCCACTACTCTAAGGAGGTACTAGAATGGTATGCTTCAAACAATGTTAATTTCGTCGCCAAAGAGATTAATCCTCCGAATTGCCCTGAGTTCAGACCGATCGAAAAATATTGGGCAATTGTCAAGCGAAAACCCCGAAGATGCGGTAAGGAAGTGACACATGCACAACAAATGCGTTTAAAGTGGAATAAGTTCGCCGGTACAGTGTCACCAGCGACTGTGCCGATCATGATGACATCGATCACAAGTAAAGTGCGACAGTTCGTTCGAAACGGTGAAATGTAACAACTTGTTATATATCGTTTGAAAATTAGTATTAATAAATACCCTTTTGTTTGACGTTTTGATCAACCGTGTATGTTGTTTAATTCTTGAGTTATGATCACTTGAATGCGTCCAAATTTACTTTGAATCGGGCTATATGACTACTTGAGAACCAGCATGCGGCCACATGGCCACAGCTGTCAAATTTCACTGTGATATCGTGGTTGTTTTTTGTTGTTTTGTTTTGTTCGATTCTCTGCTCTTCTGATTAATTTACGTAATATTTAAGAAAAAAGTTCTAGTGTTCAAATTTTGTTTGATTGCAAAATATCCAAAACCAATTGGATACTTCAAGTCATACACGCATTTATTTGTATACTGAATATTAGAACGATAAGAGCTGAAAATTAATGCGCCTCGGAAATTAAGCGAGTTTACAACAACAAAAACGAAATTAAAACGAATATATTCGATAAATTAATCATGAATTTCCTGAAAAATTTTGGAATTTCAAAACAGCATTTTTTGAGTTCATAAAGTCGAAATAAAACCTTTGATAGGAGTAAAAGGAATTTGAAAAACAAACAAGATTTTAAGATCGTTGTAAAGAAGTTGTGTTGGTTCTCATAAATTTGACTAAATGTATGAAATCTATAGGCACCTCTTGGTGCCATAATAAAACCAAATTGATTTCTAGTGGCTTTCATAAAACTTTAATAAAACTTAATAAAACTGGGTGGTTTTGGTAATTTTACTTGGGCAACGCCATATTGCAGTTTAGGTTATGGTTTACACGAGGACTTTTTTGTCATGACATGCATAACAGATACTTAAGGTGTGTATATAAAGGTGGACGCGTTGGACTGCTAATGCAACTGAGCTTATAGGAATTTCGCAAGAAAATGTAGAAAATGTTTGTGTGTGTGTGTGTGTGTAAAATCTAACACCGATTGACCGGAAATGGTGTTTTGCAAAACTCTGTTTACAACAATCCTTTAAATGACCATTGAAAGCAGCTTTAATCCGGGAGCTAGAAAGTGATGGCTCTACTGCAGATCCAGCAACCCATTTCAAATTTCTGGAAAGTCACGCCCATTCCGAGGTTAGTTTCACATACAATAATGTAAAATTTCTAAACTAGGCACGTATTTGAAAAAAGCATATTTGTTATATACTTATAATCAGATTGCTTGTTCATTCGTAAAAATGAAAATTGTCGACGTTGTGGTGAGTGCATTTGAAGTTATGAGCCAGCCTTTCATGCACGCATGCACGTTGGCTTTGTTTGTTGCTTCTGACCACCAATTGCCCGTTTTCTACATCGAACTGGTTTTCTTTTTATACTCCACACTTTGCGAATTAACAAAATCCCTAATGCTAATAATCATCAACTCACAAGCGGAAAAACACTCTTACATAATAATTTATGTCCGAGTGGCACAATGCTAGCACTAACAACCAAAACTTAGCTGATATAACTCTTCCTCCGGGTACGAGCGAGCAAAAATTATAAACAGAAAAACGAGGAAATACTACTGACCATCACACATTAAAGGGTGTTTGGAATCAAATTGCGACACACAAATATTCGGCAAAATTCGCCCGTACAACCAATCATCTTCAAACTTTCAGGGAGTAAAATAAAACATGTTATGAATATTTTCCTATGTTTGTTTTATTCCATTTCAATTCCATATCCAAATGCACGAACCTTCTTCTTTACACTACTCATAAGGTCCTGTACAACATTTGGACCAACTTGTTTTTGCGTGGCAATCCATTTTTTCTTCATATCTTCCTCCGATTTCACTTCCTTAGGATGCTTCCAAAGTGCCTGCTTAATGATGGCGCAGTACTGTTGTAGTGCGCAGTTTCGGTGCGTTCGGGGGTTGAGATGCTTCGGCACGAAATTGACCTCCTTAGTCTTGTACCACTCCAAAACCTCTTCTCTTTCTGGCTAAATCCGGCCAGAAAATCGGAGGACCATCGTGTGACCTCAAAAGAGGAAGTAGACGCTTTTGGAGGCATTCCTTTAGGTACACCTGCCCATTGACCGTTCCATTTGTCACGAATGGGGTGCTCCGCTTTCCACACGAGCAAATTGCTTGCCAAATCATATATTTTTTTGGCAAACTTTGACATCGTCTGCTTTCTAACGTCCTCAGGGACATCGAATTTATGATGAGCAGTGAAAAACTGGAGCCCCGGAAGCTGCTGGAAGTCTGCTTCTACATACGTCTCATCATCCATAACGAGGCAATGTGGTTTCGTCAACATCTGGGTGTAGAGCTTCCGTGCACGTGTTTTACCTACCATATTCTGCCGTTCATCGCGATTAGGCGCCTTTTGGACTTTGTACGTGTGTAGTCCTTCACGTTTTTTCGCATCTTGCACGAATGTTTTGGTTAGATTCTGTTTCTTCGCCACAACTCGAACTGAACTGTTGGGATTCCTCTTGAAAGCTTGAACTACCCGCTTGTGATCCTTAACACTATACGGAGATCCATTTTTGCCACTTTTTTCTTTCCGATCGATGGTCAAACGTTTGTGGTACCGATTTAAAACACGAGACACCGTAGAATGTACCATTCCCAGCTTCCTACTGATGGCACGATGAGAAAGATCCGGATTTTCGAGGTACGTGCGCAAAATTTCTTTGCGCCGCTGCTGTTCTTCCGACTCCATATTCGCAACGATTGCACATCTGCTAGTGAAACTTACACAGCGTAAAAAAATACACATTGAACTAATTCCACTCAAAATTTCAATAGAAAATACCCAACGGGTAAAAAGTTACAGCCATTTAAAAGTGGTGCAATTTGATTCCGTACAACCTTTATGACAGCTTATCGCTGAAGATAAATAAGTGATTCCGTTTGTTTATATTTATCAGCTACCATGGAAGCCATACGGGAGCAAGTTTTAAAATTACATTTGCAAAAGCTTAGACCGTGTCAGATATTCAATAGCCTTAAGCAGTTTGGAGTGAGTAAGCGTTTTGTTTTTCGTACCTTGAAACGGTTCAAGGAAACTGGAAATGTCCATATTCAACACAAAGGAGGTGCCAGACGAACTGCCAGAACGAAGAAAAAGATCAAATGTGTGAGGGAGCGAATAAGACGTAATCCGGCCGTATCTGGCCGTAAATTGAGCAAACAATTTCAAATGTCCCCTGCTTCAATGAACAGGCTCCTCAGACATGATCTGGAATGCAAGCCGTACAAGAAACAACGGGTTCACGGGTTGACGGAGCGTCAAAAGCAAGCCAGGGTCCAAAGAAGCAGAAATCTTTTGGTTCGGCACGGTGACTGCGAGATTTTATTTTCGGATGAAAAGCTCTTCCTCCTTCAGGACAGTCATAATCAACAAAATGATCGTGTGTATGGCAAAAGTCTTGCCAATATTCCAAGAGATAAACTAGCTGTAGAACGCTATCAGAATGTATCGAAAATCATGGTATGGGGCGCCGTTTCACGAAAAGGAAAACTTCCTCTTCTTTTCATAGAACCTAACGTAAAAATCAACACTGAATATTACATCGAGCAGGTTTTTGAAGAACCATCTGCTTCCTCATGCTTCAACGCTGTATGGGAATACACCATATTGTTTCCAACAGGACTCAGCTCCAGCTCACAAGGCAAAGAAGACACAAGCGTGGTGCGCGGAAAATTTGCCCGATTTCATCACAAGCGAAGAATGGCCTGCATCTTCACCGGATCTCAACCCACTTGACTACTTTGTTTGGGGTTATATGCTTCAACATATAGGCCCTACGAAAGGGCTTACTTTAGATCGATTCAAGAAACATTTGGTTGATATTTGGGACCAAATTCCTCAGGAAATCGTGCGTGCCAGCTGCGATGGGTTTACAAAGCGTTTGCGCAAAGTTATCAAGGAAAAGGGCGAGAGATTCGAATTGAATTAATATGGTTTATTTCTATAACATGTATCTTTCAAATGAAAAATAAATGCTATGATTTGGTTGATTTGTTTTGCTGTAATCCCATTTTGTTTTAGTGACACCTATTGTGAGACACCCTGTATATTATGAAACAAACATATTTTTGGAATGTCAAATTCCAACACAATTAGTTAGGTATGTTTTGTTCATGTTGTATTGGACGTCGAATGACCATTCCTGTACTTTTAACTGAGACTAAAAACTACTATGTTTACCGTTCAAAAATTCAAGAACCTAATTCAATGATGCCAGTATAATGAACAACATAATATTGCTGTAGCCTATTCCTTGTACGATCAAACATTATTCGCACGGGTACAATTGCTAGTATGGTGACGTATTTGCAAAAACTGAAGTGTAATCGACCGATCATCAAAGTATAGAAATTCCATTTACACTCAGCGAAATAAACTTTCGATTTTCATAAGATTGCATTATGATTATTTGCTACAGGAAATCGTTATGAATTTCATCAATTATGAAATATAATTATGTTGAAAAAATAAAAATATGGAGCAACCTGCATTCGAACCTTGAACGTTCAGGTTAAGGGTCCAGTGACTTGACCACTAGTAAATAAGAAATCTTAAAGGCGAACAACAACAATGTCGTGTAAAACAAAATCCATTCATAAGTCACTTGTTTTTTTTTCCGTCGCCATCTTGAATACTAAACATGAAATGTAAACATCAATCAAAGTCTTTTTCATAATAGACTCTCAGCTATACAACAGTGAAATTTTTCATTCCTACGTGCAATATTTCAAAAGTTACAATGATTTGAAGGTGTCCGGATTAATGTGGATACAGACCTTAGGTTTAAACCATGAACTCCAAGCTTACTAGTTTGGTCTTCTTACCACTCGACCATTTCAACTTGTGAGAAATGGAACAATTAGAATCCTCTTAAACCATACCATCATTATTTAAACTAGCGCCAATGTGATAAGATAATTCAGGCATAAGAAAGTAAGCGCTTAAATTACACTGAGCCAAATAATCTTAAGAATTTCATTTAAAGCATCGTTCATAATTTGAACCTTATGAAATTCTTAAGATTATTTGGCTGAGTGTAATTTAGGCGCTTACTTTCTTATGCCTGTATTAGCTTATCACGTTGGCGCTAGTTTAAATAATGATGGTATGTTTTAAGAGGATTCTAATTGTTCCATTTCTCACAAGTTGAAATGGTAGAGTGGTAAGAAGACCAAACTAGTAAGCTAGGAGTTCATGGTTTAAACCTAAGGTCTGTATCCACATTAATCCGGACACCTTCAAATCATTGTAACTTTTGAAATATTGCGCGTAGGTATGAAAAATTTCACTGTGGTATAGCTGAGAGTCTATGATGAAAAAGACTTTGATTGATGTTTACATTTCATGTTTAGTATTCAAGATGGCGACGAAAGAAAAACAAGTGCGCGAGCGAATTTTGTACGGGCGTACGGCAAATCCTGACTTGTCAATACGGGACCTCGCAAAAACATTGGATTTGCCTAAATCCACTGTTCATTGTGTGCTCAAATCATTTTCCGAACGTTTGACGGTGGAGAGGAAACCGAGAAGTGACAAAAACATTGGACGCGCTGATCCTGTCATGGACCGAAAGGTGAAAAGGATATTAACGAAAAACCCAAATTTCTCCATTCGAACGGTGGCTCGTAAAATAGGGATGTCGCTTGGTTTTGTCCAAAAATCAAAACAACGTTTGGGACTTAAGTTTTATAAAGTAAAAACAGTTCCAAATCGCAACGACAAACAGAACATGGCAGCAAAACCACGGGCTCGACGTTTGTACTGCGAATATCTGACGAAGTTTTCATGCGTTGTTAAGGACGATGAAACTTACGTCCTGGAGGATTTCAACATCCGGCTGCTTTTTATTCTGCTATGGCCAGAAATGCTACAGCTGAGCATTTCAGAACGAAGAAGGCATCGAAATTTCCCAAAAAATAC
Organism: Aedes koreicus; assembly: GCA_024533555.2. Lineage (NCBI taxonomy): Eukaryota > Metazoa > Arthropoda > Insecta > Diptera > Culicidae > Aedes > Aedes koreicus. Next base: position 473,213 of record JAHHFK020003051.1, read on the forward strand.
ATTGTGTGGCAAGCAATATGCACGTGTGGCAAAACGAGTAAATCTTTCGACACTATAGGCATAATCAACAAGGAGATTTATCAGAAAGAGTGTCTGCAGAAGCGATTGCTACCCTTCATCAAAAGTCACAAAGAAAAACCTTTGTTCTGGCCCGATTTGACATCATGCCACTATGCTAAAACTTTGATGGAGTGGTACCAAGCAAATCAAGTGAACATTGTACCAAAAACCTCAAACCCGCCAAATTGCCCAGAGCTACGACCAATCGAGAGATATTGGGCTCTGATGAAGCGGAAGCTTTCTGGAAAGAAGCAAGGAATCAAAGACATCAAACACTTCCAGCAAATTTGGACAAAGACGGCTTCTACGATTTCTGAAGAGTCTGTACAAACCCTAATGGACGGAGTTAAGCTCAAAGTTCGAAAATTTTATGCAAATACCGAATAACTATGTTTTGTCTTCACGAATTGTTAAAACACATCCCATGAATCTGAAATAAACAACTACGACGGAAATATAATGCGAAATTTATGTTTTATTCATGTTTTGAGGTGTCCGGATTATTGCGGATACGGACCTTAGTCCATTAATACCTTTTTGAAAACCGACATTAATTTGTTTTACTTAAGCCTAAGATGTTTTTGTGTATGACCATTATCAAACTTAAATTATGTTTCATAGGCTCCAGCTTCTGTGCTATTTCAATCCTATAGTAGTATCTTAAAAAGTTTTCAATCACCGGAATGGCAACATTATTATGTGTCTCATTGAGGCAGAAATGCATACAGTAAACATTTCGTTTTACTTGGGTTATCAAACACATAAAACAAACATTGCCAGCGAGATAGTACCATCCATTATATATAAAATCCCCAAATCTGACAGTGATTTGACTTCACCTGATCCGGATTCTGACCACCCAAAAGCTTTTCGCAACCATTTACTACCTCACTCAAATCTGGACCGCTGCTCGTAATTTCTACCCCAAAACAATAAACCAACTTGACGCAATTAAACTTTCTGCGAACCGCTATTCCTGGAATGCATCCAGCTCTATAATATTCCAAATAATTCATCGCTCTTTTGATATTTTCGCACTCCAACCTTAAGCTGTCAAATTTTACACTGCATACCTACGGTTGAGCGTCTCTTTTATGCAATCCGCGAACCACCAGTAGCGAAATCTCCACCACACCATTTTCAGTCTTTTTATTTTCACACGCTCTTCTTTGTGCGACCTAATAGGCCTGCATGACGCGCTGCCTCTTGAGTTTCGATCGGAAAGAGTCGAAAGAAAGAAACATAACCTCACTCTTTCCCCTCTAATCTGGAACCGAAAATCTGGCCGAGACTTGGAAGCGTTTAAACGCACCAAGCAAAGTAGGCCTTTGCCCTCTTCTAAGCTTTTCCATTTTACGACTCGAGCTGGTTCTCATCACGTGGAATCACACTGAAGAGATACCGACCCGAGCAGTGACATTAGGGTATAGAGGGAATGGGTGGAAAGGAAAACGCCACCAACTATGAAGTGTTGTTTTCCAGCTCTCATTAATACCTAATTAAATCATAGATCATATCGCGTGGAGTGCTACCAACTACTGGCCGGAGGCAATAGGCCGGAAGTGTATGGCAGCTACTTTGCAAAGCCGGCTTAGAGGCATTCACAGAAAGAGATGCCACAAGCCGACGGATCTAAATTCATGCAAATTGTAAATTATTGAAATTTTGAACTCGTTCCACCCGGCGTTGTTCAACTTGACGGGTACTGTAGTTCGCGTCAAACTAATCTTCCATCCATTGAGGACCAGTCGTACGCGGAGAACTACGTGCTGAGCCATCAGTTATTCAATTCAACGATCGAATTTACATCACCATCAAGTCGATTTTTATCATTCAATCAAACCACCCAGCCAGCGATTTATTACGTCGAGTCGAAGCACGCGTTACGACGTAGAATAGACGAAACTCCTTCGCACTTATGCAGAGCCTAGGTAAGTATCTGAGAACCGTGTGCTCAACACTCTCTTTTGTCGGCACACCCCCGTAGACATGAGGCGGTGGAGAAATGTATGGTTGAGTTTTGCGAAATTCCGAGCCAATCGAGCGCAACTTGGGGGGTTGGAATTTCTTCTACACCCAGCGGCGTCACCCGAGTGGAGCCCAATGGGAAACTGAGTGGCAAATTTACATGCTCTGCAACAACACCACTTCAGCACTGACTGGTGGTTCGAACTCAAACCTAGTGCACTAGTGACTTTGCTCAAAACCTAATGATGCTTAATAACCATTGCCAGGGAGTTTGCAAAGTGCACTCGGCGCATCGAAAATGAATAAAACATAGACTGTTGGCGGTGCACGCGGCTTCGTTGAATTCGTTGCGCAGAGTTCGCCACAGGTATTTTGGGGGTGAATCGGGTGAGCGTTGATGCGAGTCGCGAATTAGGTGTAAATTGGTCCACTTTTTGCTCGGAGGATCGGAATTATGTAAAAGTGAAGCTCTTTCTCTCTTTCGCAGCGTTGCAGTCGAAGAAAAAGAAAAAATAAACCAGAAGGCACAATCCTTCGCGAGGCAATTGTTATGCGTCAGCTTGCGATTGGTTCTGCTTTGTTTCGCCTAATGGGGCTTGCTTGAATTGATCGACTGAACGGGTGCCCGAGTCTCTAATGGAGTCCAATCACCAATTACACCACCAACCGATTCCGATTCGAAACCGATCGGGTGCAATTGTGCAAAGGAGAACTTCTCATACTTAGGCCGTCTTGTTTGGCTGGGCGGATGGATAGATGGATGGGCCGGTGTCGACATTGGCTGATATGTACGTATGTTTAATGGAGGCTTGCAAATTTGCGAAATTATTTGCCAGTTCGTCCGGACTGACCGACCTCAATGCGAAACAAATGAGTGTACCTGTGAGGGATGTGAAATGTTGTATCGAACAGGAGTTGTTGCAGTTTGTGGTGAAGTTGATGGGGTGGAGGTCAGCAGTTAACAGATGTTTTGGTCGATTATTTGTTTTGCACTGAACTTGAGTAATTGTTTGGATAGAAGAAATTTACACCGAATCAATAACATGGAAAAACGTTTCCTTGAATCTGTGAAATCAGATGCAGTTAATTGCATTTCAATGTAACGGCAATATATTGTAAGTTAAGCGAAACCAACCATGTTTGATGAAAGTTTCTAGCTGTTTTGAAATTTAAAGTAATGCTTTTTGTTAATAAAAAGGGAAATCATATTGCTTAAAATAAGAAACTGCAAGTCATTAGCTACCTTTGGAAAACTGGAATGCATTTAATTAACATTAAATTAGCACATTTCGTTTTTTCTCATCATCACTTCATCTGTCACATGTTAAGATAAATTGTGTTTAAAGGAAAAATCAGTTCTGAAAAATAGTCAACAACTGAATCAACTCCTGTGCATAAAAGTATAAAATCAAGTCAAGTTATTGGAATTTGTGGTCCCTCGAAAGAAATTTCAATTCATGATGACAAGGGAAATATGATCCTATATTATGATAAATATTGCTTTTTTACCGACAATATTCTTTCTTCATGTGTTATCGTAAAAGATACCTAGATTATACTGCCATATTTTAATATTGATCTGACATAAGCAATTTATAATGATGTCATAGTAAATGGGTCTTGAAAGTAATAACAAAGTCATTTAATAAGGCTTGACATATTATTGGCTTCGCTTCCAATTAGCTTCTAATAACTGTATTGTAAGGAACACGGCGCAACAAAATAAAACAAAAAAAAATGAATGAATTTTTCAAATGACCTACTCCAGCAGGTTGTTGGTTTGGTCGAGTATAATAAGGAAAACACATTTTCCATTGCACTTACATACCAAAAATTTGAAGTTTTGATCAAAAACCCGTCTTTGAGTAGGTTACGTCATATAACCATGAATAATTCCGCCATTTTTAAGCCGATTTACAATTTCTTGGGTTAATGCCAAGATTTTTAAATATGTACTGTTTTGTGCAGATTTCCAAGCATCTGATTTTGCACAGCCACCTCATCCAATTTGTATGCTACAGAACGCCAATTTTCCTTAAACTGCTTCTCGCTTCCAACAGTTTTTTGGGGTCTTCATCTGCTTCCACTTGACGATGGCCCAATATTTTCGATTGAGTGGAGTGTTCATGTCCTTGGGCGGCTCAATCTATGGCGTTTTTTACTTAACAGCAGAATGCCAAAACAGCACGAAACAATTGTGTTTCTTCAAGAAAGGCAGCAAACGTTTTTCCAGACACTCGTTCACGTAAATTTCCTAGTTGGCGGTCTCGGTTGCGGAGCAAATGTCGCTTTTACTTGCCACAGATAGAGATAGCATGTCAAACCAGATATTTCTAAGCAAACTTCTACAGTTTCAATGCTCGAACATGTACCACCTTTCCCGCTACGGTTGCTGTATCAAACGTCTGCCCAGAAAGCTGTTTGAGGCTGTCCTGATGTATTGGTTTCGTCGGCCATTACCACGCAATTGAACTTCGTCAGCATAGTCGTGTGCAGCTTCCAAGATTGTGTTTTGTGCACGCAATTTAGAGTCGTTACATTATTATCAATCGACGTTCCAGCTAGTTTTTAAGCTCGATACTTCGTTGGTAATAGAAGGCTACCAGCTTGTTTGTGAGAACTTGGACTGAAAGGTTGAGGTTCGGCTTGAAACCGCTAGCCATTATTTTTGTGTTAACAATAATATTTTACCCAATTTCCAGTAAATCCGCATTTTATAATAATGAGCAGACCTAACCCGAAACCTATTAAATCGTGGGTTTACCCAAATTTGAGTTTAGACTCGGTAACCCAATTTTGAGTAGTTCCATTTGTTTTATAATTTTAGGTTAACGTTACTCAATTTTGGGTTGAATCCGAATGAGCGTGTTCCACGGATTTCGACTTTCCTGAATGTCGAAAAACGTTGCCGGATCACTTTTATTGCGTTGGTGACATTTGATCTGGCAAACATCAATGATTTCACTAAAACGGCGTGCAAGTAGTTCAGCTATTCGCGATGCGCGGTAAACATTTTGATGCGTTACTCCCCTTACTTGAACGCCGGGAAAACTGAAGAGCAAATCTAGAGCAAATTTTCAATAGGTCGTAAGTAACATATTGCTGTCACCAAGATAATCAATGTAGAAGTTTTGGAAAATAGTTTCAATTCCTATTTTTGAACCAAGCTATAATTGAACCAAGCTATAATAAAGCAAATATGTGGAACCAACAAAGCTATGCAGGTTTAGCTTTAAAGATTCCTATTTAGTTGAATCGATTTATTCGATAAAGTCTTTTAACTTCAGCTAGGGAAAGTACGACCTCATTATAAGTCGTTCGGAAAGTTATCACGTTACATCCGCCGGGTGCGTTACATCGTGTCGCAAAATAATATGTCGCATTCGTCAAGTCTGTTTCGACATCCAATCACCTGTCTTTATGCCAAAATGAATCGCATACAAAAGCACTTAAGTCAAATTGACAAAGCGACGAATGCTACAAAATTTCGTTAAGGAGTACTGTACAGCGCCCGGTACTGATCTATAAATAAAATGAACTAGTGAACTTGTACATTGAAGATGTAAAGCTACTCCCAAGCTCCATCTATGTGATTCTCTGTGCAATTACGCTAGTTCTGTTCGGTAACAGAGTAGCAACAACGAAACGCACGGTCTTTCAAAAAAAGGAAGCATTATCCATCCTATTTATTTGCAAGCCAACGTGAGGGTAAACAACGAAATAGTTTGCAATCTTTCATACAACATACCTGGTGTAAGTGATAAATTTTTGTAAGTGATATCCGGCTTAAATTTACCAAAAATATGGAATAAATTTACAATATGCTCGGTACTTTTTTACAGTATCTTTTGCAAAAGAATAAATTTACAGTAGATTCGTAATTATTTTCACAGTGTTGCGGAACTGCAGCTATTTACAGTTACAAAAACTTGGACAACTGACAACTTTCAGAATTAGTTACATGGGTCTGCCCCAAGGCCCATGCCTAAGTCCGCTTCTTTATAACTTTTACGTCAAAGACATTGACAATTGTTTGGCAGAACAATGCACGCTAAGGCATCTTGCTGATGACAGTGTGATTTCCTTATGAGGCTCACATGCCCCCAACTTGTAAGGATCATTGGAAAATTTACTAAACAACCTATCTTCTTGGACAAGAAATCTAGGGATCGTAATCTCACCGCAGAAAACTGCACATTGTTTACTCGAAAGCGGTATCCAGCCCAAAGATAGGAAACATAGGATCTGAAGCTGAAAGTGATAGCGAATTGAAAACGCTAGAGGTGCTGGAAGACAAAATGGAGGAATCTGTCATGATACCGGTGGATAACGAAATCAGTAACGCTGAACCGAAGGATATGGATACCCGCGATCGCGCGTTGTTTCAGTTTGCTGCATTCATGTCAACAGGGATAAGTGAACAAAAAGAGATGGCTAGAATAGCAAAAGAACAAGAAGAAGGTGCCATAAAGTCGCCCCAAGAAAGAAGAAGAACTCTAGTTTGTTTAAGAATTATTTTTTTTTCGTGTGTAACCCACAAACATTGCCTATGGCTCCGTAAAGCTAACGTGATTGAGCCGTACAAATAAACGAACTGGTAAAAAAAAGGCATTGACAAAAAAAGTGCCCTTTTCTTTAACTTTCCTATCGAAGATCAATCCAACGCGTTATCAAGGCGTTCAGTAATGTATGTGTCCTCCTTTTGCCTTAATTGGAACCATTTGCAGACTTTACAGCATACTCTCCGCTGCGGTTCAAGGTCTTCCCAGGCTCTCTCGATGGCTTCGAAAAAATTGTTTTTGTTTGTCACTCCGGTTTTATCAACGCGGACATCGGGAATGGCCCATAAATTATCGACGCTGGGGTTCAAATTTGGGCTCAGTGGATGCCATTCCATGGGCTCGATTTGGCATGAACGAAAGAAAGACCTAGTTTTCTCTGCTGTATGATTCGGGAAGTTGACTTCCTGGAACTCGAATTGATTTTCCAGCGCTGTTTGAATCAACGATACCTCGAGATTTTCTCGCAGAATGTTGATGTAGGAGTCTGCATTCATAATCTTATCGATTTTCACAAGAGCCCCCACTCCAGCCCCAGCAAAACACCCCCAAACCATAACGTTAGCTCCCCCATGCTTCACCGTGCCTTGAATATGTCGTCCCTACAGCTCCTCGCTTGGTCTGCGTCATACACGGACGCGCCTTTTCTTATTGAAAAGTTCAAACTAGAACCTTCTTCCAGTACTCTATGGGCTTATCTGCATGCTCCCGAGCAAACTATTGGCTTTATTATTTCAAACTCTGCAATTCTCCGGTGGATTGTTCGATCGATTATTGGTGGCTGAAAGGTTTCCTTTATCTCACTGATTTTTGGGTTTTTCTTAACTCTCCGCACGATTTTAGTGTCAATTTTTGTATCCGTTTTGCGATTCCTGCCTTTACCGGGGCGATCCGCTACTGATCCAAACGTTCTGTACTTCAATAAAAAAAAAATCCGACAGCTTCTATTCTAATACCGTTCTTCCCTGCGATAACCCACTACAATTCTCCATTTTCCACATCTCGCACCACCAGTTTCCGGATACTTAAAGGAATGGATTTTGAAAGCACTGCGTTTTCCATGAAAATTGTATCAAAACAACAAACAAAAGCACAACAAATAAAATGTTTCGAATCCAAATGTCAAAACTCAACAAATCGAGGGGTGTCCTGATGAGCATGCGGAAGATTTACAAGGTTTTTATAAATGGGCACTTTTTTATGTCCCACCTAATTATGCTAACCTTAAAAAAAAGAGTTTTTGTAAAATCGAGATTAGCTTGTAATAAATTTCTAGTGAATGTTTTCAATAAAGCATTATTAAATAATCATTTTAAAAATACATCAAGTGTTTCATTTGAGAAGTTGAAGTTTTTAGGAGGTGTTTGTTGAAATCATGAAGGATGAGCACTTTATTTTGTCGATGACTGCAAAACAACTATTCTCTCCGTTCTAGAGTATGGCTCTTTTTCAGGGGGGCAATAATTAAGGTTTTCGCTGTAGCTCATGTGGTTTTCAGTATCATTGTGATGAATATGTGGTTAGGATGAATGCATTGAACTGTTCATTCTAACATTCATTACTTTCTTTTGTGGGCGTCGCGTCGTTTTTTTGGGGTAGGAGGGGGGGGTGAAAAAAATTGTTTTGTTGTGCTGTGCCTGCTGTGGCGTGGCTTGGATTGATTTGTTTTGTTAACTCTGGTCTCTCTTCAATTGTCGATTTGTTTTGATGGGTCATATTTCGACTAAGATTTTTCAATAGGGCCTAACTGACAAACGTAGACAATGGCTACTTCCGTAAATCTCTCGTAATACAAAATCTACCCATGTTAAAGGGCGAACACGAAATTATTGCGACACCGAAAATGTCATGCCAATTTTCTTATAATGTTTAGAATCAAACCAAAACTTTAGGGTAGTTTTATACATATATTTACTTCAAAAATCAAAAGAAAAGTTAATCAATGGAGCCTTGAGTGTAAAATTGAACGCATTTTCGCTTGATGCCCTCCATCAAAGTCTTTACAGTGTCATCCGGTACCAGTTTCTCAGTTTTTTTTTTCCATTTTCTTAACATGTCCTTCTCGTCTTTGACTGTCTTCTTGCTCTTCCGAAGTTCCCGCTTCATCATTGCCCAGTACTGCTCCACCGGGCGCAGCTCCGGACAGTTTGGCGGATTCATGTCCTTTGGAACAAAATGGACAGAATTGGCCTCATACCACTCCAGGACACTTTTAGAATAGTGGCATGATGCCAAATCTGGCCAAAATAGCGGAGCTTCGTCGTGCTGCTGCAAGAACGGCAAAAGGCGCTTCTCGAGGCACTCAGATTTGTAGATCTCGCCATTTACTGTGCCCTTTGTCACGAAAGGCTCACTCCTCAGTCCGCAAGAGCAGATGGCCTGCCAAATGAGATATTTGGAGGCGAACTTCGACATTTTCTTCTTCTTAAATTTGTCGTCCACATAGAACTTGCTCTTGCCGGTGAAAAACTCCAACCCCGGAATTTGCTTAAAATCGGCTTTTATATACGTTTCGTCGTCCATCACACAGCAGCCATATTTTGTCAGCATCTTCTCGTAGAGCTTCCGTGCCCGAGTTTTAGCCGTCGATTGTTGCCGCTCATCGCGGTTTGGGAAGTTCTGTACCTTGTATGTATGTAGTCCAGCTCTCTTCTTTGCATTCTGGAGTACTCGACATGCCGATCTTTTTACGTCAAATCACGGCTTGAGACGTTGGGATTTGCTTTAATCATCCGCTTCACCTTTCCCTTCGTCTTTTTGTTCTTCGGTCCCGGTTTTCTTCCAGCTCCTTTGCCGTGGTCCAACGTCAACCGCTCCTGGAACCGCTTCAACACTCTGGAGACGGTTGAATGGTGAATGTTCAACATTTTTCCCAACTGCCGGTGTGACAGGTCAGGAAATTCCAGGTGTTTGGAAAGAATTTGTTCTCTCGACTCGCGTTGGTTTTTCGTAGAATCCATTTTCGTAGAATCGAAAAACACGACTTCGAGTTTGACAGCATGTAAACAATACACATCAATGAGAAAGTGTGCAAAATTTGGTTGATTTTTACCCAATGGTAAAAAAGTTATGCCCTGTTGAATGTGTCGCAATAATTTCGTGTTCGCCCTTTAGCTTTAAAACTATCGTATAGAAGGACTCCTATTCTTAGAAATGGCTGTGGTAGATTAACGAGGCAAGTTTCCAAGGTTGACAAATTCAAGGAAAAGGCAATTGTGTACGTTTGTCAGTTAGGTCCAAATGAAAAATCTCTGTCGATTTCAGTTGTCAGATGTCCAATTTTCTAAAATGGTACATCTTTATGTGGTTGACAGCGGCGTTGACCCCCTGCTCTTTTTGCTTTCTCTCGGCAAGAAAAAGCCACCTTCTAAAATTGGAACGAAATCAAATCATGCACATTTTATCGACATCAGTGAGTACTTTAGTAAACCTGAGGACCTTTTGCGCTTCTTTAAAAGTTATTAACACCTGAAATGACCCTATTCATTCCCTAATCTGCCTGCATAAATTAAGACGATGGTTATATTGCTCTTAACTAAATCTAGATTGAGTTGCATGTAAGAAGTTAAAAATCAAGCAATATCGGTGGGTGGTCAGCCAAGTTCATTCTAACCATGTTCGAGTTTAACAGATCAGCAAATCTAGGTCGTTCAAAAACAGTAAAACATGTTATTATTCCAGAAACTGAACATTTCATGTGATAGAACTGTTCTGGCACAAACTTCATCTTATTTACGGGTTGAAATCTTCACTCAAACCACCAGTAATGACTAACTTCCTTGTAGCCTAATTAAGATCTCCATCTACCTACGAGCCATAAAAGGGAATTTAACACCCTTTTCAGCATCCACCGGAGATCGGATAGGCCAGTGACATGGCAAACAGTAGGTAATTTCTGTTCAACAAACGTCATAAACCTAACCTCAATTCAGCCGAGTTTGCTCCAACAAAACGGTTTTTTGGCCATTAGCGACAGCATGTGAAAATACTGAGCCCCCCGTCCGCGCTCCTCGATTCATTACATTTATGTTTCCCTCGTCCAACGCGAGTGACGACAAAAAAAAAACCATGGCCACCGGTACCTTTCGGGTAATGGCAATCGCAATGTAAAAGACATCATCTAGCGACAAGACACGAACCGGGCGAATGTTTCAATCTCGTCAAAATAATGGTCAAACAAAACACACTCTGCGATGGAAAATTGTAGCTGACAAAATGGTCAAGTACTGTTGTTTGTTTTTCGCTCTCTCTCATGCAATCATAAATAACTACCTACCATGAATCGTTCCCTGTCCAGCGATGAATGATGAAATGATTACGCTGTGACTATCTGGGGAGACACACAATGACCCTTTGACATGGCATGCTACTACTTTTGACGTCGTCGTCGTCGTGATTGTCATACGAAATGGCGACACTTGCTATACGGTCATTTTTATGTACCGTGTAACTGTTTTCCATGTGTGATATTTCACAAGTCCGAGTACCGTTCCGGACAAGCTGGAAACCTGGGCCCCAAAAATTTGTTCCACCTGTCCATCGGTTGTAACCTCAGCCGACATTAGCAGACCTCAGTTGACATTAAGTAAATCGCACGGTCGCATTTTTTGCTGAAACTTGTCGCTATTAATAACAAGCGGCCACAATGTAAATACCACCCGTCGCCCCCTCGTTGGTAGCAAGTACCGCACCGAATCAAACTGACGCACAATGGCGAGGACTGACTCAAAGAGCTCGAAGCATGTGTTACCAAAAACAGAGACCAGCATGAAGCGATTCAAGGTCAACACACCGCACAATATGGCAACGATGACGGCGGCGACGAAAACGACGGGCGATGGGGATCTTTCGGACTTAAGGTGTGTGTATCGTGTGTTTCGAATGGTGCACTCTCCGTTTTGGGTGAGTAATTGCTTTAAATTCGATCGCCAATGTTCAATACAAACAGAAGGGGTTGGGCGTTACGATACTTCCGGGCTTGCATCAAACGGTGATGAAAACAAAACAGTAGAGTCCGCGGAGATTATTGGTAAATATGTGTGGAACAAGAAAAAGGTTTGAAGAAATCCATGTTCGTAGAATTCCTGACGTAGAAGTTGGCTCTGGAAGATCTAAACATTTTTCTATTCAAGGCTTCAGTTAGACCCTCAGCAGCTCGAATTGCTTCCATGTGAGCTGTTTGAATGGGGTGGCCCTCATTAAGTGATCCGATTTCTACACATACCTTCGTAGATTTTGAACTCACATTGCTATGTAAATAATTTTCAAGATTATGAAACCATTGAATGTATGTTATCAAATGAAGGTGATCCCAATTCTTGAATGCCAACTTTTTCATGAAGCAATCAATTTGTATCTAAAGTATGCGGAAGATTATATCTGTTTTGTCTAGCTGTGCACCTCAAAATCATACACAATAGGAACGGAAAAAAGGGGTGGAGCCTATTTGCAACTAAACATTGTTCCTATACAGTTGCAATAAAATGTTCGAAAACTTTCAAATGAAACCGTGTTACAAAAAAAGGCTTTAAAACTATACCCTAGCAACACACAAGTTTTATAACGGTTGAAAATATTTTTATATCACTAGATTTGGTTATATAGAAGCTTACTCAACATAAAACCATGAAGATGTGTTACTCGGGTATGGATCCAAGCAATAGGATGAAAATGATAACGAAAAGCCAAGTAAACGTCACTTTTAACTACCGTCAACTGGGTAAATTAAACTGCAGCTACGCCATTTTTTTGAAAACGAGAAAACAACGAGCATTTTTCTTTGCTTGATAAGATTGTGAGGATAATTTCTTTAACACGGACATTGTAATCAACCAAACATCAAAGATTGTACTCGAAAAAAATTGCAACACTTTCTTTTGTGTTTAACTTTTTATTGCATGGGAAAAAAATGATGTAATTTTCGGTAAAACTAGTGTAATGTTTACATGTGCAAAATTTCGTCACAATATGTTAAGTTGTTATCGGGATGGCTTCCAAGAAAGAAATGATTCGCCGTGGAAAATCAGGGGATTGACAACTCGACCGTAAAATCGTTCAAGGAGACCCAGACGACCCAGCCAAGAAGGTCAAGTCTTCCATCGGGTTCGTCCAGCAGACAATGCAGCGAGCTGGATTGCATGTCTTCAAGGTAAGGAAAGCGCCTAAACGAACCGATAAACAGAATACGGTGGCCAAACCGAACACCAAGCAGAATCCTGGCCTGGAGTTTTTCGTCGGCAAGTCTTGCCTGGATATTCCGGAAAATTTCCGGAAGAAGAAGGTCGACAAATGTGCCAAAAAGTACTTGGTGTGGTGGCAGGTGATCTGTGGGTGTGGCAAATTCAGCAACCCATACATAACGACCGTCACCATAAGCACGGTCAAATATATAAAGAAGAATGCCTCCAGAAGCGCCTGCTGCCCTTCCTCCGGTCCCACAAAGGTGACACTCTGTTTTGGCCGGATCTGAGATCGTGCCAATACGCGAAACCGGTGATGGAGTGTTACGATGCCAGCGATGTTGTTTTTGTGCCGAAGGAGCGAAATCCACCAAACTCGCCAGAACTACGCCCTATAGAAAAATTCTGGGCGCTTATGAAGGGCAAGCCCCGGAAAACAGGGAAGATCTTCAAAAACGACAAGCATTCGATGAAAGAGTGGATGAAAGTGTGTGAGAAAGATGACACAAGTGTTACACAGGATTTTATGGGTAGCGTTATGTCGTGGTGCGTTAAGGTGCTGGCATTTAGTCTAGAAGAGGAGGTTGACAACATAGCGATAGCCAACATACCTAATATGTGTCCCTGAGAGTTTCAAAAATATCCGACTCAAAATAAATTTTTGATGAATCTTTATGTCGATTGCTTTTTTTTTTTTTGTTTTGAGTACAATCTTAAGACAACAGAACAGAGATAACTAAAGCGTGTCCGGATTCGCATTTTCAATCATTAGATCAATATTATGTGCACAAAAATAATACCAACACATTTATTTCTCAACCATTGTTTTCTTAAAGTACATTCCCTAACATATCTGCTCTCAAACATTTAAATTTCACCTTCACGTCCATACCTACGGACTTCTGATTTAACTCCTGCCATTAGTGTTTGGACAAGCTTTTCTCCTCTGGCCTTGTAAGTTTTTGCCCACTTCTTTTTGAACTCTTCTACTGATTTGGATTTTCCTCCCATTTTCCAACAATGAGTTTTTACAATTGCCCAAAATCGCTCGATTGATCGAAGTTCTGGTCAATTTAGAGAATTTATGTCACGCGGCACCACAACGATCTAATTATTGATTACATTTGAAACCATTATTGTTGACTACATTTGAGACTGTTTTCTGAGACATACCAGCCAAACTCGCGACAGTCTTATGAGAAAGTTTTGGATTTTTGCCCATTTGTTCAAAATAAGATTTCGCACTTCCTGTTGTCGCTACGCTATTTTGAAGACTGCAATTTCAAAGAAACTCACATTTGCGCCGTTGCGAAGATGAATGTCTTCACTGATAGCAAAATCATACACTGGTAATTGTGCGTTAACTCGGAATAATTATTTCAAGCTGAACAATGCATTAGGTCCTAAGTAAAATTGGGAGATTCCCTCCGTTGACTTCCTTTTTGCGTTCCTTCGGCTATGTAAAAACATGTTCAAGTATTTTCGACAAACAGTACGGAAATGTGGAGTGTACCTTCTGCTCAATTATGAACGAGACTTTATGAATAAAACGGTCCGCGGATGACATATCGTCAAACATTTCTTAGATTGGTAGGACTGTTATACGTTTTCATGTCAAATTTGAGCACGATCTGTCACGAAGCTTTTTTTTACGGCACTATAAACAAGTCAACCTCTAGAGTGTTTTTCGAATTTTACTATGGAATCATACGTTGAGCAACGAATTAGTTTGAAGTTTTGTTATTCCAACTGAAGAAGAGCTTCGGATTCATTGAAAATGTTACAGAAAGCCTATGGGGAATCTGCTCTATCGCGTGCACGTGTGTTTTATTGGTATAAGTCGTTCAAAGAGGGTCGTACATCAGTTGAATGATCGTCGTCCAGCAACATCAATAAACGAAGAAAACATCGAAAAAGTGAAGAAAATTGTGCTGAAAAATTGCCGTGTGACCGAGAGAGATATAGCTGATGAGCTCAACATATCAAATGGATCCGCTCATAGCATTATACACGATGTTTTGGGCATGAGATGTGTGTCGCAAAATTGTCGCTAAGGAAATGCTCACAATGAGTGATACGGACATCCAGCACATCATAACTGGTGACGAGACTTGGGTCTACGAGTACGACGTCGAAACAGCCCAGCCATCATCGGAATGGCGCTTTCAAAATGAGCCGAAACCCAAAAAACGCGTCAAAGTCGATCGAAAATCAAGGTTATGCTGACTGTTTTCTTTTATAGCCAAGGTGTGGTGCATTCGGAATTCCTTCCGGAAGGTCAATCGTCCAATGCAAAATATTATTTGGGCGTTATGAAGCGTTTGCGTGAGAATATTCGTCTCAAAAGGAAAGAATTGTGGGACAACAAGTCATTGTTTTTGCATCACGATAATGCTCCAGCTCACACATCACGTTTAGTTCGCGGTTATTTGACCAAAACAACGATAACATCGTTCCTCAAGCGCCGTATTCGCCTGATATGGCAGCATGTGACTTTTTCCTTTTCCCCAAACTCAAATTGCCGCTTCGTGGTAGACATTTTCAGACGATTGAAGTCATAAAAGCGAATTCGAAGAAGGAGCTTAAGGCGATACCAAAAGAGGCGTATAAAAAGTTCTATAAGGAATGGAAAACAAAAATGTTGGCATATGTGTATCGCCTCCGATGGTGATTATTTTGAAAGAGACAACTATTAACGAATTATATAATCGACGAAGAGAATCTGTATATCTCAATTTAACTTAGGATCTAATGCATTGTTCAGCTTGATTTGAAAAAGTTAGAAAAAATGCATACCAACACGCTTTAATATATATTTGTGGTTGAAATATTCTTTTACAGCATATGAATTTGATTCATCATTCAAATGTCCAGTAATAAAGTCAGTTTACGTTAAATTTCAGACACTTTTCTGTCAGTGTAGTTTTTGAATTATTTCACGGATTGCTGAAACGTGATTATATGACAGTTGAACCTCTCTACTTTATTTCACGGTAAAACATGTTCACATTCGTAAAATGGCGTCGAATCAAGTGAAAGTGCGCATACGCATTTTGAACGAACTGGAGCAAAATCCGAATTTATCGGTCCTTGCCAAGAAACTAAAACCACCGAAAAATATCGTGTTTTGTGTTTGCAAATCGTTTGACCCACGCTTGACTGTGGTTCGGAAGGTTGGAAGCGGAACAAATCGAAAATTATGCTCCCGAAAAATGGACAAGAAGGTGGTAGCCATTATTGAGAAAAATCCCAATCTTTCGGTGCAAAATGTGACTCGCAAAGTTGGAAATTCTAAATCATAATTGCTAAAAGTAAAGCAGAGGCATGGAATGAAGGCGTACAAAGTGAAAAAAAGGATCCCAACCATGATGACAAGCAAAATTTCACTGCAAAAAGTCGTGCTAAGGAGCTTTACACCAAGTATTTGCAAAAAATGTATTGTAAACGCTATTCTGCACAGTTAAAATTGTTTTGTAATTTTCAATATATTTTCATGCACATAAAAAGAGCATGTAATTAACTTCAAAATCACATGAGTTTTCAAATTTACATGAATTGGAAATTACATCTTGCAATATTTGCACAATTGAATTTGACATGAACTACTTCAATTGGCCGCATCGTTGATTTCTACATTCAAGTTTATTTTTCACGTTAGACAAGATGAGACAGACAAAAGATGAGTTAGAATTGTTTGCTTATTAATTACCCAATCAATCCAAACATGCAACATCAAGTAAGAAGAGGAATCCCTATGAATAAAAGATAGCCAAATTTCAATCATTATGGTTCATCCCGTCAAAAGCTTTCATGTGGTTGCGGTCCATCCAAATATATTTTCAACATTGAAGAAAGCAAATCAAATACGTTCTAAGGAACTCGCTAGTTTAATCTAACATGGTATTTAATTCCCATTCTTTTTCCCACCTACTGTTTATGCGTTGAAAGCAATGGAGAAACTCTAAAACTTAGTCATTATTTCTAAGAAGAGTATATTCTTGTTGCTGGGGAAGTCCAGATAATTGACTACTCGTGGGTAAAAGGACAATTAAGTCCTAGACATCGACTAAATCAGCTTCAAATGAAACGTCAGTTGATATTTTATTAACTATTTACTTCGTTATCATGTCCAAACACCACACACTACCAAAATGGCATGTAAATTTCTGTCCCCTGAGACCGACACATGCAAGCGTCCTTTAGCACATAAGAATGAGTTGAAAGAGATGAGAAAATAAATTCAATCAAACACATCTTTCGTCGAATTGCGTATGTGTCAGTATCAGGTGACATAATTTTACACGAAATCTTTCTTTACGTTCCCCGACTTTTTACAAACATGAATTACGTCTCGTGTAAAATTCATAATTTTTAAGTGTGCAGATTTGAGTTTTAGAAACCGCAGTTACAAATAAGTATCCTGTTTTGTCCTCTGTTTATGGATGATGAATGACAGCTAAGCAAGGAAGGCAGAAAAGTTGTTCTGTGCGATAAATTTCGATGATAGAAGATTTATAGTTACACGTTCGTGTAGTTTTGCATCGTAATGCATTGGAAAACGAGTTCACTGAGATTTATTACTTTTGCAATGTATGAATCAATGAAATGTGGCGTATTTTTCTGTGCACATCTCTGCTCTGTTTTTGTGTGTTTTTTTTTTTTTTATTTAATATAAAACAGTTATATTTCTATTCTTTTAACATTTTTTATCTCGTATATACTTTTTTTTTTTTTTTTGTGTGTGGTTATTCATTTTTTGAGTCACAAATCACTCAGTCCGGTCAAAATGGGTAAGCATACCTTTACTCAAATTTGAGTAAACGAGTCTGTGGAAGAATCTGAGTAAAGTTTACTCAGAAGTTGACACTTGTTGAATAGGTAAACTTTACCCATTTTGAATGAAAGGAATATGGTAGTGTGCGTTAATGTCTCAATAATTCATTTTTTGAGAAGATGAATGTGGAACAATGTGATAAAAACAGTTGAGTAAAAATCAATTGAGCCAACAAAACGTAAAGTTATTTCAAAAATTTCAGCTTGAACAGCTTATTTCGAACTCAAACAAACATCATTCGTTCTCTTCCGGACAACTCCATCAAAATTGATCTATATTGTTGAATACATGTATGCATGTTTGAATCCGAGTTCCTGAATTTCAAATTCCTGAAATGCGGTGCTGTACGCTGCAATAATTTAATGCATTAATTTAAATTCACTGAATTGAAATCGAGAAACATATAAAAAAAAACAATTACCAAGAAGTTGCTGATACCTTTCAACTCCCATATAGTTTTCGTTGGTGTTCATTCGCAAATGAGCCTCCTTGTTCATGATCCGAAAATCCTTGGATAAAATATCGCACAAGAACAGAACAATGAACTGGATTTTATGCCTCACGAGACATTTTTGGGAGGGAAATTTTTCATCGCAGTCGTCGCATGGGAGATAGAAGTAAACGGTTCCATTTTCACTGATTCCATTTTAAATACTTATAGTGGCTTCATTTTCACTAACTTAATTTTGAATTAATAGTCACTGCGCTAAAATTGTCTGTTGATGGTTGTCCGCCATTTCGAACTTGGAAAAAAAATTCTATCATAATCATTTACCCAGAATCTGGGTAGATTTCACTCATCGAAGGAAAACTAGTTTACTCATTTTTTGACAACTCCATACTGCTTGCAAAAATGAGTGCAATCTACTCAGCCACTGGGTACATTCGAAATAGCGTGTAACACATATTTGTAGCTCGCGAAATATTCCAAACTATCGTCCACCACTGTAAACTCGTCTCGCCATGATCTCCTTTTGTTGGAAGATGCAGTTCATAAGTTCCTTCAGTTATTCATAAGATCTTCAGAAAGTAAAACCACAGACAATCCATCATCTATATATAAAACCTGTCCACGTTAAATTTCGGACACCAATATAATGTCAGCAAAAAAATCTAAACCTAATTCAACAAAACCAATTGGATATTTCAGTATAATAGAGTTATGTAAACTGTGATAAAAGTTGATTGAGATGTTAATTCTTTTTTTCTGTAGAATTCTTGAGCTTTCTGTGGTGCACCCGCAATGAGATTCCGTACAGTATCCTTCTCATTCTTCTTTTGGAATCATCGATTCCATTTGCTTTCTTCGTTGTTAATTTTGCATAGTGACAAGAGGCCAAATCTGGCCAAAACAGAGCTGGAGAGTCGTGGCTTCTTTCCAAACGGTAGCAATCGCTTTTGCCGACATTCTTTCTCGTACACATCCTTATTGATAGAGCCGGTAGAGAAGAAACTTTTAGATTTTCAACCACAACTACATATGGCCTGCCAAATCAAATACTTCTTGGAATTGAGACACTTTCTTTGTCCGGAAATACTCAGCAACGGCGTTTCTTTGCGTTGCGGTATAAAAAGCCTGGCCTGAAAGCTGTTGGAAATCTTCGACCACATATGTTTCGTCGTCAGAAAAGTGTGGAAAATTCCTTCGAAATTGTTGGAAAATCTCATAGACTCAAGGCCAAAACAAATTTATAAAACAATTCTAAAAAAAAAAAAAAAACCCGGGGTTTTTTTTTATGAAATTTGATTTAAAAATCTCGATCGGCGGATGGTCACTTCCACGGGAGTCATTTTACATGTAAACCCATGAGAGAGAGAGAGAGAGAGAGAGAGAGAGAGAGAGAGAGAGAGAGAGAGAGATAGAGAGAGAGAGAAAAAGTGAGAGAGAAAATTTTGACACATAGAAATGCAAATTTTACTTCGACTTGCCGGAGGTTTAGCTAAAGGTATTATTTCCACATTCAACGAACAATCACTAAGGTCTATTTTCATTTAGAATCCATTTGTCGCCTCATGTTGTTCCATGCGAATTGAAAATGGGAATAGAGTGTAAGTACAAACTTATGATTGAATTTATAAACGGAGCAGCATTTATTAGTCACTAGAAAAAACGGTTCATTGCATATCAAATTCAGACGATAGCCAAGTTTCAGCAAGAACAAACATATCGAAATAAAAAGATTCTTAGTTACGGCTGGATTAAAAAAAAAACAGTTTTCATCGCTATTTAAAGCAAGTGGCTGATGCTGTTGAACACATCTATGCATCGTCAATCATAATACTCCTATTGTTTACAGTCAAACTTTGACAACAATATCAGTTATTTTACAGAAGCCACGGCAAAATCAGCCAAAAACCACCGTTCGAAGTTCTTACAACCGCCTGCTCCTCAGGGCGAAGAAATCCACGTTGTGAGGCACTTCATGTCGACGGGATACAGCAGATCCGGCATCTAAAGCTCGATTCAAAGTGAATCTGGACGCACGGTTTAATACACCACCGCATCCCTGATGGTTGGAAGCAAAAAACGTTTGACAGGCATTTGTTGATATTTCATTGACGAAGAAATTGGTGAAAAGTTTTTCTCGATTGATCGACGCATCTCGAAATTACGGATCATAGAACTTGAGAAAAGGAAATTAACTGTGCACAAACATCTTCCTGGTCTGCCTAAAAAAATAGCAAAAGTGTTAAAATTCCCAAAGTCAACGGTGTGTCTTATAATCAAACATTACAAGGATACTCTGAGTGTGGATAGAGCACAGCGCATCTATCATAAAAGGGGCACTAGGGACAAAGAGCTGAGGAGAAAGGAGGTACGTGAAGGGCAACCCAGGTGTCTCCATACGTGATTTGGCAAAAAAAAATACGATTCCAACTTTTCCACCGTGCGTAACATCCTTTCAAGAGAAGGAAATAAGTCTTTTTGTGCCAGCAAACATTGGAATCACTCCCTGAAACAAAATTTAGTGGCCAAAAAGCGAGCACGATTACTATACAAACGAGTTTGGTGGCTGTGTTTTAATGGATGACGAAACATGTGTCAAAATGGATTATAAACAAATCCCCGGACGAAAATTTTACCTGTCAACTGGTCGTGGGAATGCCCTTTCCAGGTATAAATTTGTTTTTGCTGATCAGTTTGCTCGGAAACTAATGATTTGGCAAGGAATCTGCAGTTGCCCAAGTAACATTGCTAACACCTTCCTGCTTTATTAAGTTTTATTAAAGTTTTATGAAAGCCACTTGAAATCAATTTGGTTTTATTATGGCACCAAGAGGTGCCAATAGGTTTCATATTTTAGTCAGGTTTATGAGAACCTACACAACTTGTTTACAACGATCTTAAAACCTTGTTTCTCAAGTTCCTTTTACTCCTATCAAAGGTTTTATTTCGACTTTATGAACTCGTAAAATGCTGTATTGAAATGCCGCTTTAGGACTCATTGATATTATCTTATTATGGTCAGTTAAAAAAGCATTTTAAAACTATTTTGCCACCAGTAAATGCATTAAACGGCAAATTGGCATTGAAGGAAGTCACCATAAGACCAAATAGTTTTATAACAGTCATTGCGAAAAAAAATTGGCTTTATGGCAAAACTGCGATTATTTTCCAATCGCCATATTGAAATATAAGAAATAATTGAGATGTGGAAAAATAAATGCATCAAATTTTCAATGGCATGCAAATAAACTGTAGATCGCAGACTAATTTCGTCATTCTTTTAGATAATTTCATCCAATTCCAAGCACTTTTCAGGAAATTCATGATTAATGTATCGAATGTATTTTTTTTAAATTCGATTTATGTTGTTGTAAATTCGCATAATTTCCGAGGCGCATTAATTCTCGGCTCTTATCGCGCCAATATTCGCCATAAAAATAAAAGCGCATATAATTTGGTACATAATACGCTGTAGAAAACACAATTTGTTTTGGATATTTTGCTATCAAACAAAATTTCCCGCAACACTAGACCTTTTTTTTACTGCTAAATGAATCAGAAGAGCAGAGAATCGAATAAAGCAGAACAACAAAAACCAACCTCGGTTTCACAATGAAGTTTGACAGCTGTGGCCATTTGGCCACATTCTGGTTTTCATGGCAGCCTATAGGTTTTATAAAGTTTCTAAAGTGGTCATCTTTCACTAGAACATTTTCAAAATCTCTATGTTCTTATAAAGGTTTTATTAACTTGTTTTCACAACCGTCTATAGAGTGGGCCATTTTGTACAAATTTCGGCTTTAAAGAAGCATAGAGGAGGTGTTGGTGGACAAAACAGTTTTGAATGTAGTTTTATCAACAAAACCGGGAGAAGTGTTATACGGCTAGAAGAAAACTAAAATTGTTACTTGGGTTGTAGCCTTAAAATCAAGGTTTTCATCACATCTCACACAATGGCGTCGAAGGTTTACATTAAAGAGTGTTTGAAAAAACGGATTTTACTCTTCATTCGGCAACACAAGAGCAACGTTATGTTTTGGCCGGATCTAGCCAGCTGCCACTACTCTAAGGAGGTACTAGAATGGTATACTGCAAACAATGTTAATTTCGTCGCCATAGAGATTAATCCTCCGAATTGCCCTGAGTTAAGACCGATCGAAAAATATTGGGCAATTGTCATGCGAAAACTTTGAGGATGCGGTAAAGAAGTGACAACTGCACAACAAATGCGTTTGAAGTGGAATAAGTTCGCCGGTACAGTGTCACCAGCGACTGTGCTGATCATGATGGCATCGATCACAAGTAAAGTGCGACAGTTCGTTCGAAATGGTGAAATGTAATAACTTGTTACATATCGTTTGTAAGCTGAATAAATACCCTTTTGACGTTTTGATCAACCTTGTATGTTGTTTAATTCTAGAGTTATGATCACTTGAATGCGTCCAAATTAACTTTGAATCGGGCTTTATTAAATCTAACGAAGCCTGGTTCCGGCCGTCTGACGGTCCTTGCAAGACGGAAAAATCCAGCAGCAGGTGAAGCGCTAAACCGAGGGCAGATGGTAAAATCATTCCATGCCTTGTGCCGAGCGGTCGAGGCAACCGTTCAAACTGTTAAAAAGTATCTCCTGTCCACGAACATTGTCATGCGGAAACAAAGGTTCTAGCCGGTTCTAGTTTCAGAGCAGTAAGCCACCACCCAGCAGTGGCTGAAGACAATGGTCAAGGTGATTTTTCAGGATAAGCACAATATTTTGGTGGTGATGGACGATTAGACATATCTTATTCTAGACGGCAATAACTGGCAGGGGACAGGATATTTCACGTCCTCCGCCAAGGCGGTGAGCATCGCGGTATCTCCCAAAGTTCTCGAAAAGAAGGTTCTCTTATGGCTGACCATTAGGGTGCCAATCCAATGTATTGGAAAAATTTGGCCATCAAATTTCAAAAACGAGTACCCAAGTAACGTTGCCAAAACCATCCAGCTTTTTTAAGTTTTATTAAAGCTTTATGAAAGCCACTAGGAATTAATTTGGTTTTATTATGGCACCAAAAGAAATGCCAATAGGTTTCATATTTTAGTCAAGTTTATGAGAACCTACACAGCTTGTTTACAACGATCTAACTCCCACGATATTTACTCCTATCAAAGGTTTTATTTCGGCTTTATGAACTCGTAAAATGCTGTTTAAAATGCCGTTTTAGGACTCATTGATATTATCTTATTTGGGTCAGTTGAGAAAGCATTTTTAAACCATTTTGTCTCCAGTAAATGCATTAAACGGCAAATTGGTCTTGAAGTAGTCATTGCGAAGAAAACTGTGATTTTTGTCCAATGGCCATATTGAAAAATTAGAAATTATTGAAATGTGGAAAAATAAATGCACCAAAATTAGAATGTACTGCAAATGAACTGTAGATCGGAGACCGATTTTGGCATTCTCTTAGACAACCATATTGAATTCCATCCATGTTCAGGAAATTCATGATTAATTTTTCGAATATATTTGTTTTAATTTTATTTTTGTTCTTGTAAACTCGCATAATTTCCGAGACACATTAAATTTCGGCTCTTATTGTGCCAATATTCACCATAAAATTAAATGCGCATATGATTTGGAGCATGATAGGTTTAAAAATCTCATTTTGTTTTGGATATTCTGTTATCAAACAAAACACTAGAACTTTTTACCTTAGATATTATTTACTGCTAAATGAATCAGAAGAGCAGAGAATCGAACAAAGCAGGACAACAAAAACCAACCTCGATATCACAGTGAAGTATGACAGCTGTGGCCATTTGGCTGTATGCTGATTTTCATGGCAGCCAATAGGTTTTATGAAGGTTCTCAAGTGGTCATAACATCTTTCCCAAGAACATTTTCAAAATCGTGATGGTCTTATATAGGTTTTATTAACTTGTTTTCACAACCGTCAATAGCGTGGGCCACTTGTACAAATTTCAGCTATAAAAAAGCATAGAGGAGGTGTTGGTAGGCAAAACTGCTTTGAATGTAGTTTTATCATCAAAGTCAGGAGGAGTGCTATACGGTTGGAATAAAACTAAAATTGTTACCTGGGAAGAAGACGAGAAAAAAAAGAGATATTCTTGACCTCATTTACTGAGTTGGTCATCTTGTCATACAAATTAATTGATTTGAGACAAAGAAAAAGTGGCCGAGTGGTCAAAATTATAACTCCTGGATTCATCAGTCCCTGAACTGCATAAATCGTGTCCAACGGAATTGATTTTTAGCTTCAATGAACTCAGGGTTATTCCCATCGCCGACATAGATCAGGAGATAACGTTTGATGGCCTCATTCATTGTGCGGCGGAGCATCAAATAATTATCATCTTCGAATAAACGAACAACTGCTGAAATCTGCACTTAGCTGCTAAATTTGTACAACAACCACTAACAAAACTAGCTAAACTTCTAACAAAAAAAAAAAAAAAAAAAAAATCCCCAAACTAATCGATGCAAAAACTATAGAACAGAAACTCGTTCATTCTCAAGCTAGCTTTCGAAAATCGCTGGCTGTAGCCAGCCATCAAACCTCATCAAAAATCAAAAGAACAAAACACCCATTCCAAACACACAAACACCGTGGCGACGGACCGGTCTCTATTCGGTTTCGCGCAGTTGTTCAGCTTGGATTGAGCTGCTACACTCTGACCACAGTTCTACCCCTCTGCGTTGAATGCTATTGCCTCTGCGAACAAAACACCGAAACTCACCTTGACAATTCACACCGGCCCAGTTGCACACGATCATCGCAACAACTGCCAGCGCCGTCGTCGCCAAAACGTTGGAAACATTCCAGCACCGGCGTCGTTGTCGTGCAGCTGATCCACCTTCGCCACCGCTGCCACCACCGCCATCGTCCCGATGGCGGTATCTTCTCCGGCGTCGCCGTTCCAACAACTCTAGATGATGATCTCTCATCATCTCACTTTTCCTTTCTTCGCCTCTCGAGAGGACTACTGCAATCCGATGATCGAAAACAAGCGACGAACCCTCGACAAAAAAACACACTTTTGTTTCACAAAGCACTTCTGGTGCTGGTACGGCGATCTAGAGCCGCATTCAGATCGTGTGGGGCTTTGAGTGAAGGGGACACAAACACACGCCAAGAAATCGGACCCGAACACAATCGCCACTTGTTTATCACTTTCGAAAAATTAAATTTTATTTCACCTCGATTATCAACTTCCTTTATTTTTGAAAATTTATTTTCGTTAATAAGCTTTCACTCGTTTCGTAAACATGAATTTTGTACATAGAAAAATGTCTCGTGTATTGTATGAAACATTCATAGTGCTTTTTATCTGGTGAAATGCTATCATTACACCTTTTTGTAGAATGCACGAAATGGATTTCGTGAAGACTAGCCAATCGCTGCTTCTCTGTTGGTGTTGCTGCTGGGTTGGGCGAGAATAATTTATTTATCCCAACAACAAAATTAAAGCACTGCCGAGAGTTAAAACTTCATACTCATTAATCAAGTATCTTCTCACGTGTCACCATGGCCTAGTGAGATCAACCACGGACTCAGTATCAGCTCTTTCCAAAAATATAGGATCAAATCAAATGTCAGAAACATTAAAAAAAACGCTAGACAACTCCACGTGAGTGCTTTTTTTTTCAATTACATTTCGAGTCGATAAAGAAGATCTGTCTGTCATTTATGCACCCACCAGAGAGACGTTTCTTTTTAATTTATAGGAAAATATTCGTAGCTCTTTGTATTTTTGTGTGCAATGAACGAATGTTCTTTCTGTTTCAACAAATGCTGCGTGCTTTTGACAGTAGTGCGTGTAGCATTAATTACGAAGGTAGCTTCATACAACGAACAAATCAGTTTCGTTGCAGAAAACAACGAATGGATTCGTTAGTGCTACTTTCGATTTCGTAATATAAACTAAAATTAATTTTCAGTCGAAGTCTGGCGGTAGAATAAGCATCAAGCAAGGAGAGCAGAAGCAGGTCTGAATGAAGAACGGGAATTGTCTGGATAGCGGAAGCCATTAGTATCGATATGCCATGAAATCGTGCTGAGGCTAAAATCTCCGATAATGATGTTGTCGCTGGGTCCCATTTGTAACACGATCCAATCCAAAGAAAGAGCGTGCGTTTCGATAAGAGCTGCTGTCGCTATCACGATCGGGGGGAATATAGACCACACAGATATTATTGGATATCGCCACCCAAAGATGTTAGACCGTTGAGAAGAACTCCCACCACCAGATTTCTTGTTGCTATTGAGCGACGGTCGGTCTTGCCGGTAGACATAATATGTGTCGTCGAACAGTTGCTTCGATAATGTGTTTATATTAAGCCAGGTTTCCGTGAAAGCGTAACATCGTAGCATGCATGCTGCATGCCAACTGGTACTCAGCGAGCAAACTGTTAATACCACCTACGTTCTGGTAATTCAGAAGGGCTTTCAATGAGTGGGCAGAGGAGTTCGGCAGGCAGCGATCTGAAAGATGATGCAGCATCAGCCCGAGCAACGTCATTAGATGAAGGATACTTGCCATAGATGGCAGCCCGGAGAGCCCTGTCCCCATCGCTAGACCCCGGGGCCAGGACGACTTTGACGGCTGGAACTAGCAATTAGAACATCGTTGAGGCCGGCAGTGGGCACGGCTGAGGGTCCAGGGCTTCCGCACTGCGCTGTGACGTGCGTCCCAGACCGGTTGAAGTTACGGTCGATGTGTGGTGATGACGAGCATGGGCGAGATGACAGGTATGTAGCAGGCTGGCGGGCGTTGATAACGGCGGTCTAGTGGAAGAGTCAGCAGGAGAAAGAAGGCTGGAATCGAAAGATTTATCAGGAAGAGAACGCTCTAGAAACTGCGGATACTTGCCTGAATTCGCAGCTTGGAGAACCTCTTCGTCAGAAGCGACATCAGGACCGCAACGACTCCGATGAACGACGACAGCAAAGGGCGGGACTGTGTCGGAGCGAGAAGAGGTCTCCATACTACTGTTTACTGCGCGTCGCGGTATAGTTATTCCTCCTCCATGGCGCCATCTCCCGACGCGCAAAAAAATCGCGAGTGCGCGGATTGCTCATTTCAAGTTAAATCTGAATATTTCGACGCGAGACTTGGCCACAAACAAATTGATGTTTCGCAAAATTTCGTCCATATAGCCAATAAACAATCCGAATTTAAAACGTATAAGGTGCAGAAATGTCCAAATCCGGGACTAACGCCAGCACAGTGGTGCCAAAACGCGTGCCCGGAAATTCTACACGAAGCTGCTAACAAAATACCGATGCTGCGTCATTGATGTTGAGACCTACATCAAAGTGGATTTTGAGCAGTTGCCGGTACAGGAATGTCTCACGAGTAAGGACTAGTATGCTGTGGATGACCGTGTCTAATGAAAGAAGCTGTCAAAATTCGCTTTGCAGTACCTGATTTGGCAGGTACCGTGCAGGAATGGAGTCTACGGCTAATTCTGTGGATTTTGTACCGAAAGACATGAACCCACCAAACTGTCCTGAACTCCGTCCGATCGAAACCTATTGGGCCATGATGAAGCGGGAACTTCGGAAGACCAAAGGAGAGGCGAAGGACGAAAAGGAAATGATGAGGAAGTGAAAAAAAAAAACTGAGAAAAACGTACCGGAAACGACTGTACAGGCTCTGATGGAGGGCGTCAATCGCAAATGTCGAGCATTTTACTCAAACTCATCCTAAAATTTAACCGACGTATGTAAGCTGAAATAAATACATATACTGAACTACTGTAAAATTTGGTTTCATTTCGATAAACCGATTTACCAATCAATCTAAAGTGTCGCAATAATTATCGACTCATCTTTTAGTTCAACAGTTGCTTAAGAGCGGTTGAACCCTGACCCTCCTAGGCCACGGGAGGTTGATGTGTTAGTAGCGAGGATGGATGGATTGATGGAGGCCCATAACATTTTGGGGTGGGGGTGTCGGCGGGGGTGGGTGGAAATTTTTTTTTTAAGTTTGGGGCCTTCGATTCGGATGCCCCTTAATAATAGGTCTGTTGCCGAGTGCTGCTTCTCCTGTTGGTTTTGGTTTGGGGGGGGGGTTTGGTTTCGGTGGTCCGGCTGCGGGAGTATTGGGGCTCTTGGGACGTAGCTATTATTTGGATGTTTTCGATCACTTATAGGCCATAAGGTGGGGGTGGTGGAGGTGGATGTGGGGTTTGGGTGTGTGGCGGGGGGTTGGGGGGGGGGTGGGGGATGACCGGCTGTGGTGTTTTGTTGTGGGGTTTGATGGCCTGACCAAAAGAATGATTAGCATCTTAATAAGGGTTTACTTTGGTTCGTCTTCTTCTTGGATCTAATAGGTAAATTGTACAGAAATAGGCTCCTGGAGAGGAAGGTTAATGGGCGTGAGAAAACTAGAGGGGAGTGAGGAAAGTATACCTCTTATGCATCAAACATGAGGACAGTTTACTACCGGCGTTTGTGAAAGGGGATCTCACTGGTTGTGGTGTAGGTAGATGACGGGAGAAAAAAAGACAAGATGACCTCGAAGCAATTTGTAGCATTTCATGCCCCTCGGGTTTTTATGAGACTTGATTATGATTCGAGGAGAATTTTGAAGGGCAATATTTGACATATGAAATGCATGGATCCAAGAGATCTTTGAGTTCATAAAAAAAAAATCCGTAATGGTGGATATTCTTTCAAGGTGAAACGATTTGGATCGACTTCTGACTCACGGTTGTGTTTTCAAAGGAACATATCTCAATCACATTTGGAACAACGCTCCTTGTTGCAAATCGGTTGATACTAGGTGTTTCTTATAGTGTTATCCGACAGTGGATACCTGAAGGGAAAGGTTAGTAAATCAGCCACTTTCCAACAACTATAGGCCAACATTAGCCGAGAAATCACTGCCATTCAACCCGAAACACTAAAAAATGTTATGGAAAATGCCCCGAAAAACGAGCCGATTTGTGTGTGGCATCCGGAAGTGGCCATTTGGTTGATCTTCAAAAAGTGACCAAACAAATTGTTA
This sequence comes from Aedes koreicus, assembly GCA_024533555.2. Classification (NCBI taxonomy): domain Eukaryota; kingdom Metazoa; phylum Arthropoda; class Insecta; order Diptera; family Culicidae; genus Aedes; species Aedes koreicus. Next base: position 502,274 of record JAHHFK020003051.1, read on the forward strand.
AGGACACAATTTGATTCAAAATAGCATCAAAGAAGGTCTAAAGAATATTGGAGAAGCTAGTAGCAAGCGTGCAAGAACGATGGACATTGATGACTTTGTGACCGTTCTACATGCGTTCAATGCGGAAGGGTTTCACTTTAGGTTTGATTGTATGTTTCTAAAGATATAGTTTAAAAAGTATATCTTATAGAAAATTGTACCACATACACAGAAAAATAAACATTGTTCCATATATTAACCCATTAACATTGTAGAGATTGTATGATGTATGATGTATGATTGTATGATGTATGATGTATGATTTGTATGATTTATGATGTATTTTCATTGTATGATGTATGATGTATGATATGTACTACCACCCATTGTAGCACGGAAACTAAGTCCGACAGCAATGGACTCTCCCCTCTGTTAGACTTGATCAAGCATTAATAACCACTGATTATCCTAATCATGCCGTTGTATGAAGGGCCAAAAAGGGGTTGGGTGGATCGATATGCAACATCACTTATACGTATCCACAGGGATATAGAGAATCTCCTTCCAACAACAAGACTGAACAATTGGTCAAAAGAGCAAGCTATCTAACATGAGGATGCCCCAATGGGCGGGGAGAAGAGCCCGCCCTCTATTCACAAACTGTTAGCAATGGGAAGTTGGCATTCCCACTCTCCCCATCCAGAGTGCTTCAATCGGGTGCCCTGATGGTCCCTCCCATTCCCATGAAATATTTATATAATGGTGTATATATTTATGTAAATGAAAAATACTACAAGCATTCGTATCTGTAATATATGATCTTCATTCGGTTGATCCTGAAATGCAAGAAATGTTGTAAAATATTAAAGTGTAGCATTCTGTGGTTCACGCTAAAGCACGTTTTCGTTCGTTTTCAGCGATAGCAGCATTTCACCAAGATCTTGATTTGAGGTATCCTGAAAAAGTTGATTAAATCTATTGAAATTGTACAAAACTAACATTTATACATTTTAATGTACTGTTGCCCTTGTCACAATTTTCTACTTGATGCTGATTTTATAACAGCAATCTGCTTATATTTTTGCTGACCTAATAGTTATTGCTACCGAGTTAAAAATGGGAAGATTTAACTGAAAGGGAGTTAAAGATAAATGGGCAAAAAACGATAAGTAATATTTAAATCATCTATAAAGTAAAATCAATAAAACAATACATATTGCCAAATATAATGATAGTGTAAGTTATGATGAAGTAATGACAAAGAATGAAATGTAAAATCAAACACTAGCCAAATGGCACACAGCGAATCAGATCAGCTCAGAATTGGTAAAAAGTCCATTTGCAAACCGAAAATGAAAAATACATTCAGCAATAAGTGCAAAAGCCTACCACAGATTCCGTAATTTTCAAAAGCGTACCACAGCAGTAATTTTCTGCATTTTATACTGGACATATATGCAACGCTAGATGTCATAAATTGAAGGTATGTTTCGTGTTTTAGCCAGATACTGCCTAAATCAGGTTTGTTGTTTGAAAATGTGAAGGTCATGCTTTGATGGAAATAATACGATGTTGTAAAGAAATACTACATAATGTACCTATAATAATAATTCAATGCCGCTATTTGCATCTTCCGCTGCGATGTTAGATGATTGAAACTCTAAAATAAAGAAAATTCCAACGTGATAATATGAAATAAAGTTGATCAGCTGGCAGCCTAGCAAAATAGCAAAGAAAATTTAAAGAAACAATTATGCGAAATAAATTTCACATGGGTATGATTGCTGCCCAAAAACGGAAACTCAATAAATCCAAAACGAAAAAAATTAAAAATAAATGACAGGAAATTCTTCGATAAATCTCTTTTCCTAGTGGACCCATAAATGATTCTTTATGTCTGTAAAATAGAAAATTTAGGATGCTAAACAATGTTAGTTTTTGAATTAATTATTTTGGACGAAGAATTTTTTTTTTTTTGGCTTTGTCGTATATAATCCTCTCTCTCTACAAAAAATGTAAAAACCATCCTATCTTTTCAAATACAAAACGTGAGTTAGGTGGGCCAAAACTTACAACGATATAAATGCGAAGCTGAAAATAGTATAAAAAAATATTGTGAAGGGATGTTATAATATAAAATGATAATAACCATTATATTTGTAATGTCTGCATGTCTGCTGATCCTGCTGCAATTGTAGATGGAGTTGCATTATCATAGCCACGGGGGAAGAAAACAATTCAAAATTATTATACAATACTTGGGAATTCCATGGATAATCTGAAATTAGGACCGTAGGACCGTATAAAGAATACTTCCATTTTTCGTGGTAGGGTAAGATTTCAGCATGCTTCTTTACCGGGGTCACGCTGCCTACATCGCCTTGGTGCGGCTGCCACCTAATGTATAGTTGACGCGATACAGCGTTTCTTACTCAACCGCTGGATGCCAGGACAGACGCTGTTTGAGCCGCACCTCCTTGGTGGACAGACGCTCAGCACGCACCTCCTCAATCTAGCTGAAGTCAGAAGGACAACAGTGCCCAGGCTGCACTACCAGCTAAGTACGCAACCCTTAGCTGGCGGTCTTTGTCATCTCTTGACCCGTGGAAGCATGAGGTAGGAACTTGTGAGGACCATAGCTATGTTGCGGGGACGCACGCTCCATCCCAGATGTCTACTCACCACTTTGCAGCCCCACCTTGATTAGATTTCATTGATCGAAAAACTCGGGGTTTCAGATTCATCGAGTATTGACTATGCGGCACCTATTTGTAGAATCGGGATGAGTTCTTCTTCTTCTTTTAGCATTTCAAGCTTATTGCTTTCACAATTTGCTGATTGCTTGCTCTCTACTTTGTGTTCTATATGCACTTCCACAGTTATTAATTGAGAGCCAGGTACCATTTTTGCATTAGTATGTTTGTGTGGCAAGTACAATCATACCCTATGCCCAGGGAGTCGAGAAATTTTCCTTAACGAAAAATTCATAGACCAGACCGGGAATCGAACCCAGTCACCACCAGCATAGTATTGCTTTGTAGTTGCGCCTTTACCGACTGAGTTGTTAGATGTCTACCTCTAGATCAGCGCATTTGATAATCATCCTTTAATTTACTCAGCTCATCGTAGAATCGCACATTTTCGAACATTATTTGTGGTGATCTCACAGACGACGCATCTTCAATCCAGTCGATATTTTCTTGCCAACATTTGGGCAGATCTCCGAAATCTACCTTCACTTCGTCCAGATCGGTAACTGCTTCATTGCATTTTTGCTCTAGCTCTTCAACACAGGGCGTGCCATCCGTTTCGTCATTTTCCGAATCAGGTAGTCTGTAAAGCTATCAAACTTCATTTATGATTTCTTGAAGGACTTCAAGTGCTTTTCCTGTCAGAGGATTTAAAAGAGAGCCAATTTCAAGGAAGCCTGCTTTGAAAGCATTTTTGGTGCTTCCTAGTGAACCAATCCAAGGGAAAAGTCAAAGAGGATTTCCAAATGTAGTTTCTTATTATAAAAATGCTTAAGGACTTGCTTCAAATTATTTTTTCGTTCCTCAGTATTTTCTTTCGCTTCTCGAAGAACATGACTCAGTACAATTGCTTCGTTCATTCGCTTGCTTAACGGACCGGGGTCGTTCTCTTGTAGAATGGGCATTGTCTTTTTGCCAATTCCTTCCAGCGTATCTAAGCCTCCTTGCTGCTAATTTGCCTTACGCCAGAAACGAGATGATAAAATCCAGCAATGAAATACTAAACTAAGCAAATAGATAACATTTCGTACTTTTATCTGTTTGGAAAGAAAGTAGTCGTGTAATATTCCTTATTTTGATCTAATATAAGGATATCTAAATTTTTTAAACGGATCAATTTATGATCAGAATATCCATCAGGATTGCAGTTTCCCTAATGAAACACCACCATCACATTTTGTGAATGTGCCCATTAGCATTCTTACTGTTAGTTTAAATGTAATATTAAAGGGTGCATTCGATTATGTGGTTGGGTAGCTCAGTGGTTTCCCATTCTGCTTACTGAGCAGATGGTCGGGAGTTCAATCCCAGACAGGTCCGGTCCCCTTCCTTGCCATTAGTCATTTGCCTCTTTCTATCACCACTAGATTTAAAATAAAAAGCAGTCTACTGCGCTTTCATTGATCGCATCACTTATCACAATGAATCCATGATCTAAAAATAACCTACCTCACTAACACAAAACTATCCTTCCCCCTAATCATCCTTCCCCCTCCCCGAAGACCGTGAGGACTTGGCCGGCGCCGGTACTGATCTTATAAATATAATGAACTAGTGAAATTGTACATTGAAGATGTAAAGCTACTCCCAAGCTCCATCTATGTGGTTCTCTGTGCAATTACACTAGTTCTGTTCAGAAACGGAGGAGCAACTACGAAACGCACGGTCTTTAAAAAAACATTTTTTTTTGTTGAATTCGATATAAATTGCACACACATATTTACTCACCAAATTTAAACCGATTATCAGATTTTTTGAAATTTTCAGGGAATGAATAGCTACTAATGAGCCCTCTACAAAATTAATACTGGAAATTGAATAAATCAAAATTAATTTAATTAACTTTCCTTTTTATTCCACCCATAAAATTGTGTACAACCAATTTTCCCAGTGTTTTTGTTTTTTTACCCAACTTTTCTTCAACTCCAGCTCTCTTTGAATAGTTTTGGGATGTTTGCGAAGTTTCGTCTTCATAATTCTCCAGAATTTTTCAATTGGGCGAAGTTTCGGTGAATTTGGTGGGTTTAATCTTTTGGCACCAAATTGACTATGTTGGCTCGGTCCCACTCCAACACGTTTCGAGCGTAGTGGCAGGATGCTGGATCAGGCCAAAACAGATTTGATCCTTTGTGCTTCCTTGTGAAACGCAAGAAACGCTTCTTAAGATATTATTCCGTGTAAATCGCACAATTGATGGGTCCATAAGTGATGAAGGGAGCGTTTATTTCACCGCATTGATAAATCGCCTGCCAGATCAGGAACTTCTTTGCAAATTTCGACGATTTCTTCTATTGAACATCCTACGGAACATCGAACTTAGACTTGGGAACGAAATATTCTTGCCCAGGAAGTTGACGGAGGTCGGCCTTGACGTAAGTTTCGTCATCCATCACGATGCTTTGGTGAGCAACTTCGTGTAAAGTTTCCAGGCGCGTGTTTTCGCATTGATGTTTTGCTTTTCATTCTGGTTTTAGGATTTTCGCAACTTGTAAACATATAACCCAGCACGATTCCTGGTTTTCTGCACAAACGCAAATGACGCCTTGGACCTTTTAACGACATCTCGAATTGACATGTTTTTGAACTTTTGCACCATTTCTCTGACCATTTTACTGTCCCACTACAGGGTGCGGCAGAAAATAATGCGAAAATGTTCAGTATTCAGCGAAAACTTGAGCATTGGGTTAATTCGTGTAGCTAGTGACTAATTTCTGTCGAAAGTGTATTTGTTTATGTTGACTTTCAAGTACTGCATCCAAACATTCTATTTGTTTTATTGCAAATTCGTCAAAATGTTCGAGAAAGAAGTGATCACCAATTTGTTGCTCGCCCAGAAGAAGCCGAAAGAGACTGCCAAGGTGGTAGGGTGCCATTTGGCAACAGTTTACCGCATAAAAAAGTCCCTGCAGGATGGTCCTAAGCAGCGGAAGCCGGGTTCACGCTTTGCACGCACGCCGAACGTGATGAAATCGGTCCGTGCAAAAATTGCTCACAACCCGGTGTGTTCCATAAGAAAACTTGCAAAGGCAGCCACTCATCAAAGAAGACCTGCATGCATCTTCCAGAGCCAGAGTGAAACGCCACTTGATTCATTGAGCGGGTCAAGGAACTACGAGTGACTCGTTCCAAGAGATTGCTTTCCTTGTTGAAGAAGGAAAAAATGATAATCCTGTTCTCCGACGAAAAGCTTTTCAGCATCGATGCTGTGGCCAACAGCCGCACGGACCGGTTCATTTCACAGCAGAAAATGGAGAACGTTCCGGAAAAAGTGAAATTCAAATTTCAAACCAAACATCCGGCTGGTGTCATGATGTTTGGCTTGGTGGCGTCCAACGGTTTGAAAATGCCGCCTGTTTTCATTGATGCTGGAGTTAAAATCAATACCGAAGTGTATATCGGTATTTTAAAGGACCAAGTGCTTCCCTGGGTGAAGGCCAACTTCTCCGAGGACCAAAACGTGGTCCTACAGCAGGATGGAGCGCCGTGTCACACGTCCAATCGAACCCAACAATGGTTGAACGATAACATGAAGTTTTGGCCGAAGACTTTGTGGCCCCCTAGCAATCCAGATCTTAATCCGTTGGATTATTTGATTTGGGCATATGTTGAAGCACGAGCATGCAAAACATCACACCCTAGTGTGAAAAGCCTGAAGTCAACCATAACACGCACATGGCAGTCAATGTCGGAGGACTACGTCCGAAAGGCATGCTCTGGCTTCCGGCGTCGGCTCGAGGATGTTAATAATAAAGATGGAGGACACATTGAAACATTTGTTTAATATTATTGCTTGAATTAGTTGAAAATGGGATTTGAAAGAAATAGAACCAATTTTCGCATTATTTTCTGCCGCACCCTGTATTGTACCGCTTTTACGAACACTTCCTTCCTTCCTTCGAGCACTCAGACGCATTTTGAAGCTGCTTGTCACACGAATCACAGTTGTATTTGCAATTCCAAGCTTTTTAGATATCCCTCTGGGACGCCTCTGGATTTTGATTGTAAGTGTAAAATTTTTTTCACGGACGATTTCTTGTTTTGACGACTTGATTCAAGGAGTGTCTCACAAGGATTCGATTAAATGTATTTGTTGAAATCAATTTCAATTCCTGAAAGCAACTGGATCAATTGCAATTCGCTGCACACCGAAATGAATCAACTTGAAAGAAAATGCGCAACTGTTGAATTTAGCAACGCTTTGTCTTAACTCCAATCGTTCCACTGTCGTAATGAGTGTGTTGCAAAATTGATCAAAAGTATTAAATTCGAATCGTTCGCTTTGAATTGACTGCAAATCAATTGCAACTCGCTGCGCTGGATTTCAGTGAGACACCCCATTCTGCTGCTACTGTATGAATGACTATGAAACTTGACAGATGTAAACAATGCACTATGAATAAAGTTTGCTCAAATTTTCAGGTTGACGTGCAGAGTGGACGTGCAGAGGTGTTCTCGGGTTCCAATTAGGCAAAAAATAAACAAATATTAACATCAACACATTTCGACCCTTTTCTTATTTAACCTGCATTCGGGCGGGGCCGGCGCCGGCGCCGGTATTGTCTTAGTTCTTGGGGATCTCCAATTTGTACACATTGAGCATGTGTGTTAGTCCCAAGCATCATCTATTGGTTCTCTGTGTAATAACAGCTGAGTAGCAACCTCGGAGGGTCAATCATGCTCATGCTCAAAGATTAAAAGAAAAATTAAGTTCAATCGTCCACAAGAAATGTTGACAGATTGCAAGTTTTGAAGTTTAAATTTTAACGAATGAGGGAAAAATCTCATGAATGTTCCGCCGCGAAAAGGTAGAGTCCCACATAGAGTAGGGAATGGCTTAATCAGGGGTGACTGTTTTAATCAGTTGTTAGGAAATAGGACTAAAACTCCTATATTTTCCAAATTATTTCCATTTTAATGATACGAACATAAGCTCTATCTATCGGGCTAATGACTCGATGTATAAATCATGATTGATTACCAATTTATTACTGTCATTATAATTGATTTAAAATACATCATCTAGAAAAACCATCAGCTTCCTACCTGCTGAAGAAGTGTGGCCATATTTTGCCTTTGTGTATTTTGCATTTGTTTGCGTGTACCGGAGGGAATGTCTCCATCAGATCCTTCTCACATCCAGGCTTGTTGCCAGAATGTGATGTTGAACATTGAGTTAAATTAATTTCATATTTAGATGATCTGAAATCACTATTTATTTCATGTTTCTTCCAGTCATTTGAGGTTGATCTATGCTTATGATTATATTATCCATCATCTGGCACTACCATATGCAATAAAAAAAATATGTTGCGGAGCTGTCCATTAGAACACAACGATAAATAATGCTTCGCTGTTGAGCGGCAACTATGACATCACTGTTGCTTTTGAGAAAGCCCATGTTTCCTCTCTTCTATTTTAACCATGGATATAGCGCACCGGTATTGTAACGTGAAGCCTGCTGTCTCTTACATTTGTTTGTTTTTAAACGAAGCATCCCGTTAGTCGTCACTGTCGCTTTGTCTCACATTTCCGTGAGAGTTAATGAAATAATAAGAACACATTGCCAATCTAAAGATCGATGACAAACTAAAAGTTTGGTCGTGTACGTCTGTCTCATTACCTGCTAGTAAACTAGTTTGTGATCTGTTTCGATAGATCAGAAGTAAGCAGAGGGATTAACGTCTAAATATTGACAGTTCTGATTACATACAGCTTCATCAAATGTTCCAGGTGCTGATTAAACTGCTTAAAACCCGTCCAGTACCTGCTTAAAACCCGTCTAGTAACCAAAATTTGAAAAGGTTTAACCATGAGGAGGAACTATTCATGTGAATAAGTAGCTTCATAGCTTGTGAACAAGTGTACAAGCCAATGGTCTCATCATCAGTGGGTGCGATGTTTCTTCTTTAAGCTCGAATATTGCATGCAAGAATGAAGCTTTTGCTATGTTTTCTTAAACTTCCTAACTTGCAATATTTGATTCATTCATTTATCAGGGATGTTATACGATGGTTTAGATTATTTTTATTTAACGTTAATCGGGCCGAAATTTACTACTACAGTAGGCTGTGTCAATTTAAAAAAATCGAATTGACGAATTGGCATTGCAAAATATGTTTCGAAATGTTTCAAAAACCATCCCTGAAAAGTTTCAGATTTTTTTTAAATCTTCATGAAGCATTTGAAACAAACCGTGCTTAATTTGAGTTTAAGTTAAGAAAGTTATTCAATTTGGAAGTGCTGCTAAATTTTGTAGAATGATATCACACTTTTCAAAGTGGCACCACTGTCTGAAAGTGGGTGGTAGCACCCGACTACAGCAATTTCACCCATCGAAATGGAGGCACACATAGCTGATGAAATTAATATAATTTGAACGTGTAATATTCTAGTGATTTTCACCTTATAGATGCATGGTGCCATGGTGCATGGAAATTTATTGGCAATGGTAAGAGCTACCGCGTGGTGGTCTAATCTAAGGAACAGCGTATTGATACACTGAGCGAACAAGAGGAATTCAGAGGAATATCGTATGGAAATTTGCCAGAAGGTATTATTGCAAATTTTATACGATTCTCTAATGGAAAGAAGTTCCAGTCGAGCACTCGACACTGAAGAAGTCTGTAAGTCGCAGACGAAATAGGCCTATCTGTCAAAAGATAAGCTATCTGCAGTGGAATTTAACGGAATTTGCTCGCGTTTACTAGTGATAGTTTAAAAAATTGTTGCAGTTTTTTTTTTTTTGAAAAAGTGATCAAGTGTTATTTTAAATTTTTCTAGTCTTTTAATTAAAAATTTTAAGTTAATTTTGTATTTTATTGCAGAACAAAGAACCTCTCAATATGTTAGCCCCAATGGGCAAGACCGCTTTCTTGTGAGTAACTTTTTTCTTCAAAGTTACTCAGGATTCATCAAATTTACACACTATGATTTTCTTCTTCCCCCAAGATATAGAGTGGTGGGAATGCCAAAAAATGTGTGCCAAAACGAAAAAAACAACATCAGTCATATTTGTGCATTAAACTCGCGTTTGCTCAGAATGCATCAGTTTTCATCAACTTGTATAATTCTAGGGTTTTTTTTTCATTAGGGCGAATCTACAATTGAGAGATTCTCTCCGGGCTCGCTCTCTTTCATTCATATTCCAATGACCATTACGTTTTTTCATTTTACTATTTGTAGAGTATGCTAGCCAGCACTGTTGTGTTTCGATCAGTACTAAAGAATCCCTCGAAAGTTTTATAATGGCGCTGTAATGAATGAAAAAGAGTGAGCCCGGAGAGAATCTCTCATTTGTAGATTCGCCCTAATGAAAAAAAAAACCCTAGAATTTATAACTCGATTTGAAGTATTCTGGCAGCACTGGCTTGAATGTAACGGTGGCGACGGTGGCAACCATAGCAACCAATGACAATAGTATGTTTACAGTGTGGGAAAATTATTTACTATCGTATCGTAAGAAGCTCCCATTTGAGGTAAGATAGGTCGCAGTATTTGAAAGAGGAATTGGGCCCCGATTGCGGTAAGTAGATTGTTTGATATTGTTTCATTATTTTTCTAGTAAGATGACAAAAAACAGATGGAATATGTTGGATATCTGGACTGTTCTCTGGTTCCTCGCAGCGGCCAATATTTCGGGGATTGTTGAAGGCTGGGTGGGGTTTCTTCAAGGCTTCTTCACTTTTTAGCAAAAAACAACGGACACTCTACCATATTTATTCTTCTTATTACCAAACGGTAGCGCAGGACCGTACACTACAACGTACTTCAAAAAACTTACTAAACCTAAGCTCAAATATACACATAAATTCCACACCCGAATTGCCTGTGGGGAATTTAATATCTGCACTCACGGTCATCTCATTCTCCAGCTCAGCATCCGAACAGCAGTGCTCCTTATCACTATCCGACGATTATACCAACAATCAATGTGCAACTAGCGATTTGAAATTGGTACACTATTGTAGAACCCCTAGTTCCGAAGTACACCTTGCAATCTACACCTTGCCATGAACTCTTGCGATTTTCAGTACCTTTTGGAACATGTATCTTTGTCTTTGTTTTGATTCGCTATGTTATTTTGACAGAATATTTAAGACTGTATTGGTGTGAGTTACGGTATTAAGGGCGAATCATTAAGCTTGGGACCGAGCTTGGGACCGGTGTGCTAGTACTTCCTGAGCCAAAAAAATATTCATTTTCTTCATGACTATCCACCCGCTGATTAGACTGCATCGATGACGTCATGATTGACCGTTCGAGAAGGAGAGTGGTGATATTTCCTGTAATCGATAGTCGAACAATCGGTAGAACAAAGCAGATACAGGGCTCCTGATGAGATCTGTTGGAGGGTCGCTAGGGTGGTACTCACAGACAGAGCATGTGGAATTTATTGACTGGCGAACGAATCATCTCCAAAAAGAGACCAAGCCCGATCGACCAACCGCAAATATTGAAAACTCCAGTTTTGTGATTGGTCGATCAGGCTTAGTTTCTTTTTGGAGGTGATCCGTTCGGCAGTCAATAAATGCCACATATTCTCATTGTACGGATTGATGGACCCAACCCATTCGATATTGGCTTCGACTGTGGTAAGCATTGCTGATGCAGTGATGCATATTAGATTTGAGGGAACAGGACAAACGTCCGATAGAGTCGTTCTGATGAAGATTGCGTAGGTATGCGGACACTGATTCAGAGTCCAGAAGCGAAAGTTCTGTAGGTGATATCGTTTTACGTTGCATACTTAGAGCGGGGGCCTGATGACTAGTTGATTTTCATACGCGGTGGTCGGTTTCAGGTGGACAGCGGATGGGGCTGGAAATGAGCTGTGCTTGGGCTGGGGGACCAAGACAAGTTCCATCCAAGCTAAAACAACGTAATACGATCTACTTAAATTATTATTAATTATAATATTAATTTTAATTACTAGCGGGTTAGGATAACCACAACATTGATACGGTAACCCTTCACGACAAAACTTTCTTGTTTTGATAATGCAATTTCACTGTCAAAACCAAGCTTTAGAAAAGTTAGGAATGCTCAATATCACAATATGAATCCAGTGAATAAGAGATGTTCATAATAGGGTACTTTAAGAGTCTGTGGATTATGACGTTTTTCGATGAAGCATATAATAAAATACCCCCATTCCATTTATTTTTCATTTCTGGCAAGTGCAACTATTGAAAAAACAATTTCTAAATATTATGGAATGATAATGATTGCAAGACAACACCATTCTATTTCACCATGAAACACGCTACGAAAACAAAGACTACCTAAACTAACGAACTAACCATTGATTTCAAACATCAAAAATGTCCAAAAGCGTTACATATTCCGTCAGGCCAGCTTGCTGTCACTTTGTGAACTTCATGCCGGTTTGTAAAAATAAAAATTATTAGATTTTTTTTGGATTCAAAATCGAAAAAAATTGTTGCGGTCTAAAAACAAAAATGTTGTGCTAGTAAGGACGCCCGTCATCGATATTGATGGAAAAAACATCTTTTTTTTTGCAAACTAAAACCCCCTATTGCTCAGAATTACTCAGGACTGCTCAGTGTCTTGCCCCTAGGTTAGCCCTAAGCCCCCCTCAAATATTACGATAAATCGTTGCCTAAATGTAAGAACCCGAACAGAAAAAAAACCGAAGTATTCATATATCAATCGATGCACTTGTACTTCTGAACAACCTCTCCAAAGACAAGTTTTTCCAATATGCTCAGAACCTAAATTATGTACCTCAAGATTTTGAGCGTTAGGGAAAACGTACGTACAGTTTTTAAATATCGAGGTCCAGTTTTTATACGCAGTTCAAGATCCAAAAACTAACCATATTTTGGGGTTATGTTTTCACAGTATATCCTACTTTTTCCGAAACCAGATGACGCTATCTTGAATTTCACCCTATATACGACTTTCCCGATGTATAAATATCAATATGGCATAGTATTTGGCAGTATTTCTATCTTTTATGAAACAGAAGCCACCATCTTGTATTCCGAAATAGCGTCATTAATCGATTTTCACTCATTTTCGCCGTATCTGATCTAAAAATATCGATATTGCAGGGTATTTGACAGTGTATCTCGCTTTTTTCGAAACAGCATTTTTGGTTCCAAAACGACGTCGGATATCGATTTGGTGCCATAATTGGCCACTCATCATCCAAAAAAATTCATATTGCTGGGTATTTAACAGTATTTCTAACTTTTTACGCAAGAGAACTCATCATCTTGAATTCCAAAATGGCGCCAGACATAAATTTTCTGCTTTTATACACCGTTTTCGACCGAAAAATATCAATTTTGCAGGGTTTTTGACAGCAATTCCCAGTTTTTCTATAACCGGAGCCACCATCTTTGATTCCAAAATGGCGTCAAACACGACTAATGAATTATGGAGAGTGTGAGCTGTTTAGTGGAATACCTGTAACTAGAAAATAAGAAGAATGATTAGTAATTTCCATTTAATTCCAACTACCTTTATTGCTTATCTTGACAGATACGCGTATTTCGCCTACAATGTGCAGACTTCTTCAGTGTCGTGTACTAATACAGTCGTAATCCAGTCGAGTATTAGCAACAATCAATATGCAACTAGCGATTTGAAATTGGTTCACTGTTGTAGAACCCCTTGGTTCGAAGTACACCTTGAAGAAAGCACCTAACTATACATATTTGCGCCTTTGTTTTGATTTGCTGTGTTATTTTGACAGAATGTATAAGAGTGTGTTAGTGTGACTTCATTATTAGGGGTGCATTATTAAGCTTGGGGCGGGGCTGGGGGCGGTGGTGTTGGTGCGGACTGGGCGAAAAAAAAAAAATGTTGTTGGGGGGGGCCTCGGGGTTGTGGGTGTCCACAGAGAACAGACATGGATGTCCATATACCTTTTCTTGAAAAACGTGTGTAAAAGTATAGGAGGGCAGCCAGTATAAGAAGCAAGTGTAGAGAAAAACAAACAAAATGTTCAGGTTATGTGCTTGGCTTTATATTGACGATCATTGACATGACAGTTATCACACAACTGCAGCGCCGCCTACCAGGAGTATAACGACATACATTTGAAATGTCGGTTTAAAGTTTTACACAAGTTGCAGACCGAAGATGAACGTCTGTTCTCTGTGGATAGTCTATGGTATTAGTACACGACACTGAAGAAGTCTGCACATTGTAGACGAAATACGCGTATCTGTCAAGATAAGCAATAAAGGTAGTTGGAATTAAATGGAAATTACTAATCATTCTTCTTATTTTCTAGTCACGACTAATGGCTTGCCATTGCCAATAAATTTCCTCAAGGCGCCATCTATAAGGTGAAAATCACTAGAATATTACACGTTCAAATTATATTAATTTCATCAGCTACGCGTGCCTCCATTCCGATGGGTGAAATTGCTGTAGTCGGATGACCCACTTTCAGACAGTGGTGCCACTTTGAAAAGTGTGATATCATTCAACAAAATTTAGCAGCACTTCCAAATTGAATTACTTTCCTAATGTAAACTCAAATTAAGCACGGTTTGTTTCAAATGCTTCATGAAAGAGTGCCACGTGTTTTCAATTTGCCGTTTTTAGCTCAACTTCATAGTTGCTTTTTTCAATAAAAACTGAAAATACTACTTTACCCATACTGAAAAAGTCAAAATCCCATATGAAACTTCAATTCGATAATCGTTAAGCTAAACGATTTTTTAAAAGTCTGAAACTTTTCAGGGATGTTTTTTGAAACATTTTCAAGCATAGTTTAGAATGCAAATTCGCCAATTAGTTTTTTTTTGTTTATAGCCATAGCCATCGCGTGGTACATTTTGATGAAGACGGCAACTTCTGGCAAGCTCCAAAGGATAGAATAGCTGCTTGAACGTTCTCTTCTCACTGATCGCCTGCCACTTTGTCGGAATCTTTGTGAGGTTAATATATTTGATATACTTGATATATTTGACGTCAACGCTCACCTCCTTGGTAGGGTACGTAAAGTATTTCTCGGCCAGTCGTTGCTGTCCAGCGTCAAGAAGACCTCATTCAGTATGACCACGACATCAAGCTTCGCCGGAAAGATGTTTTTCACCAGCACCTTCAACCGCTCTTACTGGGAGATTCGACTGACGCTTCCGCCCGTTTCATCAACTTATCGGCTTCGGCTATTTTGACTTTTCTCGGCAATCAATTTTTCAATCTTCGATTCAGTATATTTTTCCATCCAAATATTTCTCTGAATATATTCATATTGTATCTTGATCATTTATCATGAATTTTATTATCACATGCACTCGAAAATAATAGAACCACTGTTTAACACGCACTTTAAATGGAACAGTAGCCGAATGAAACAGGAACTGCCAACAATAGTTATGCTCACTTGAGAAGTTTGGTACTTTCCAGCAGTTATAGATAATTCTGTCAATTCTCAAGTAATTCATGATTAGTGCTCAAAAGTCATTTGTAAACAATAACTTTCAACGTTGATCTCTCACGAATCACGAGAATCCTACTATATCCAGCTACTCCATATGGTAGAACTAACATTCTTCTACCAAATGCTGCTTTCATTTCACGAGAGTGATTTAAGATTCAAGAGAAATCGACATTTAATGTCATTGTTTACAAATGGCTCTTAGGCTTAGGAATTACTCGAGAATTCTACTCGATAGAGGGGCAAGGAGCAAATAAATGTTAGCAAACAAAGTCGTCAGATGTGTACACTACGCCGTAAAAATATACATGAAAAGGTGATCTCTGCATATTGCCGAGAATAGGTCAAACATTGTTTTGATATTGTCGTCTTCCTAAAATACAATTATTACCGTAATTCAAATTCCACCCATCTGGATTGATATATTGCAACGCAATGACACTTTTTCTGAAACATCGGCACAATATATTTGCAGAGCACTGCGGCGTAAAAATGTCTGCAAACATTACCAAGCTTACGCAAATAAAACTTAGTTTGAATCACACATTGCAAACTCTATAAATAACAATATACCGTACCTTTCAACAATTGATTTTGTCCATTTAGGATGCAGTTATGATAATTTGGGAATGTAACTTCTACGCGAAAATTCTGTCACTTTCAACAGGCGAATGTAGAATTCCACAACCAAAATAAAACCAAAGAAAATGAAGAATAGAAAGAATCAGTTCGCTGCTTTCATCGCCTACTATAAACCGAGTAATAAAAAAAACGGTATGGCATTATGCATGGCATACACGATAAACAAACTTACCGTCTGTTCTGTTGTTTACAGTTATGCCATTCATTCTCATCATCATTGAAGTTCCACAGTGCACAGTCTTCTAGACGATCATTTCAAAAGGTCCAATGGCTAATATACCTTTTCCTGTTATGCTCAACGGTTTGTTCTGTTGGTCAGACGATGTGGGGAAACAGTTTTAATGAAATGTAATTACATGGCCGTTTTTACCGTGGCCGTTAATGTCAACAGGATGAATCATTTGAAGTTCTTTTTAAA
The DNA here is from genome assembly GCA_024533555.2 of Aedes koreicus. Classification (NCBI taxonomy): domain Eukaryota; kingdom Metazoa; phylum Arthropoda; class Insecta; order Diptera; family Culicidae; genus Aedes; species Aedes koreicus. Next base: position 518,481 of record JAHHFK020003051.1, read on the forward strand.
TGTTCAATAAGCGTTGTATTTGCGGCTGTGGTTCAAGTCGAATTCTGGCTATTGCAAAGCATATAGTATACAACTAATATATAATCTGTAAACAAAGGATCTGCGTCAACGCACACTTTTTCTCGACCAATGAATAAAGAAGGGTTATCACCTTTGGTAAAAATAATTAAACACTATTTCGGAAATCGAAGATTGATTGCTTAAACTAACAATACCATTTGTTGAAGGTACAAATTTTGACAAAATAAATGATTTACCAATGCTAAATGACCCGTTTCAGTTGTAAGTCGAGATTTGATTTGCTTTGATCGATCATAAACAACAACAACAACAACAGCATCAACAACAACCTAAAAACGGCTAAGGCAAACACGAGGAATGGAGGGTGTTGGCGTGTATGGGTTAATGGGATAAGCTTGTAGGCATAGTAATAATACGAAACGCCAGTGGAGAAACAAAAAACCACATTCGAGAACTGCATATGTTCTCTTCTCTCGATCACTTGGAGTGGTTTTCCCGGTGAAGATACGGGAACGTTGCAGCAAGCGGTAGAGAGGTTGCATTGACCTAGAAGCGCTCATCATCGCTTTTGAGCATGGATGGAGACTACAATGTAGTGAAGAAGTTTTTTTAATCGTGAAATCCAAGAAAAGAAGACATTTTCGGATTTACTCGAATGAATTCACTGTAATACGGACTCAGGTGAGGCTAAAATTATCAGAAGCTGAAAAATGTCACGCTTTGGTTATAACTCGATAAAGTTACGATAAAGCCAATTTGATCAATGACTACTGCGTTTGTAAATCCCATCAGATGTCTGAATGGTGCCCAAATTTGTCACGGAAGAAAACAGACTAAGCCAGAAGGAAGAAGGTGCCATAAACACGGCCGTCTATTCCAGACTAGACGCTGCTAATGGTTATGTTTACACTCAACAGACCGGCAGCCGGTGAATACAAATTAATGGGGCGATATAAATTGTAGCATCTGGAAGAGTCCAGCGCAAATACGTGCGGTCATGTTCCACCAGGGCGTTTGGCTTTGCCTAATTGGTTGTAACGAATTGGTAACTGCGAATGTTTTGACGTGACCTGAAAATGAATGGGTCTACCGATGTGTTTTAGAATTTTAAAACGTTCAAAGTTCCCACCGGTTGAAACAAAGTTCACTTTTTCTTTCTTTTGATTAACCGTGTTGTGTCCAAAAAAAAAACACCTTCAAGAGGCCGACAGGGAACGTTTTTACCCACGGAACTCAAATGACCATAAATATGGAAATATCCAACCGATTTGGAATATTTTCACAGTTTCGGATTCAAGAACTCAACCACTTTCTCAAAATTGTCTAAAATGACCGATGGGCATCACCCATCTCCGAAAATACCGGATATCCGGAACCATGCTCCAAAAATTTCTATTATTTTTGGAATATAGATTGAGTTTATACTGAAAAAAAAATTCTGCTTTTTACTTATAAAGGGTGTATTCGATAAAAATGGCACACACATATATACTCATCAAAATTAAACTGATTATCGGATTTTCTTGAAATTTTCAGGGAATGAAGAACTACTAATGAGTTTTGATTTACAACATTTGTTTTATTCAATTTCGTCTCCCATCCCGAATGCCCGCACCTTCCTTTTAACTCCACCCATCAAATTTTGTACAACCGATTTTCCCAGTGTTTTTGTTGTTTTTACCCAAATTTTCTTCAATTCTAGCTCTGTTTTTATAGTTTTGGGATGTTTGCGAAGTTCCGTTTTCATAATTGCCCAGAATTTTTCAATTGGACGAAGTTCCGGTGAATTTGGTGGGTTCATATCCTTTGGCACAAAATTGACTCCGTTGGCTCGGTACCACTCCAATACGTTTCGAGCGTAGTGGCAGGATGATCAGGCCAAAACAGAGTTGATCCTTTGTGCTTCTTAATGAATGGCAAGAGACGCTTCTTAAGGCGCTCTTCCGTGTAAATCGCACCGTTTATTGTTCCGGAAGTGATGAAGGGAGCACTTATTTCACCACATCCGCAAATCGCCTGCCAGATTAGAAACTTCTTTGCAAATTTCGATAGTTTCTTCTTTCGAACATCCTCCGGAACATCGAACTTCGACTTGGCAACGAAATATTCTTGCCCAGGAAGTTGACGGAAGTCGGCCTTGACGTATGTTTCGTCATCCATCACGATGCAACCGGATTTGGTGAGCAGCTTCGTGTAAAGTTTCCGGGCGCGGGTTTTCGCAGTGATGTTTTGTTTTTCATTCCGGTTTGGGGCTTTTTGCACTTTGTAAACATGTAACCCAGCACGCTTCATGGTTTTCTGCACAAAACCGACTGACACCTTAGACTTTTAGCGACATCTCGAATTGACATGTTTGGACGGTTCTTGAATTGTTGTACGACTTTCCTGGCCATTTTACTGTCCATTGGACCACTTTTACGACCACTCCCTTCCTTCCTTTGGACACTCAGACGCTCCTTGAAGGTTCTTATTACACGAGACACAGTTGTATTTGCAATTCCAAGCCTTTTAGCAATCCACCGGTGGGACGCCCCTGGATTTTGATTGTGAGTGCACACAATTTTCTCACGGACAATTTCTTGTTTCGACGACATGACTGGAACTACTGAATGTATAACTATGAAACTTGGCAGATGTAAATAATACACTATGGATAAGATCTACTCAAATTTCTAGGTTTTTTACTCTTACGATTCAAAAGTTACAGAAGATTTTCTGTGTGCCATTTTTATCGAATACACCCTTTATGTTCAACATCCAAAATATGTACCCCAACAATGCGAAAGCAAATTTTTCATAAAAGAAAACTTGTCTGGCGTTTCTTACTCTACACTGGCCAATCAGTAGCAAAGTCATCGGATGTACCGATAACGATAAGAAATTTTCTTCTGGAACGATTCCAAAAATGTTGACACCCACATTGTTAAGGTTCAATTCTGGTAATCCGTGGCCTCATGGTGACTTTTCCTGAATCAAGTCACGGATTGTGATATGGCAATCACACAATTCCTGTGTATTCATTCCAGAATTTTGGTATCATTATTGTTAGTTTTCTATCAAAACATTTCTAAGTATACCATTTTCGGAACATGGTTCCGGATATCCGGTTATTCCGCAGACGAATGAAGTCCATCGATTATTTTAGACAACTTAGAGAAAGCAGTTGAGTTCCTGAATCCAAAACTGTTAAAATATTTCAAATCGGTCCATAGTAATGGTCATTTTAGTTCTGAGGATAAAAACGTTCCCTGTCGGCCTTTCACGTAATAAAAAAAAACCAGAAGGCCCTCACGAGCTATGCCATCATTATTTCACTCCAGGATGATAAGTATTAACGAGATATGAGATGTCACAAAGTTTCAATATCCTACTATAAAAACTTAATGAAATATCGTGTTTTGAAATCGAAAAAGGCAACTTTGTTCCCTGTTGGTCCGATATTCCATTCTTGTTTTGATTATATCGATTTCAATACGAACGGCACCTTCAGTTAAATTTTGCTTATTAACTACTATCTACAATGAATTATGGAGAGTGTGGGGTGTTGGGGGGAATTTTGTATATAAAAAAAAAGTAAAAAGATTTATTTTTTTTTTTTTTTTTTCTTACTTTTGTTGTTTGTTGTGTTTGGTGGTCGTTGTTCGTCTGTGGTGTGTGGTTTGGTGTGGTGGTGTGTGGGGTAGAGGATAGTGAAAGGAAAGAGTGGGAGAAATGTTTAGTATTAGGTGACGTGTGTGTCAAGGTAATAGAAAAATGGAGATAATGGAAAAATTTATTTTCTTTTTTACTATCTACAGTTAACTACAAAAAAGTTCTATAAGTTTCGAAAACATTTTAAAATCTTCAAGTTATTTCTGGGAAGTGCATGTCAAATCTTAAGCTTTGTCAAAAGATCTGAAATACTTTATTAGTGGAATCGAATACAATCCATTGCATATTGAATACAAAAAAAAAGGACGGGTTTGGTCACTTCTCCTCAAAAATCATGAAATTACCAAACACAACTTGTTTTCTAAGCAATTTTAGGGTTTTCTTAAGCGTGACTGGAAATATTTTTTGTAACTTTGTCGCGCCAGTAGTCTGAGTCAACGTAAGTATTTATTTCAGTGTATGGTTTAGCTGTCAGTGGATCTTTTCACCTTCGCATGCATCTACGTACATATTGTTAACTTTTAAATTATATATCGAATTCGTTTTTGAACCTAGGTTGGAACCAGTTCCAGAAAAAAATGGCGTCTCGACAACAGGAGCTGCAATATCTTATTTTGAGCAAGTGGTTAGAAAATACTATAAAATCACATAAAACATTCGCGAATTTGGTTGGAGTGACGCTAAAAACGGTGTAGTTGCGCGAAAATTTGCGATACAAATATTTCGTTTGGCAAGCCGGTTAAATCAGCAAACTATTCATCTCAACCGGGAACATTAACAGTGCAATTTACATCAAAGAGTGCCTTTAAAAACGCCTATTGCCACTACTAAAGCAGCATTCTCAAAACACCCTGTTTTGGCCCGATTTGGCAGCTTGCCACTACTCCACAGTGACGACGAAATGGTACGCGGAAAATAATTTCATTCTAGTAACGCGTGACATTAATCCTCCAAACTGTCCAGAGCTCCGACCGATTGAGTAATTTTGAGCAATAGTGAAGGCTGATTGTCGAAAAATGGGAGGAGAGTCGTAACCGATTCAAAATTTCAAGCAGAAGTGGACAAAACCAGAGGAGAGAAGCTTTCCCAAACCTTGATGGCAGGATTCAAGTCAAAGGTCCGAAATTTTGAGCATGAGGATGAAATTTAAATCTATTTTTGCAAAAGTGTAAAGGAACATACTTGAGGAAAATAAATGCACAGTAAAAATATATGAAATTTATTGGCAACGTATTTGAACAAGTAACTCAATAAATTATGACAACATGATTCTTTCAATCCAATTTTCTATTCACATGATCGTAAATAATCATTTCATTGCTCATCAATAAGAGTTGAGTCCTATATCATTTACTTTTCAAACATTCTCGGAAATGTAATCCCTACGACATTTAAAAATATACCCCTCAAATATTATTCAATTACATTTCCTTTAAAATTACATGCATGTAACGTAAATCATTCAACCATGTAGCGTACTGCGAACTGGCTCAAAGGTATCGTTTCAGCCAGTTCTGTAAGTTCGACTTGAGTGTCTAAGCATTAAAAAATGGTTTAAAAAGTGAAAATTTTGTGTAATTTTTGTTATGTGCTTAGCGATAATGTTAACAAAATAGTGTCCAAGTGCTACAGATCATTCCGGCAGCATATGAGGCAGCGACATTTAGAAACTACGCACGGTCCTCTGCGGAAGTGTACACTTGCAACATGTACTTATGAGGACACCGATCTTTAAACACTTACGAAACATGCACAAAAGCATACATCTGAGGGCCATTCTGTGTATTGCCCTCTGGATGCCCTAGGCAGAAACCTTTTGCAACCTACAATAGCCTCCGTTTACATAAGTTGTATGCTCATAAATTTGATTTCATACAAGTAAAAACATCATCCAGTAGCTGTACCATTTCAATTGACCAGGATAATATACCCGATGAAACGTCAACCGAAACCTCAAACAAAAAACACAATCCGCCTCTTGAAGACCACATGAAAGATAAATCCATTTCTGGCACCACTTACACAAATCGAGTGTTTGTTTTCTCACTGTTTTGTGTCTCTCTCTCTCTCTTGCACTGGTGTGATTTAGATGATGCATAAGTGAGCGTGAATTAACTGTTAAAAAGGTTGCCAATATGCATAAATTTTTGATTGTTGTATTGACAGATAGGTTGAAACATAGAAACACTTTCAGACACCCCGAAGCACCTTTGGACACACTGAAACACAAACACAACGTGGCAGAGTGACTAACCCCCTGACTGAAGTTGAAGAAAATGACAAGGAGTTGTTAACATCATCGCTTAAAAAATTGTTCGCGAGTTTATTTTTGAACTTCTTTTGAAGCACCACATACTAGGTTAGTCAAAAAGTTTTGAAAGCAGAAATAAAAAAAAACATGTTTTTGGGGGAAATCACTTTTATTGCTCAGTATAGTCTCCCATAAGATCAATACACTTGGTCCAACGTTCTTCCAACTTTGTTGTCCCATCACTGAAGTGATTTTCTGGAAGGCCTGCAAAATACTCCTCTACGACGGCTATAACCTCTTCGTTTGATGAAAAATGCTTGCCACGAAAGAATTTTTTGAGCTGGGAGAACGGCCAGAAGTCAGAGGGAGCTAAATATGGCGAATAGGGTGGATGCTGTCACAATTTGTACCCCAATTCATTGAATTTTGCGATGGTTTTTTGAGCTGTATGTGCAGTGTCTTGATGAAAATGATTTTTTTCTTCTGCAAACCGGGTCTTTTTTGACAATTTTTTTCATCCAATCCAAAAGGTCACAATAATAATCAGAGTTGATTGTCTTACCAATTTGAAGCTAATCTATCAATCAAATTGTGCCTGATTCGCAACCAATCCTTAGCCTCTTGTTTTGATTCAGGATCATGGTGGTAGACCCAAGCCTCATCCATAGTGATGAATCGACGCAGAAAATCCTTTTTATCCTTTCGAAATTGCTTCAAATGTTGCTCAGAAAGTCGCATTCGAACGTGTTTTTGTTGCATTGTTAGCAAATGTGGCACCCAGTTTTTTGAAACCCAAAACTTCAGCCAAAATATACCATGTTATTTCATGTGAGATGCCTATGGTGTCAACTATCAGATCCACAGTCGATCGATGATCTTCCAAAACCATAATCTGTATTTTCGCTATGATTTCTGGTGTTGATGCACTTTTTGGACGTCCTGAGCGTGGATTGACTTCAACGCTTGTGCGGCCACGCTGGAACTCCAAAACCCATCGATGAACAATTGGAAATGAAGGAGAAGACTCCTTTAATACTTGGATCTCATTAGCCGATAAACCTTCCAAAACAAAGAATTTAATCAGCTCACATTTTGTAAAGTAATGCAGTGCTTAACCTTTTCACACAATTTATGCAGAAATATGTTTTATTGAGTTAAAAATTGATAAAAATCAAAATACGCCCTGTTTATTTATAGAGTGTTATTACGCCTTGGGTTTTTCGCCTGTTAAACTGCCAGCACTGGAAATACGCCGTTAGGTTATGACATTCTGGCATCTTATTTGTTATTACGCCTACGCACTTCAGTCACATTAATCAAGTGGCGAGGAATTACGACCCAGTGTTACCATACCAAAACAGTTAATTTTACTAATTAGATGAGTCTAGGTACTACTAGGAAAATCAGAGGTAAGAGTTCATTCTATCGAATGAACATTGTTCTTATTGTACTATTTGAATTCCGGATTCTTAGTCATGTTTAATGAAATTGTTCCCTCGCAGGGGATGATGATTGTGTTGTAAGCCCAGCTGTAAGAATTAGATAAATTAATATAACTAACCTAAGAAGTGAGATAATTAGGGCAAAACTTACATATTTTACGGCGGCAGGTGAAGTCGAGGGCACGTTCGATCTTTGGTGCAAAACTTTTTGGTTGTGATGTTCCCACTACCAAATTTAAAGGTTCGACTTCTTCGTTACGGATGGAGCATTCAAGAGGAGATTCTTCAATACGAGACATCGATAAATCCAATGGTTGTAAATTTCTTGGGTCTCCATATTGAGGAATAGGCGTCGATGACAGAACATCAGCAAATGATACAAACGATTCATCCATTCGTGACAAGTCTAAAGGCCTGAGATCATGAAATCGTTGTTCGGTAGAAACAAATGCTGAATCTGTAGACGAATGAATTCTTCTCGGAACTGCACGGAAGGATCTTGATGATAAGCTAGCACCATTGCCACTGGTATAGAAGAATTCTGTCGGGGGAGGTTTTGAAAAACAAATCTTAAGAAATGGATCGGTTTGTATTGAAAGTTCTTACCTTTCGGGTCCGTAGTAGATGCTAGCAGTGCGGTATCCATGCGATACGATTCGACGAACGGAACGTAAAAAACGAATCGACCGTGCGAACCATCCTGCCTTATGTGGTTTGAATGGGTGCACCTGCCGGACGAATTAAATTCGGAATCTGTGGGACCTGCATGTGAAGGAGTTGAGGGAATATGAGGGTTCTCATATTTAACCTCATATGCACTCAAGCTGAACTCTGTGCCGTCGATAAAACCCGCTGTATCCGTTGTCGCTTTTAAAAATTATATCCGCGATAAGAACACATTTGAACTGTAAACAGCTACTTACTTGATAAATTCTCGGCACTTATTGGCATTTTCCGATTAGAATTTGTTTTCTTCAGCGCGAAGCACAATCAAGCTCCATGAAACGGTATCCATACACACTTAGAAATTATGAATTTTACACGAGACGTAATTCATGTTTGTAGAAAGTCGGGGAACGTAAAGAAAAATTTCATGTAAAATTATGTCTCCTGAAACTGACACATACGCAATTCGACGGAAGATAAGTTTGATAGAATTTATTTTCTCATCTCTTTCCACTCATTCTTATGTGCTAAAGGACGCTTGCATGTGTCGGTCTTAGGAGACAGAAATTTAAATGACATTTTGGTAGTGTGTAGCAACCTATCGACGGCGTAACAACAATCAATGGAAATCAACAACATTATGTCCACGGCATAATTCCGATTTAACATTATAACGGGCGAAAATCTGCGGCGAAATTACTTCTGCTTAGTGATTAGGGCGTAATGGTTATGTTCAAGTTTTAATAGAAATAAAGTTATATATATACGCATAAAATCCGTAAATATTTACTCCAAGCTGAAGTCGAAATAAGTATATGATGATTAGAATAGTGTTTGCCTGAAATATTAAACTATTTGTCAGGATTTGAAGCTAACTGAAAACAAGTGGCGGAACAGCTAAATAACTAGAGCAATGTGTGATCCGGAAGAACGCCATAAATTATTTTTCTTGTTCAAGGAAGTGCATAATTGATTTTAATGTTTGACAATAATTAGTTGTTCTGAAATTGTTCAATCTAAATATAATACAATATGATTTGTTTACATTTTGGTTCTTCCGCCCTTTCCAAATTTTAGTCTAGACATTTTCCCACGCACCACCACACAATCTACATCAGCTGGTGGTGGATTTACCGTTAGACATTAGAATGCTTCCCATCCACCGGCTCAAAACTTGCACCGAGATGAGCACCCAATTATGCAACCAATTAGAACGGTTTATCGCTTCTGAATCAAATGCTGGTCGAAATTAGTGGCGTTCAATAAAAGCGACGGAACCTTTTTAATTGCGCTTATGTTAATACAAAGTAGTGGGAAATCCTACGCTTCGGTCTCCCTCTCCCTCGCTCAGGTTGTCCTGATAGCCATCTACAGGCTCTGATTTACCATGCCACCGCATGATGGTGCAGATTCAAAAGCCGCTTTCCTTGATAGATACACATCACATTGCAATATTTATCGACGGCATGCAGTTTCCCCGGTGTTCAACTAAATAGCAATTATTTGCTTCAAGGGGGTGCCCGGCTAATGACTGAATTGTCCTTTCCACCATTTTGCATCACTCCGAGGCGTGGCTTCGAGCACTGGCTATTTGTTTAAGTGCGCCGAGATGCAGGAACTCATCATCATTTGTTTACAAAGTTCAAGGCCCTCTGCTGATTGTGACCCGCTGCAATTGGCCGACCTGACGGAATTGGTTTCAGATGAGGCAACTTATTGCTCGACGCAAAATCCTTGAGAAGTGGCGAAATTCGTCCTAATATTAATATGCAATTACCGGCTGTGTTATTGGGCCATGAAAGAAAGGCAGTGAGTATGCTTCTGTTGATTAAATTATACCATTTTCTCAATAAACAACACCCTGACCAGAAACGGGGGCTCCCCGTAGTCTTTAATGTGGGTAATACGATAATAGGCTGCTAATAATAGTAGCTTGTGAGTAATCGATTGGCTTTTAACGGCCGCGGTTGGATGGCGCTGAAAAGTTGTGCCTTTTGTTGCGAGTTGGCTGTTGACTGTTCCGATGTATGATTAAGACGTCGGGGTCTATTAAGGCGATGAATTTGTTACTGATAGCTGCTTCGGCGCTGATTGCGACTTTGGACAAGTAGCGAATGGGAGATGGCGGTTACGCTCGGTGGATGCTGCGCGGACCTATATTTTTCCCGCCGCATGCAAGGCCAAATCGTGAGTCGTGACCATATCGAGAAAGGCTTTTACAAAAATGGTTAAATTAATGTTTGAGGCTTCGGGGCAGAAATTGATCAATGAATGAAATAAATATTCTAAATGGGCAATCGTTGACTATTTATTATCCTCGATCATCTGATGCTCAATCGATTCCAAATCCCGCCCCGATCATGCTTTCAAAGTTTGAGCTCATTTGGTTGCGAACTCGAGCTGCATTGGATCTTCGAAGTTTACATGGGAATTTGTATGAGAAAACCCAACTTTTTATTCTCATCCTCCTAGCTTTTCAACATGATGACTTATAAAAATGTTTGTTGAGCCTACCTAAAGTTTTTCCAGCAATAACCACTTTTTGATTGAACGTCATGTTGATTGATTGGAAATAACTTTCTAATAGACCGAGATCCGTTCTATTAGAAAGTTATTTTCAATCAATCCATAATTAACGGGTCCTCCCTTAGCTCAGTCGGTAAAGCGGAGCTACAAAAAAAACCCAATCTGGGGGAGGGCTGGGGTCCCCCCCCGGGTTGTGGTAGGTTTTTTTCGTAAAGAAAATCTCTCCCCTCCCCGGGCATAGCGTATGGTTGTACCCCCCCCCCCAACTTACTCATACAAAAATTGGTCTTGGCATCCGGAATTTTTTTATTTGTAAGTGAGGGAATTACATTAAAAAGTTAAAGTGCAACAAACAAACTATTTTAAAAGCAAAGCAATTAGATTGAAAAAGAAAAAGAAGAAAGAAACAGATCACAATTTCCAGTTTTCATGCCAATTCTGCTTTCCTGTTGAATGACATGCTGTTTTTTTTTTTTTCTTCATTTTTACCTATCTGACATATCTGTTTAGGCTGGTGAGAACGCGACGGCGAATCAACTATTTTTAGGCTAGTCACTAAAAAGTCACTATTTGCATCCAAAAGTCACTAAAGTCACTATTTTTTGGAAAATGGTCACTAAAGTCACTATTTTCGCACCGCCGATTGTAAAAAGTCAAAAAAAAAATCACTTGTATCTATTGTACAATAGATCTGGCTACACTGTATAAAAGTCGAGAAATATACACCAAAAAAGTGTATTTATCATCCCACGTGTAAATCTGATTGACAGCAGAATAAAGTTAAAAATATTGTGGGCTGTGAATCGTGGTACTATTATCTTGAAATCAGTTCCGTATCAATATTTTCTTCCGCAAAGATAGGTTTGGTATAATTTTCTTGAATTCGTTTACCATGATGCGGTCACAAGTTTTACTAACGGCTGTCGCACAATAGCGCGTCCCGCGTCGCGTCGGCGTCAGTCATTTATTTCACTTTAAATATTCATGCGATAGTGAGTTTTTTCAACTTTATATTAAATCATTTTAGTTGCATTATATTATTTATTTGTATTAATTTAATTAGTTTTATTTCAAACTTGATTCCCTGGCGAACGCTGCCCAGCCTCTACCTCAATTGAACTTGTCAAATGCAGAGCGCTGGTCGGTCACTCAGCGAAAAAAACTTTCGATATTCATAAGATAGCATTATGTTTTTTTTTTTTGCAACAAGAAATCTGTATTAATTTCATTAATTTGCCTAATGAAATATAATGATGGTGAAAAATAAAAATATGGTGCAACCTGGAATCGAACTTTGAACGTCGAGATGACGGGTTCAGTGGCAGGAAAGGCTAAAAGCGTAGAACACAGACAAAAATAATTAATTTTAACAGGCGCGTAAAATTTCCCCTCGTTTGATTCCAAGCCAGATGAGGCGTAAACAACGAAATTGTTTGCAATCTTTCATGCGCCATACAACAATGATTGCAATCTTTCATACAACAGACTAGATTGAGGCGTTATCTGGCTTAAATTTTCATGAAATATCCCATTATTTTCTGCCAAATCTAGCAATCCTTTAGATTTAGACCCAGAAAAATCAATGTTTCTTTTTATCTATGATAAAGTCGAGTAAAACAAAATACATTCATAAGCGTCGTTTATAAGTTGTACTTTATGAAATTCTTAAGTTTATTCGCCTGAGTGGTCCAGCACTCTAGATTAGTTTGAATGCGACGCAAGTGGTTCCATATTACATCATCTTTCATGATTTTTATAGTTTTACATATAAACCCAATAAACCCCATGACGAATCGAACGCAGAAGGAACTTGTAAAACCGTTCATCCGTTATCGAGTTAAATCGTGACATACAAAACAAAAATTCATTTTAATTTATATTTATATTCACGTTTGTTTTTTTCGCGCAGCTCGTCAGGTTTCTTTGATTTTTTTTTTTTTTTCAAAACAAAATCCGACGCAAAGAGACCGCGAGGGCTTTAGAAATGGCCGTCTCGGTTGAGCATCGATTTCTGGTAGGGAGCAAGCGATTTGATTTTGGCGTGGGCCGTTTGACAGAGAGGCGATCAAATCTTATCGATTAGTTGTCAAACGATCTAAGCCGAAAGTCATCGTTTGTTCCATACCAGAAAACGAGTTCAATCTTAGCGGGCATTAGCGCTCGTAAAATGTTGGATTGTGCAAGTGTTGATGGGATATGAGTAAAAACTCAAAACATTTATCCAATATGCAAATAAAATGTCCAAAAAAGAAACTACATCAAAATATCAAGTCATTTTTTTTTCAAAAATATTTTGTTAGATTCAGTTTTTTCTAAAGCGGACAACCCTTTTGGTATCCAAATAGTCGAGAAAAGTGGGAACGAATTGTAAATCAGATAAAGGACTTATTTTCGGTACATCGCTTAGTAATTCTGAATCAAGATTTGATTGTTCGTATCCTGACAGTCAAGCGTAAAAGCGTAATAATTTCAAAGTTTCATTAAAATTCGTACATTTTAATTTTATATTTTTTCTGGAAATTTCTGAAACAAATATACTTAGTTTATGATGCAGAAGATTCTATAAATTCATAATTCATCAATTATTTAAGTTTATTCTGACTTTGCTTGACTGCTGTTAAACCGAATTTTGTTTTGGCAATGTTGCAAAACTTGTAAAGTAAGCTGGTAAGCACGTGATCAAAAAGTCTGGTTTGCCAAATTTGTTACTAAAATATTACCAAAAATCACTGAAACTGGTTGAATATTAGGTACCCCGGATTCCCATTCAACGCGGTTTGGCTCAGTCAAATTGTCGTTCAAAATTATATTGTATATTCATCCAATCTCCATGAGTTAATAATGAATAATGGATTAATTTTAAATTCCTTAAGAATACTGGGATGATCACTAAGACCTCTGTGTGTGTGTGTGTGTGTGTGTGTGTGTGTGTGTGTGTGTGTGTGTGTGTGTGTGTGTGTGTGTGTGTGTGTGTGTGTGTGTGTGTGTGTGTGTGTGTGTGTGTGTGTGTGTGTGTGTGTGTGTGTGTGTGTGTGTGTGTCCAATCTAACACCCATCGGCCGGCAATACTATTATGGAAGAAATCTGTTTACAACAATTATTCAAGTGACCATTGGAAGCAGCTTTAATCCGGGAGCTAGAAAGTGATAGCTCTACTGCAGATTGAGCAACCCCTTTTCAGAATGCCTGGAGAGTCACGCCCATTCCGAGGTTACTTTCACATACAATAAGCCCCGCATGTTAATATTACCGATATCATTTGGATAAGGGCTTTGCAACACACTTCCAGATTTGGAAATTTTAAATTTACAAACCAGGCACGTATTTAGTATTATTTGAATATAAGAGTATTGTTATATTGTTATAATCTGATAGATCTCACCCATGGTCGCCTCCTCAATCTCATCTAGTTCATTCGTAAAAATAAAGATTTTCGATGTTGATTCGTAATTAATTTCATGCACTCAAGATTAAATAGGCGCAAAACTTAACGTGGCTAAACCGCCCGATAGATACGCAACCTGTATAACAAAACTCCGTACACCCCGTGGTGAATGCACCTAAAATTATGTGCTTCTGATCAGCAAATGGCCGTTCTCTACATTGCACTAGTCTTCTTTTTTTTCACTCCACACTCTGCCAATAATGTAAATCCCCGCTATGAGGCGACTCTATATTCTATATCGAACTTCAAAACTGCTAATAATCATCGATTCACTCGCGATATAGCGCAAAAACACTTTAACTTAATAAAATATGTTCGGGTGTAACAATTCTACCACTAATAAACAAAACTAAACTGATGTAACTCTTCTTCCGAGGAAATATTACCGACACTCACACATATTGAGAGGGAATCGATTGTATTCACTACGGCTTACACAATGCACGCGGAGATTTTATGATTTCACTGTTAGTTCAGGTTAAATTTCGAATTATTGTTTGATTTTTTTTTCGCGAAAACGACGTAGCAAAAACAAAACACATCAGTTTCGAAGCACGGCTTGCTCCGATTCAATCTACTGAGATGAGCACTAAGATGTCAATCAAAAAAACTTTTTTTTTTCTTTTTAACCGTAGTGCGTTTTTCTCAGCTTCCAATTGCACAAATAGAGGTAAGGGAAGAAGATATAAAACTGTATCAAGTGCTTTGGAAGGAGTACTACGAATTGCTCCTGAGATAGAGATTGTAGCTAGTCTTTGCAGCTTTTCCAGCTTTTTCTGAGCATGTTATTCTGGGTCTTATTATAGCCGTATAGATTCAATGAATCATTTTAGGTTTCAGTTCCCATTTTTTCCCAAATGTTTTCTTACTTAGCCATAAAGCAGTTGTAGCGTTGCTTATATTTTGATCCAAATGTAAGTTCCAATTAAGTTTTGTATCAAGAATTACCCCCAGATATTTGACCTTTTGAGAGAGGACTATTCGAGTTCCTTCCAAGTGCAAATCTGGGATAGTATATTTCCTTCACCCTTCACAGTCCTTACCGTGACCGTTGACCTTCCATGACTGCCTATTATTTCTCTTATTTGCAACATTTCAAAAATCCAATCAACAATAGTTTTATCGAAATTACGCTTTATCATAACATTTCTCAATGAGTTATGGGATGCATTATCAAATGTTCCTTCAATATCAATAAATGCTGCTTAGAACATCTCTTTGCTTTCAAATGTTTTTTTAATTTTTTTTTACGAGTGTATGAAGTGGTGCTGTTGTTGATTTCCCTTGTTGGTATGCAAAGTATTTTGATTTGAAATAGTCATCAATCAGTTTCTCCATCAATGTTAACATAAATGACGAAAGGCTAGGGGTCTAAAAGATTTTGGACTCTTTTTATCTTTTTTGTTAGCTTTAGGAATAAATAACACACGGATATGCCACCAAGTTTTTGGAATATGATGTAAAAGCAAACTGGCTTTAAACATTTCAGTTAAACAGGGAATTAGAATTCCATCATCAAAGGACGAATTCCATCATTGCCTGGTGATTTAAATTGTTCGAAAGAATGTAATGCCCATTCAACTCTAGGTTGAGTAAAAATACAACTTGCTAGATCTTGCGTGCCTTCCCTGGTCAGTTGCCCAGTTGTTTTTGCAATATCATTGAGTTCCATGGAAACTCCTGAGCTAGTACTTTCTAACCCAGTATGTGAACTCAAGGAAGTCGTTTCTTCACTGAAAACCGGTAGAGATCCTGGAAAGTGTACTTGCATAATCAAATTTAAAGTTTCTGATGCATTAGCCGTAAAACTTCCGTTATCCTTTATGAGAGTTCCTAGACCATTAGAGTGTTCATTCGATAAAACCTTTTGTAATCTAGGAACTACTGGAGTACTTTCAATGTTTTCACATGTTATTTATTTTATTTAAATAGCCATACATCGTATTTACGATATGACTTCATCTACAACATTTCGCCAATATACTCGGTCTATGGCTGCCTCTCTCCAACCTCGTTGACGACCCACACTCGCCAGATCCTGTTGCACCTGCTCCGCCCATCGTGCTCGCTGTGCCCCACGCCTTCTTGTACCGGCCGGATTCGAGGCGAACACCATTTTTGCAGGGTTGTTGTCCGGCATTCTCGCAACATGCCCTGCCCACCGTATCCTTCCAGCCTTCACGACCTTCTGAATGCTGGGTTCGCCGTAGAGTTCAGCGAGCTCGTGGTTCCATCTTCGCCGCCACACTCCATCCTCCTGTACGCCGCCAAAGATGGTCCTAAGCACCCGGCGTTCGAAAACAGTGCTTGCAGGTCCTCCTCGAGCATCGTCCACGTCTCGTGCCCGTAGAGAACAACCGGTCTTATCAGCGTTTTGTACATGGTACATTTAGTGCGGGGGTGAATCTTTCTTGACCGCAAGTTCTTCTGGAGCCCGTAGTAGGCACGACTTCCACTGATGATGCGTCTTCGGATTTCACGGCTGTTGTTGTTGTCAGCCGTAAGCAAGGATTCAAGGTAGATGAATTCTTCCACCACCTCGAATGTATCCCCGTCTATCGTAACACTGCTGCCTAGGCGGTCCCTGTCGCGCTCGGTACCTCCTGCTAGCATGTACTTTGTTTTCGACACATTCACCTCCAGTCCGACTTTCGCGTTTTAGGCGAGTGTACATTTCAGCCACCGTCTTCAAATCTTCAAATACGACAATGTTCATGTCATCCGCAAAACAAACAAACTGACCGGATCGAGTGAAAATCGTACCCCGGCTGTTGAGCCCGGCTCTTCGCATGACACCTTCTAGCGCAATGTTGAACAACAGGCACGAAAGTCCATCACCTTGGCGTAGTCCCTGGCGTGATTCAAACGAGCTGGAATGTTCGCCCGAAATCTTCACGCAGTTTCGCACACCGTTCATCGTAGCTTTAATCAGTCTAGTGAGCTTCCCGGGAAAGCCGTTCTCGTCCATAATCTTCCATAGCTCTATGCGGTCGATACTGTCGTACGCCGCCTTGAAATCGATGAACAGATGATGCGTCAGGTCCTGGTATTCGCGGCATTTTTGGAGGATTTGCCGTACAGTAAAGATCTGGTCCGTCGTCGAGCGCCCGTCGATGAAACCGGCCTGATAACTTCCCACAAACTCATTTACTTTTGGTGAAAGCCGGCGGAAGATGACCTGGGATAGCACTTTGTAGGCAGCGTTTAGGACTGTGATCGCTCGGTAGTTCTCACACTCCAGCTTGTCGCCTTTCTTGTAGATAGGGCATATAACCCCTTGCTTCCACTCCTCCGTTAGCTGTTCTATTTCCCAGATTCGGACTATCAGACGATGCAGATGGATGGCCAGCCTTTCCGGGCCCATCTTGATGAGTTCAGCTCCGATGCCATCTTTGCCAGCTGCTTTGTTATTCTTGACTTGTTGGATAGCATCCTTAACTTCCCTCAGCGTGGGAGCTGGTTCGTTCCCATCCTCTGCTGTGCTGACGTAGTCATTTCTTCCACCGACTTGGACTTCAACGCCCGCGTCCTCTGCGCCATTCAGGTGTTCGTCGTAGTGCTGCTTCCACCTTTCGATCACCTCACGGCCGTCTGTCAGAATGCCCCCATCTTTATCCCTACAAATTTGGGCTCGCGGCACAAAGCCTTTTCGGGACGTGTTGAGCTTCTGATAGAACTTCCGTGTTTCTTGGGAACGGTACAGCTGCTCCATCGCCTCGCACTCAGCTTCTTCCAGGCGGCGTTTCTTTTCCTGGAATAGGCGGGTCTGCTGCTTCCGCTTCCGTTTATAACGCTCCTCGTTCTGCCGGGTCCCGTGCTGTAGCATTATTGCCCGCGCTGCGTTCTTCTCCTCCAAAACCTCCCTGCACTCTTTTCACATGTGTGCTTCCAGTTTATACGTTAAGATCTTCTTATCTCCATCGGAAATCAATCTATTTATATTTTTTAATACATGCGGAATAAACTTCATGTGTAAAATTGAAGATATAAATTTGTCAGGAAAGTCAAAAGTACTTTAAAGGAAATTTAATATTCAGCCAGAACTCAGAAAAGTCTTCTGATGAATGCTTCAAATCAAAAAGACTAAACTTTTGAAAGACATTTGATGATGATTTCCGGGGAAAGTAAAGCATCAACAAGGGGGAATTATTCTCTGAATATTCTCTGAAATTTGCATAGATTAAAAACATGTATTGTAAAAATAGCAACTGCGTTAACGTCAGACCTCTACAGACTGCTTTGGATCCATTTGTAAACTTAATTTCTCTTTTCCCAGGTAGTTCTTCTAGTGCTAACCCTCTTTCACTAACGTAATTCATTCCATTTCAGCGGGTTTTCAACTTTTCATTTACGTATTTTCTTATAATGTTCAACCCCACCACAATTTGTCTACCATCACACATCCATACCATTTCAAACATCCCCCGTCAGACCCCCGCACCACAAACAACGAAACAATCCCCCCAATCTTTTGTTTTTCTGTTTTCGTTTTCGTCTTCTGTTGTGCCCGGAAAACCAGCGAAACGGTACCCTGCCCGAGTATGCCACCATGTACACCGGTCACACGGGGATGGAAAAGTTCGGGTACTTTGACAAGCTGAACGGGTTGAACCACCTGCCGCACTGGGAACAGGAACCCTGCTCCAGCATCGAAGCTTCGGAGGGTTCGTTCTTTCCGCCGCGAGAGGTCACCAACTCGGACGTGGTCTATATCTACGATAAGGATCTCTGCCGATCGCTGCCCCTGGTCCATCGGCATCCCGTCGAGAAGGATGGTAAGATTTAGTCGGACTTGATGGAATGTCGCAAAATTTGCTCTGGAAATCAAATCAATTGGGATACGAAGCGAACCTATTTAGTGTCAGTCGGTGGCTAATTTTTCAGTTTTTATGTATTTTAGGCATCCCAGCAGATCTCTACACGCTAGCGGAGGATGCTTACGGACCACCGAATGGAAACAATTCATGCTTCGAGCACACGGACTACAAAGCTTACAGAGGACTGCAAAATATCAGTCCGTGCCAATATGGTGGGTGTCAAAATGAGGATTTTCTTAGGTTATATAACTCAAAAAAGTTATCTACTTTCAGGTGCTCCCGTTTACATTTCCAATCCACATTTCTATCAATCGGATCCACAGTTGCTGGACGCCGTTGAAGGACTCGCTCCACAACGGGATATTCACGAAACGTTTTTCAAAATTCAGCCTGTAAGTGTGCCGTCTAGATTTGCTATAGTTCAAAATTGTTCAAACATCATTGGATTTTCCGCAGAAACTCGGAGTACCACTGGAGGGACAAGTGAGAGTTCAGCTCAACCTACTAGTCGAAGAAGCACCAAATGTGATGGCAACCAAAAATTTCAGAGATTTTGTTTTCCCAATCATGTGGCTTGAGGAGGTTAGTTGGCATCCTGAAAGTTTCCCTCTCGAAAAACCGAATAAATAATCCACACTTTTTCGTAGGGCGTCAGTGAGTTAACGCCTCCGATTCGGCGTTGGATCTACCTGGCAACGGTGTTCGCTCCGATGGCTCTACCGATCGTGTCCTACGGGATGATCCTGACCGGAACCTTTGCGTTGATCTACGTGTTCGTGAGAGCTTACAAGCATTTCGTGTTCACATCCGATCCGACGACAGAATTCTTGGAAATGGGACGCCGATCACTTCGCCGGGGGAGCAGCATGATCATCAATGGCCAGCATAGGATAATGATGCAACGAGACAGTTACATCCTGCTGAAGGCCAGTGAAGATGCCAATCTCTACCACCACACGGGCAATGGCAATATTCACAACAACAACAACAATGTCAGTAGTCATCACAATCACAATCTATTCCATCTTCCGCATCTGCCTCACATTCCACACCACATGCCAACTCAACCCAAGGACCAAAGTCTACTAAGCGAGGAGGACTCACCCACTTAGATTAGATTCATTTCATCGCCGTACCAAGCCAAGGGACTCATGTACCTTATTGTCATCACTTAGGGTTTTTTTTTTTTTCTTTAGCAAATAGGCAACTTCATGCTAATCATTTACGGGCGAATTTTTCTCGGCCCACTTAACGATAGACGAACCGGTGATAGAGACTGTGTTTTTACTCTACTTTTAAAGATTCCATTTGACCTAGAACAAAATCTTATGATCAGACTCAGTCAACTTTCGTTCAACTATCCCAGATGCTCAACCCAAATGACGATTGCTCAAATTAACTGCGCGCAATGAATAGCAAGCGATGAATAAAAGAAAAGCCGATTTTAAACTAAGCAGCAAAAAGAAGGACACTTTTAAGTTAAACATTAAGTCATTTATACATTTCCAGAGAGCGCATCAGCATTCTCTCCCCCCACGTTGTGTACATAAGCCTTAACCGATGCCGTTTTATGAATATGTTGTAAGTTAAAGTAGAAAATGATGAAATTTTATGAAGATTGTTCGAACTGTTTTACCTGTAAATATTTTTTTTTTGTACATACATTTTTCAACACAAAAAATCAGGCGTGTTTTTATTTTGCTTCGAAATGTCCTTTCCGCTGTACCTAGTGCGTTCCGTTGACATTAATAACCATCATAGCAACCCACGGGATTGTGAGAGCGAGCTGTCAGATTGTTAGTTATTACTTTTCGCTGATGTTGTGATTCTAAAATCAAAATAGACGCCTTATAATTGCAGTGTAAAGTCTCCTTTCTGCGGTATCCTGTAAGATAATATATTCAAAAACATTTGATAAAAAATCACACATTTCACTCTTCTTTTTACAGATTAAACTGGAATGCGATTATAGACAGTTGTTGTAAGAGTGAAGCAGCTTCACAACTATTCCTGATCAGTCTATTAAATTGTTAGTAGATAAATTACTATCTTGGAACGAATCATGTTGGAAATAATAATGACTGATTGTCTAATCCTACATAGTGTGTGAGGTGACTCCCCGTGAAAATCAACAACCGGCGACAATAGTCAAATCGTAGGTGAGAGCATAGGTGCGAGCGGCTGAGATCGACCTCACAAGCTGCGCAGAATAACCCTTCATATCTAAACTTTTTGCCAATTTGTATACTATTCTACATCTAATAGGCATGTACAGTACCACTTCTCGAAACATTCATCAATTTAATCAAACTCAACACCCATTTCACACGCGCAAAAGGACACATATCTATTTCACCAGCCATTAATTAGTGGCAACGAACTAATTTACATAAAACCTATCGTTTAGCTCACGCTACCAATCAGAAGGGGAGGCCCGTCACGTTGTTAGTAGACAAACTTGAACTTCACAACCGAACAGCAGCGCTCTATCGTGTCAAACTAGCCAAGTCATCGCAACTAGCATCGCTCGGAATGATAAAGTCACTAACCAGACTGCTATTTGGAGCACGCGGCGCACGATGGAATCCAGCGTGCTGCCACTGCCGCCACCAATCGACCGGGAAAAAAAGGCTCAGCTAATCACTCCGTACCTAGTCGCCCTCCATGTTGTATAATTTCATTAGACACCTCCTGCCTACGGCTGTTTGAGAAGAGGTGGTGGCAGAGATTAATTGAGCGTGTGTATATTTAATAAATATGGGGGAGGCATCCCATGCAAATGGGCGGAAATGAGGGAAGTGGTTTGTTTTTCTTCAAAACAAACCTGGAAGTTACGAGTCTTTGATGTTGATGTTGACGCTGTTCTTACAAAAGCGATGGTTTAAAGGAAGAAAACTTGAGAAATGAGAGTCAGAGTAATTCGTAAT
This sequence comes from Aedes koreicus, assembly GCA_024533555.2. Classification (NCBI taxonomy): domain Eukaryota; kingdom Metazoa; phylum Arthropoda; class Insecta; order Diptera; family Culicidae; genus Aedes; species Aedes koreicus. The sequence continues at coordinate 540,227 of JAHHFK020003051.1, forward strand.
AAATTAATTGCTTCATTAGAAAAATCCTTTGAAGATTCAGATTTGATGAGGACGCGTTCATGAACTACGCCACGTCTTTCGTGATAACATAGCTATTAACCTGGGACAAAATTCAAATTCCAGTTCCCTTTTGATTTTTGGGAGCCTTTTGGGTCCTATAATAACTGAGCCAAATTTCAGCACGATCGGTGAAACTATGGGGTTAATTATAGAAGTCGAGTCGAGCGAAATTGCGCATTATAGAAGCCGAATGAAACTGATCGAGCCGCCAACGGAACTCGACTGTAAACGGTAGTGTTGACAATTTTCAAAATGTCTTTAAAATATTACATCATGCAGTAATTCAGGACTTTCATCAATTTAGCTGTAATTTTTAACAGTCGAAGAGTATTTAAATTTTTCACTCTTGTTTTGTGAATTACTCTAATGTTTTTGTAATTCAGAAAACCTCACCGTGGGACCGTGTTCCAAAGTTGCGAAGTATTTTTTTGGGTAAGTTATTGGTTAATTATGTGGACAAGTGTCGATAGCTATTCCAATGTTGATTCAGACGGGCGGTTATTATCTAGTTATCACGAATTTATGCGTGACGATACTGAAGCTATTGATTGCATTCTTTTTTTAAACATTTAACATTCAAAGGTGGCTGTATAAATATGCAGTGATCAACGATTTTATCTCGAAGTCCACTGACCTTCTGGTAAAGCATTCAATCTTTTTCCTTAACTTCTAGTACCCTAAGATGGGATTATTTCAGAATCGAGGATTTTTTTTTTAATTTTTGGAGGATTCTCGGAACGTTGGACGAATTCTCGAAACTTTTTTGATATATTGATAAATTTCTATAAAAAAATTATGCTTCTATGCTAAACTTCAGGGAAGTTTTTAAACCGATGAAATCTCTTAAACAAGGTAAGATGGAAACCAAGTAAATATATTTCCTAAATGAGATTCCCGAGCAAAGGTTAATACCAAAATGATTACAAGTTCTAATATCTGATTATCAATGTTTGATCACTAAATATGTTATCATTCAGGCTGAATAAACAGCTAAAATAACAAAAAAGATAACAAATTAATATTCGTTGGATAACGTAACATTAACTCGTTTTGTTATCATTGATTCATTTTGATAACAAGTTTTGTGATGTGAACAAATTACTTAAGATAACATCAAATTATGTTATCAACATGATATGAAATTCATACACTAATAACTGATGTAGCGAATCTGATGAATAGCTCAAAATCATATTTATGACATGCTGGTAATATTCAGCATTCGTCGGCATGCTGGATGTATTCAGTAACGTTCGTCAAAAATCGTCTTTAATAATTGATAACAGATGATAACAAAATTAGTCAACTTTGATAACTAAATTTGTTATGCGATAACAGGTGAGTTCAAAATGATATCTGAGATAACAAAACTTGTTTGATATCAGTTTGTTATTTTACTTTGCTAGGGTTGTGTCTTACTTCAAAGTACGAAGTGAACGATTGGGAAGATGGTGTTTACCATATTTTAATATGGTGTCATGAGTAATGAATATCATTATGATCATATGAATGATTTATGTAAAGACTCCTTCTGCTGTTCGTCAGTGATTATCTCTTGAATTTCGGGAAAGCTCTTTCCTGATCTTCGACAAACTTCTCTGCCAAAATCTGGGAAGTTTTCTCCTGAACTTTTAGTAAGTTTCCTCATGATTTTATTCAAGGTTGCTGATTATCACAATGAATGGTGTCTCGCTCAGCGTTGCCAATATTTTGTTTGAATAAACTGGCAGAATGCAGAAAACAAAACTGGAAAAAAACTGGATCCTATAGAATTAAGAAAAAGCCTGCATAATGTAAAACTATTTGCCACATATTCCAATCTATATGTTGTATGTAAGATTATTTTTAACGATATATGGAATTGCTCTGCAGTGGTTTTCACTTTTTATTCTTTACACTAACACAGATGGTTACCGTATGCCATAATGCCATTGTAAGATTTCTTATATTCTGGATTTTATACCAACATTTTGACATAAAATTATGTTCAGCATTATGTTAATTGGCCTGTTACCATCTGACATGTGGTTAAAACTGTATAGGATACTGTTAACTTATAGTTATCAACTATAAGAGTAATTGTCACAAAAATATGGGAAATAGTAGTCATTCACATGGGGAATTGTCAATGCATGCTTTTCAATTATGCGTGGAACCACGAGACACAGACCTAAATGGCGTATCATTTTCTGAATCTGCTGTACTATTAAACGTGTACCCCATTCAACCAATGGCCATTTTTGTGACTTAAAATAAGTGGTAGCCAGGTAGATTGATGCAAGGTTTTCCAAGCTGAAAAAATGATAATAAATTAAGTAATTTGTTTCCTACAGATATTAAAAACTGAATCATTCATAGAGTTATTTAAAGGTCAGTTTTTATCATTTATGTTTTAGCAAATAAAACTAAAACCAAGATTGAAACTAAAATTAAAATACAATATTTATTTTTTGTTCACCTGGTCAATATTAACTAAGCAAATATTTTTTTAACTTTTAAGCTAATTAAAACTTAACAAATATAACCCATACAAAAACAACAACATTCACTGTTCTTTGATCTCTCTTCTAACCGACTCGTACAATTGATAATAACTAGGTTAGTAAAAATGTTTCTAAAGCGACGTCTATGGAGCAGTAGGAAAACCAAAATTTCTTCGCCATTTTATTATTTCATCTTTCATAAGAACGTTCTCAAAATTTCATTTCGATCTGTTAATTCATTCTTTGTTTACAAGCCATTTGAAGTTGACGTGTCAGTGTATATTTTAACAATGGAAAAATCCGAATGTCGTAATTTGATTAAATTATTTGTTTTAGAAGGTTTATCGGCTACTGAGATCCATGCAAAGATGGTAAAAATATAAAAATAGTCTTCTCCTTCATTTACAACCGTTCACCGGTGGGTTTCTTAGATTAAGCCGTACAAGCGTTGAAGACGATCCACGCTCAGGACGTTCAAATAGTGCATCAACACCTGAATTCATAGCGAAAATACAGGATATCGTTATGGAAGATCATCGATCGACTGTATATGCGATAGCTGACACCATAGGCACATCACATTTAACAAAATGACATATTTTGGCTGAAGTTTTAAGTTTCAAAAACCTGTGTGCACAATGGATGCCGCATTTGCTAACAATGCATCAAAAACACGTTCGAATGCAACTTTCTGAGCAACATTTGGAGCAATTTCGAAAGGATAAAATAGATTTTCCGTGCCGATTCATCACTATGGATGAGATTTGGGTCTACTTCCATAAGTCTGAATCAAAATAAGAGGCTAAGGTGGTGTGAACCAGCTCTTTGGCTTCGAAGTGCTTTCGTGTCCAGAAATCGGCTAAGAAGGTGTTAACGTAAGTTATTTGGGCAAAAAGAATTTTATTGATAAATTATCTCCAAACACATTTAGACAATCTATTCACCAGATATAGAAACGAAGAGGTTATAGCCGTCGGAGAGGAGTATTTTGCAGGCCTTCCACTTTCGTGATGGGACAACTAAGTTGGAAGATTGTTGCACCAAGTGTATTGATCTTATGGGAGACTAAATTGAGCAATAAAAGTGATTCCCAAAAAAAAAAAACTCTTTTTGACTAACCTAGCATATTTGGCTTTTATTTTTGGTTGCCGAAATTTCCTTCATCATGTTTGTCCCCAACCTGTTTCGAATTTTACTGTTGTTTATATTGTAAACAGAAAAAACTCATTCCACCGTCGCAGATGAATGTGGAAGAATTATTAATATTGGTATCGAATTCCGTAGATTCGGAAATGCAAATGAATTATCAAGTCTTTTCAAAACAACATGGCATCATTTCCATGCTTCAAATCATCAAAGTCAATGTTTCTAAGTTCCCGGAATTCATTATCAGTATCTTATTATTTATCAGCACGAACAAAGTTTGAAATGTTCCGAATCAATGGCAAAATCGAAAAATGCTTTCTTTGCACCACATTCATGAGATCAATTACAAACAAAAATCAAAATCTGCCCTGATCATGTTGTGTTTTAAAACCGAATAGACCTTTAGATCTTTCTTCGGCATTTAATCCCCTTTCTTTGTCTAACACACGAAGATGAACAAATTTTTTTTCACACAAATTTGTTTCCCTCTTGCTCGAACTTCTTTAATTCAAATGATGCACCAGTGTGCGTCGATTATACTTCAAAAAGCTCCATGTGACAGATAGAGAAAGTTTATGTATAAACGCTAAAAAAGACAGTAGCCTTTTTAGAGGATAAGAATCTTTTCGCATTCAAAAATTCAAAAATTAATGGGTAGAAATCAATAACAGTCGGAGTGGCGATGGGTGCCGTCTAAGCTGAACACTGCAGATCTAGCTACCAAGAGGAACAACGGCCCGGCAAGCATCAATAAACAAGGTTTTGTAAAAAAGAACTGGAAAAAACTGGACGAAAGTTAGAAAAACTGGATTATTTGAAGATTTAACTGTTTGGCTGGATCCCCTAAAAAAAAACTGGAAGAATACAGTTTAAACTGGAACATTGGCATCCCTGGTCTCGCTCTTTCTACTAATCACCACCGTTTTCCTGCTGCCGCAGAAAAAAACTACTCTCAGCGTACACGAATACTGTTGAGCAAATACTCACTCGGTCCCTTCCTGTTTACCGTTTCTTCTTGTGCCTACTTTCGTTCACTGAGTTATCACCATGTCCAACCAACCAAGCGACACTCACCAATTCTTCCCTTCTGCGCGAACATTTATAAGGAATTTCCAATAGCTATTGGATTCGGACACGAACCATTTTCGCAGTGAAGTCTTCTGGACGAAGCAAACGAATCGGTTTATAAGAAAAAAGAAAAGAAAAGCAGCGGATGGATGAGAAGCAGGCCCTGCAAATTCTCCATACTGTGAGTGTGTGTTTGTTTACATTGATTGATTTACATATATCAAGCTGAACCATGCATTAGGTCCAAAGTAACATTGAGAAATTCTCTTCGTCGAGCTTGTCTATTAAACAATTTGTTGATGTTTTCTACTTATGCAATCCTTAATTACACTCTATATTTCCACACTGTGTATTGAAAATTCTTAAACATGGTTTTAGTCGACGAAGAGAGTCTTCCAATGTTACTTAGGACATTGTTACATTGTTCAGCTTGATATGTTAAGGTGAGGCACTACTACAACAGCGGTCAAATTTCCGGCTTTCACAGCCAGTCGTTTAAAGAATAAATTGAATTAGATCTAACGTGATTTCTCATTTGTTTATTTATAACAAAGTAGTATCCATTTGGCTATATATATAAATAAAAAAAAGATTGATAAACGCAAACACATTCTAGTTTGAATTGGGCACAAACATCGTATTAGTTTGATTTGACTACCTATGGTGATTATAACAAACTAAAATTCTGAGTAATTGTTTCGGGACTTTAGCGGTTAAGTTCAACTGTCGTCCGTTTGAATTTATCATTATGATGGTTGTTTCGTTATGACAGCTACGAAAACAAACAGATTTGTTGGTTGATTCAACCAACGCTTATGATTTTATTTTTAAATTTTAGTATGATATAAACTGATTCGCTGTTTGAAACAAACAAACGAAAACGGTTAAAACAACAAACATTTCCGTTTTCAATCAACTAAATTTCTTTTGTAATTTCAATTATTTGAATACAATGCTAAAAAACATTAGAAAAGTGCACATTTATATTTATAGACTTCTTTTAGTCTATGAGAAATCTACAAAAGATAATGCGAGCCTTTCTACTATTTTCAGGTTTTTTAATTGAAATATTAAATTTTCACCTGTTGTTGAGTGACAGCGCCAGAGCTTGCAGCGGGACCGGATGACGGAAAATGAAATTTAGAACAACCATTATGTCTGTAGTATTGTGGTAATATAGTTAAGTAGAAACAACCAACCTGTCTGTTTGTTTCGAAACAAAATCGGTGGTTTAAAACAACAAAACGGACTTCTGAAACAACTAGTTTTTTTTAGTTTAGATATCAACAAACAAGTTTGTTGTTTCAACCGGGACTGTTTTTTCTCCGTGGTGATATAGAGAATCTTGATTTCAAATGCCATGCCCATAATTTAAAACTAGATGTATAAATGATTATATCAATATAATCACGTGATATAAGTTGTGTGTGAGCGCAGTGTAAATCTCTTCCAGCCGGACTAATAGGATCACTCCTCAGATGATGACCAAAGCAACTATGGTCTGTATCCGCAATAATCCGGACACCTCAAATCATGAATAAAACATAAATTTCGCATTATATATTCATGGGATGTGTTTTAACAATTCGTGAAGACAAAACATAGTTATTCGGTATTTGAATACAATTTTCGAACTTTGCGCTTAACTCCGTCCATTAGGGTTTGTACAGACTCTTCAGAAACCCTAGAGGCCGTCTTTGTCCGAATTTGCTGGAAGTATTTGATTTCTTGCTTCTTTCTAGAAAGCTTCCACTTCATCATAGCCCAATATCTCTCGATTGGTCGTAGCTCTGGGCAATTTGGCGGGTTTGAGGTTTTTGGTACAATGTTCACTTGATTTGCTTGGTACCACTCCATCACAGTTTTAGCATAGTGGCATGATGCCAAATCGGGCCAGAACAAAGGTTTTTCTTTGTGACTTTTGATGAAGGGTAGCAATCGCTTCTGCAGACACTCTTTCTGATAGATCTCCTTGTTGATTGTGCCTGCAGTGACGAAAGATTTACTCTTTTTGCCACACAAGGTATTTTTTGGGAAATTTCGATGGCTTCTTCGTTCTGAAGTGCTACAGTTGAGCATGCATTTCTGGTCATAGCAGAATAAAAAGCCAGCCCTGGAAGCTGCTTGAAATCCTCCAGGACATAAGTTTCATCGTCCATAACAACGCATGAAAACTTCGTCAAATATTTGCAGTACAAACATCGAGCCCGTGATTTTGCTGCTAAATTCTGTTTGTCGTTGCGATTTGGAACTGTTTTTACTTTATACGACTCAAGTCCCAAACGTTGTTTTGATTTTTGGACAAAACCAGGCGACATCCCTATTTTACGAGCCACCGTTCGAATGGAAAGATGTTTTTGTCACTTCTCGGTTTCCTCTCCACCGTCAAACGTTCCGAAAATGATTTGAGCACATCGTGAACAGTGGATTTAGGCAAATCCAATGTTTTTGCAAGGTCCCGTATTGACAAATCAGGATTTGCCGTACGCCCGTACAAAATTCGCTCGCGCACTTGTTTTTCTTTCGTCGCTATCTTGAATACTAAACATGAAATGTAAACATCAATCATAGTCTTTTTCATCATAGACTCTCAGCTATACCATAGTAAAAATTTTCATTCCAACGTGCAATATTTCAAAAGTTAAAATGATTTGAAGGTGTCCGGATTAATGTGGATACAGACCTTAATAATCAGTGTATTGATAAAGAAGGAACCGAAGTGATAACCCAAAACGTTTTTTCATCGCACTTTACTGGAGGCGAATCGAAAATACCATTCTTCGGCACGGCGTCAAGAGACCAAAAACAAATTCGAGTTTTCCACTTTTTTTTACTAAATTTACTCGCGGCGAATCTAAAACAACATTCGTCGACGAAGTTACTCACGTTTGAATAGCAAACAGTGAAGAACGACGATGAAAGAATGAGAGGGAATACAACATAGCGCAAATAGCACAAAACTTCCTCTCACACGAGTCAATTACAAAGCCACCCATGAACGACAGCACTCCTTTAGTTCGCGAATGCTTGCTTAACTTCCCTTATTTCGGAAGTGTTCGGTGATGACAAGCACATTCGAACCGAATGAGGAGAATATCAGTAACACTGATTTTATTTGCAGTCACTCCTGATTTTCTTGTAAATTCACATCTTACAACCCAACCTAACTCCAGGAACAGTTGATACTGTCTTACCTTTTGATGAGTCCTATCCTGACCGGCGAGGAAAATTTCTCCCAAACTTTGGAAAAGTTCTCCCAGAATTTCTTGAAAAATCTTCTTAAATTTGTTGGAAGTTTCTTCCTGAGCTGCTGAGAAGTCCTCATTGGAACTTCAGAAAAGTTTTCTCCTGAACTTCGGAGAAGTTTACTCCTAAATTTCTGAGCAATTCCTGCTTAAGCTACTAGGAAGTATCCCCTATACTTCTGGAAAGTTTCTGCCTGATTTTCTCAAAAGTATCTACCTGAGCTTCTAGGAATTCCTGAACTTCGTGAGAGCCTCATTCTGAACTTCTGGAATGCTCGATTCTGAACTTCAGGAAAGCTCTTCAGCACTTATGAGTTGTTCCAACAAAACTTTTAGGAAATTTCCTTCGGAATTTCTGGAGAGTCCTTTCCTGAACTTTAGAAAAGTTTCCTGAAATTTTTGCGAAATTCCTTCTTGGGTTTATAGGTAATGCTCTCTTTGGTAAGATTCCTCCTGAAATTCTGAGATGTTTTTTCCAGAGCTTATTCTATCTAAACATCTTAACATCTAAAGGTCCCACCCTGAACTCGGAGGAAAATTTTATCAAAAGTTTGGGAAAGTCTTCTCTAGAATTTCTTGGAACATTCCCTTAAATTTGTTGGAAGTTTCTTTCTGAACTTCTAAGAAGTCCTCTTCTGAACTTGTGGGAAGTGTTATCCTGAACTTCGGAGAAGTTTGTTCCTGAACTTCTGAGAAAATCTTGCTCAAACTACTAGGAAGTACCTATTGTTCTGGAAAGTTTCTTTCTGTTCTTTGAAGAGGCTTCTTCAAGAACTTTGAGAAACCTTCATCCTGAAATTTGCTCTTCTGAATTTCAGGGAAGCCCTATAGCATTTCTGGGAAGTTCCAACTAAACTTTTGGGAAGTTTCTTCTGAAACTTCTGAGAAGTCCTTTCCTGAGCTTCAGTGAAGTTCTCTCCTGAATTTCTTGGACGTATCATTCTGAGCTTTGTGGAAGTTTGTTCCTGATTTAGTTTCCTGGTTAGTTTCCTCCTGAATTTCGAGAAAGTTTTATTTTTTTTTGACTTCTGGGAAGACGATTCGGATTTTTTGGGAAAAACTCCAAAACCTCTAGAATGTTTTGACAAGGTGGAAGCTGTGCAGTCCTTTCGAGAGCCACGATCTATCGAGGAGCTTCGTAGTTTTCTGGGCCTCGTCAACTATCTAGGGAAGTTTATCCCAGATTTGGTCACGTTAACAACACCACTACGTGAGCTGCTTCGTAAGGATACTCGATTTCATTGGAATAAAGGACAGCAGCAGGCCTTCGTCAAGATTAAAACAGTTTTGGCGAATCCATCCAATTTGGGATACTACTCACCGTTGGACAAAACGATTCTTATTGCTGACGCAAGCCCCACAGCACTAGGTGCAGTCCTAATTCAGGAAAATGATGACCGGAAACGAGTAATTTGTTACATCAGTAAAGGACTGTCCGAAACAGAGAAGGCTTACGCTCACAACGAAAAAGAAGCTTTGGCGCTCGTCTGGGCCACGGAAAGGTTGAAGATGTACCTTCGTGGTTTAGAATTCTTATTGCTGACTGATCACCAGCCACTGAAGGTGATTTTCGAAAGTAAGCAGAAGTAATGAGTGAGGTGCCTGCAATCTTTTCGCTTCAAAGTCGTGCATATTCCTGGCAATGTAAACATTGCTGACTCGTTGTCACGCCTTCCGCAGTTCCAACATTGCAAGACGTACGGCCAGGAAGGAGAATCTCTGTTGATGGCAGTTGTGGAATCATAGAAACCGGGCGCCGTATCATTGGATGAAATTTCTAGCCAAACACAACAGGACGATGAACTGACGTCGTTGAAGGAGGCATGGTTATCTGGTATCTGGAAGGAGCAATTTAGACGGTACTTACCATTCAAGGACGAATTGCTGGTGGTGAATGGAATAGTATTGAGAGGTGATAGGATTGTAATTCCAATAAGTTTGCGGAAGCGTATCTTGTCATACAAGACTTTGACTCGATATTTTGACATGTTATGTGATGACTGGTCAAGTTCTGCCAAAACCGGGGATATTCTTGATAAGTTGAATGAAGCTTTGCAGAATGCTGCATTAACGTGGAAAAAACTTCTCATGCTTGGTAATTATTTCATAAATTCAATTAAATAAAACGCTCATATGTTCAATAAATGAATTTGGCAGGATGTGACACGACCAACTTGTCGTAGATCACAGAAAGCCTTTGCTGATTTATATTGAATAAATCATGCATCAGAAACGCCTTCGTTAGGCATTGTCGATGCATAAGCCCATCGAATCAAAAATCTAGTCGTAGTTCTAACGATATTCTACAGGTCGCGAAGCCACTTCCGTTAAAATTCAAAACGAACTTGCTAATGAATGAGTGGCATCTTCTCAAATGTGAAATAAACGAGGGGAGAATCGAGGACTATTAGAATCAGTTCATAGCATAAAGACAACTAGAGGTGAAACTAATTATCCGACGGTATTGATCGTTGTAATGGCGGCTTTGACGGCAAACCCAAGGAAATGCTGATGTCAAGCGAGGATTTTCGACTTCGGCAAGGATCCTCACCCATGATCGATCATCAATGTGCGAGAGAACATTGAATTCGTTGATAAAAAAGAAAGTCACATTGATGTCAGTCTGAAATTAGCCGCACCTAGTTCCCATCGCACCTGGTACCTCTGCGCGTAGGTGCTTGGGGCTGACCGGAAAGATTCTATGAGCTGCATCCCCAAGCATATTCTAATTATACGCAACATTTGGAAGATTAAAAACGGGAAAAAAGAAGGAAGAAAGAGAAGAAAAGCTAAAGGGAGCTAGAAGGACTAGGAAAGTCAAACAGACTGTTAAGTACGTTCTACGATAAATGTATTAATCATAATGCCCGATTACTTTATAATTTCAAAATGTTTATTGGGGGAAACACGCGCCTCCAAAAAAGCTATTGAGAACCATAATATGGCAGATGTGGAATAGGGTATTATAGGGGTATGTGGATTATAACATTGTTCGATAATAAATATAAGAATATACCGGAATTTAATTTATTTTTTAATTTTGACACGCGAAACTATTGAAAAAACAATTTAAATAAATATTGACTGCAAGACAACACCATCCTATTTCACCATGAAACACGCTACAAAAAAAGACTACCTAAACCAACGAACCAACCATTGATTTCTAGCATACATAAGTTGACATATATGTCATAATGGGAGCCCCCGTTACTGAAAATTAAGTGCTATCACTTAGTATAAATGTCACTTTGTGAAACTGCATGTCAGTTTGTGAAAATAAAAATGATTAGATTTTTCTTGTTTAAAAATCGAGAAAAAATAGTTGAGATTCAGAAAAAATATTTTTGTGCTAGGAAGAACGCCCATCATCGATACGGATGGAAAAAACCATGTTTTTTTTTTAAATTAAAACCCCCTATATAAGCAATGTGGGGGGTAAGTGGGGGCCGGAGAGAAAAAAAAAGCGCGTCTCATCACCGGCTATGAAACCAAACAAATAGCAAATGCTCAATAAAGTCACTTTTGATTTATTTTTAACTATCCCAAAGTCACTATTTGGTCACTTTTTTATTGCTTCTAAGTCACTAATTGGTCACTATTTTCGACATTTTGGTCACTAAAGTCACTACTATTATATCAGATAACCGCTACCAGCCGTGGTCTTAACATCTAACATATGTGTCTCCACTTACCATATTCTTTGACAGTGACACAAATGTTAAGACAGAAAATGCTAGTGGAGACACCGGGTTGTTCACTGAGCGGTCCAGGAAGATTATGTTAGAGATATAATGTGTATTTTTGCGCAGTTTGAAACAAATCGTAAGTGAGTTGGTACAGTTACTAGTTGTACGCATGTTAAGTTTACACTCATTATAGAATTGAGATCGCTATACTTTGCGACAACTGATTATGTTTTTAAATCCTCGTGCTCACTCTTACTTTCCTGATTCCTTTCTCTTTTCTCTCACTACGATTTTACTTTCTCTTGCTTGTTCCTAAATATCTGTTGATTTCGTTATTTCGCGTCTAATTTTTGCTTCCACATCGAGTACGGAAAGAGAGGCATTGTAGATTATATGAATGAGAATTAATAGATAAAAACAAACCTATTATTTCTCCTAGTTAGGTAATAAATAGTATAGGTCGCCCCATTGTAGAAACAAGTAATATATAAATGAATAAAAAAAACTATTAAGTAAAAGGGAAGGAAAATTGGAAGGGAAAGGTGAAATGGGAAATGTATTTAAAAAATAAATTAAATTTTTTTCAAGAATAGTATAAAATTAGGAAAAAATATTAGTAAAGGAGAAGGAAAGAGGAGAAAGGGAGGGTAGATTGGTAGGGAAATACAGTATTTAGGGGGGGGGGGGGGGGGGAGAGGGGGAAAGGTAGAATGGAAGAAAAAAAAAGAGGAAAAGTGTTTAGGAAAGAAGAGTTTATTAAAATTTTAGTAAATTGGGAAGGATAGAAATGGAAAAGGTAAGATGGGAAACAGATATTTTGGAATGAAGTTGGGGAAAATAGACCCCGGAAAAGGGGGTAGGGGTAGGGGAAGAAAATGAGGGAAGGGAGTGGGGATTTGTAAGGTTGGAGAAGTAAGGTAGGGTCGTTGGGGAGTAGAGAAACATTATTGGGGGAGAGATAGAGGGGGGAAGAATGGGGGGAAGGGGAAAAGAAAATTAATAATTGTAAGGTGTGGAATTAGGTGAAGGGGGTAGGTGGGGGGAAAATTTGATAGGGGGGATTGAAAGAGAGTGTCAAAATAAAATAGGAAATTAAAAAATTAAAGAGGGGTGCAGGTTAAATGAAAAGAGAAATAGAAGTGTTGAATTTTGGTTTAATCGAGACTAAGACAGCTCGCTCGTATCCAGCCACTAGAGTTTTCATCTACTAATATCATTCCTATTCGGTGTTGACAACACCCCAGTCCTTAACTCCGATACCCGTTCATTGAGAGTTCCGGAGTTACCTTCTTTAACCGCCTACTTATGCTGATCCAATGCAATTCCTCAAGTATCCCACATTTCCAAGCTCCACTTGGACTTATCATCTTTCTCGATTACATGCTCAGCCTATTTTAGCCATTCAGCTTTAGCGCCTTTCAGGATACAGAGTTGCGCCAAATCGTGATTAATTCTTGTCCTTTATACGCTGTTTAACATACACAGATGGTTCAGAAGATCATTCACTTGATGGGAGCCAGCTGACAACAAAGACTCAACTAAGGCAAGTTTCTGTTCAGTAGACGCGTTTAAACACTAAGAAAAAAGATTGGTAAACGCAAACATATTCTAGTTTCATTTAACCGGAATTTCACGTTAAATTGGGTACAAACATCATATTAGTTTAATTTGACTACCTATGGTGGTTGAAACAAAATAAAATTTTGAGTATTTGTTTCGGGAATTGAACAGTTAAGGCCTGTTTTTACACCTGCTATTGCCGGAGGTGCTGACAACGCCGTCTTGAATCGCTTCAAGCCTTCTTGTGTAAAATTGTTTGAGGTGTGACAGAAGATTGTATTGTTTATCCGATGTTGGTTTGCATTTTCATTTTTTATGATAAAAAATGTTGTGTAAGTAGTGCAATATTTTATGTCCAGGGTGGCCACACAATCTTAATTTAAAAATTCCCGCATTTTTGCCTAATTTTCTCGACTGGGAATACAAGTTAATATAAATAGGATTAAAAGATATTTTTGAGGACATTGTTCAATTTGTTGTTGTCTTAGCCCCTCCTTGAAAGAATTGTGTACAACGCGCAAGCCGCAGCTAACGATATTGAGTAATTTAAAGCCAGGAATGGCTCGCAGATCCCTGATTTCCCCCTCAATTCTTTGAACGCCTTCCAGTTGACAACCGGGCCATCCATAGAGCACTGAGCTATCTTCTACAGCAAAGCTGGATTAGCAGAAAAACACTGTTTCATTCCGTTAATGGGGTCGACCGAGTAGATGACAAAAACGCGACTCAAATTATCAATTTGAAAAAGGTGTGAGCATGGTTCCTGCCATATGACAAAAATTCCCGACTTTTTCCCGCATATTTCACGATGATTTAGGATTTCCCGCATTTTTTCCCGATTTTCCCGAGTCTGTGGCCATCCTGTATTTCTTTTAATTATTTCATTTGATTTTTATGCAATTTTCGTCTCAGATGTATTTAAATTATTTCAAAAACTTGGATGACGATCAACTGAAAATGCAAGCAATCAAAACTGTGGCAGAGATATTGCGAGACGAGATCCGTGAAACCACCCAAGAAAATAAGCCTAAAAAACGCTTGCGCAAGTGATCATGCTGGACGACTGCTTGGCTTTTGAAGCGGCCAGTTGAGGGTGTTTGTGCCAAATTACTTTTGGAATGGGAATGCGGCGTGCCAATTGAACGGGGGCTCCACGACGATTTCCGTCGCATGCTGAAGAAAATTTCATCAATTTGCTGGAGTTAGTGGCCCCGCTGATCCAGAAAAAGATACTATAATGCTCAAAGCGACCAGTCCTGACATACGACTGAATGCGACAATGTATTATCTCACAACCGGCAATAGTTTTCAATCGTTGCAGATAATTTTTCGTGTTACAAAAAGTGATTTTCATAGGCTTATTCCAGAGACTGCGAAAGCCATATATCAAGCACTTGCTCCGGAATATCTGAAGGTTATTTTTGTTCATTATTTTTGATAAGTTGATAATTTGAACACAAACAAACAGTTGTAAGATTTATTGAAGACAAAAATCGAACCGATTGAAATCACTCTTGCCAGAAAGTAAACAAAGTAACATCTGAAACTGACATTTGTCGATCACGCCTTCTGCATGCCTTCTTTTATTTACATTTCCCGCCTTCCGTGTGAACGCAAACCAAAAATTGGACGGCGTGACAACAAGAAGGTGTGCAGACGGCGGAGCCCAACACGGCGTGATTGTACCTTCCATGTGGACGGCAGGAAGGCGGAGCGTGCTAGAAGGGCCACATGAAGGTATCAAGAAGGTACTGACAAATTTCGTCAAGAAGGCATCACAATGCCGTGTGTGTATTCAGGCCTTTAAGTTCAACTGACATCCGTTTGAATTTACCATTATGTTGATTGATTCGTTATGATTGCTACGAAAGCAAACAGATTTGTTGGTTGATTCTACCAACCCTTATGGTTTGTTTCAAACAAATTTTGGTATGATTTAAATTGAATTGTGGTTTGAAAAAAAAAAAAGGAAAATTGTGAAAAGAATTTGCTTTTTTGGTTTGTTTTGGTTTACAATATCCCAAATTTTTTGTTTGCCGGGGAAAATCCCAGCATCTCTTCATCAATTTGCCAGACTAAATTCGGCAGACTGTAGTCTTTTAAGTTAACGATAACATCATGGGGATCAGCAAGATGTTGAAATTGGTTCACTGATTCCACGTGCTTCGTGTAATTCTTCGGGCTACTACCGTGACCTGCCCTAATTCCGTGCAGCGCCTAACACCGTGCTTTAAACATAATATAAGGAATATATTGAGATCTTGATTGATTATTTTACCAATGACTACCGCCAATGTTAGAGAATATAACTAACTTCACTAAGGCATTAGTATTTTGAGGTCTAGTCACACGCGCACGAATTAAAAAAATAAAATAAAAATTCTTGCCATGAACTGCCATTTTTTTTGTTTTTTTTTCAATGAAAATCATGTAAAAATGAAAGGGAAACGAATCGATTGTGTTGCTGCAGGTTTGGATAATCGATTTAACGTAAAATTCACTCAATTTGTTTAGTTTTCGTGCAGTTTTGTTATCAAAATCTTAACCACGGATTAAGGGCATCGCCAAATTTATGATTTCCTAATTCCGTGTTTGAGTTTCTGTTCCAGAATGGCTCTGAAAAAACTAATTCAGTACACTGTGGATCGATTGCCCAACGCTTAGACCTTGAGCTGCCTCACGGATGTTTAATGTACCGGAAATCAAAATCCGCGATAAAATCAAGAACTGGTACACAAATTCACTGGGAGATCTGACCGTCTTAGTCTTGAGGATAAGAATCGTATTGTCAAATGAATTGTTGACATGGCCAAAGCGGGATTCCCTGTAAACACCCAACACCTTCAAGCTAATGTAGCTCAGTACCTAAGGCAGATAAAAATCGTGAACCCTTTCAAAAATAGAGTTCCAGGAAGGGTGGGCTGCCGGTTTTTAGAAACGCCGTTCAACCGTTTCGCCAAAGGTGCCAAGCACTCTGTCTAAAAACAGAAACATCGTAACCGAGCAACCAATGAGACGATGGTTTCAAGAAGTTTCTTCACTTATTAAAGTTAGTCATTTAGTCGATGAGAAATCCAAAGCAAACCTCGAATATTCATAATCTTTAATAGATGAAACAGAAATGAAGTGGATAGAGGAAAATTTGGAACATTAATTCAATATTTACATATTTTGTGATAAATAAAGTTCTGGAATCTATGCTTTGACTATTGCCAGAATGATAAACATTTTTATTCTGAAATTTGATATAATCTATAAGAAAAAAACATTCCCACGGAATTAGGCTTTCTTGTGCGCGGTATACGAAACATCAAGCTTGAAGTGCGTGGAATCAGGCAAACTCATGTATTGAACTATTTATACATTTTTTATGTTTCAGTCTTTCAAAGCAACGTAAATCATATTTTTGCTTCATAATGTATACCACACATAATCGAATGACGATCGAAGAAATACAAATGGTTGTGAATTCATTTTCTTATAACGGGTTTCAACTTGCCGCGTCACTAACCTCACGGTAATAGGGCATGTCACGGTATTTGGCTTTAGATAAATCCAGCAGACATAAACGAAAAACTGGGGCAGAACAAACCGAACGGCAGTTGCAGTTCCGGGATAATCGATGGCTGTGGACGGTTCGATGATGACGTTCCCGGATCGATAACCGGGATATATATATGGCTTCCAAAAATATTAAGTATTCGATCCATTGTCAACAAATTCTAGAAACTCGATTTGCGGGGGCCATGTGGAAGAATCCATTGCGCTAGCTTTTAAGCTTTGGTCGACTCTTACCTTGTAAGATACGAAGGTGAGCGTAGACAATGGTCGGCCCTTTGGCACAAGTGCTGTAGTGATCACATCATCCGTTAACAAGCATTCGTTGACGAGATTCAACATTTCCGGGGATATTTTGGTCAGATAGGTCGTCATTAAGAGTCTTTAAATAAGAACTATCAGCTCAACAGCATCACTTGGACTCACCAAGAGGACAGTGTCGCTTACCCTCCTTCGCTCTAACAAGCTTTAAAGAGGAGAAGTGGTTGCAAATAAACATTATTTTCAGAAAATTGTTTCGAAGTACTTAGATCTAGCTAAGATCTAAATCGTGAGAGATTTACTCTTGGATTTACTGTGCATCGGCGAAATAAATTTCCGATATTCGTAGGTTTGCATTTTTTTTTTTTTTGCCGCAAGGAATGAGTTAGGATTTCATTAATTTGCCTTATGAAATATAATGTTGCTAAAAACATAACCAGTGGATCAACCTGGAATCAAACCATGAAAGTTGAAGTTACTGGTCCAAGTCTTGGACACTCGACTATCAATGCTTGAAATATGGAAAGGCTACCGGCGTACAAAAACAACCTCGAGTAACACAAAGCAATTCATATGTTCTGCCTTAAGGTTATTTGCCGCCTTCGGACTAGACGGAGGATGCAAAGACGCAGTCCGACGCCGACCACGATCCGAGTCCCTGCCCCCCCGCCGCTGTAGATTTGTCCCATGACCAGCGTTCCAGTATCCCAGACCATAACGCTGCCATAGCGATGGAAGGATGGGCGGCCCAGCCGAACATCCGTAACCACGTGGGCATTGATAACGGCACAGCGGGGGCTGGAGATGAGGTGACGGTGACGAATGACGAACTCATTGCAATAGCAAAGTCGGTAAAGGTGAACAAGCCGCCAGGACCGGATGGTATTCCGACCCTGGCCATCAAGACGGTTATCTTGCTGGCTCCTGAAATGTTCAGGATGGTGATTCAAAGGTGTCTGGACGAGGGTGTCTTTCCGGTCGCCTGGAAAATTCAGACCCTAGTGTTGCTACAAAAGATTGGGAAGGCACCAGGGGATCCATCGGCATATAGACCTATATGTCTGTTGGATACAGCGGGTGCTCGAGAGGGTAATCCTCAACAGACTGACAAAATACACGGATGGTATAGGCGGTCTGTTTAACAACCAGTTTGGCTTTCGTAAAGGGAAGTCGACGGCGGATGCCATTCTGTCCGTCACCAAGACGGCCGAAGTGGCAATCCAGCGCAAAAGGCGAGGAGTCCGCTACTGTGCAGTGCTCACCCTTGACGTGAGAAATGCGTTCAATAGCGCCAGTTAGGTGGCTAACGGCCTCGCACTCCATTGGCATTGTGGAGAGTTGGATGGGTTCCAGGAAACTGGAGCTAGCCCATCATAAGTCTGAGGTCACGGTTGTTAACAACCGAAAATCGGAGCAACATGCGACGATTAGTGCAGGCAACTGTACAATTGAATGGAAGAGGTCTTTGAGGTAATTGGGGGTCATGATCGACGATGAGCTGTCCTTTATCTGCCACGTCGAGTACGCCTGAAAGAAAGCCTCTATGGCTATATCGGCATTATCCCGCATGATGTCGAACAGCTCGTCGGTGCAAGGGAGTAAGCGTAAACTCCTGGCCAGTGTCGCCCTGTCCATTCTTAGGTACGGCGGGCTGGATCACCGCCTTGTGTACCAAGAGCTACCTGAGTATGCTAGAGAGTATGCACAGGCTTATGTGCCTAAGATTGTTTAGTGCATACCGAACGGTATCACGTGACGCGGTCTGCGTCCTAGCGGGGATGATGACAATAGGCATCGTCATAAAAGAGGACGTAGAGTGCTTCGAATAGCGTGGAATAAGAGGTATTCGAAAGACCACTAGAGCCGCATCTATGGATAAGTGGCAAAGGGAATGGAACAACTCCATTAAATGTCGGTGGACCCACCCACTAATCCCGGAACTATTCGGGTGCGTCGGTAGGCAGGCAACACGGTGAAGTGAACTTCTACTTAACGCAGGTTCTGTCATGCCATGGCTGCGTTAGACAATATCTGCACAAATATGGGCATGTACAGTTCTCAGCATGCACCGAGTGCGCGAGAGTTGAGGAAACCACGGAACATGTGTTCTTCGCAATGTGGCTACGATGGTACATGAGCCGCACAATAATAACTTTAATAATTACAATAATTACTTACTGCTTTGAAGAGTACGACTAATCAAACAGTGCACAGTAGCTTTTGTAACCCACGAAACGCCACTGTTCAAACTTCTTTACGGACCCGTCGATCGTCTCCAAGACCGACCTTACCAACATTTCCCAGAAACCGCCCATGTGCAGCATTCCAGGCCGATTGCAGGCTGTAGGACTAGCCGAGTGTTGTGGAATTGTCGACTTATAAATCCCAACAATATTTACTCAAACCTGAGTAACTCCACTTTTGACGAAATTTACGCGAAAACGACTAAGAGATCTTGGATTTAGGTTACTGAAAATCTATCTCCAATGTGTCTCGTTAGAATTGTCGAGACTAGTAACAACATGCTGTGCCTTTCTCAGAGACGAGGCCTTGACGGAATCAATGCTGATCACTTCAATTGACGCATATTCTTCCCGTAACAACAACGTTAGACGCAACAGCTTAACTACAACTGCTGTTTTATTTTTCTGATTTGTAAAATTATAAACATAACATCCAAGCCCTTGCCTTGGCTGATAAGAGAGCGGGCTGCACAGTAGGCCGTATACCAAAATCGCTTCACAGAATACTATTAAATCACGGCTATCAAGTAACTTTGAAAACGATTCCAACCCACTGGGAGCTGACACGTCGTAGTATTTTCAAACATCTATTGATAGTATTATAATAAAATAGAAAGTGGTGAATAACAACGTTGGGAGGCAAAAATGAACCTACCAAGATCACGCGAATGCAACAAACACATGTGCTCATCTCATTCACCACATTATCAGGACTAAGTTTAATCTACTTTGAACTGCCAACGGGAACGGTTCAGTTGAAAGAATATTTGAACAAGTGATACTGATTTTCCAGTGATTTTTTTCTAATTCAAAAGATAACAACTAAAATGCCCTTTTTCAATCATAAAAAAGTAATTTAACCATGAAATTCGAAACTCTAATTTACCTAAACGAACGATTATTCCCTCTCTTTAGATGTCCGGCAATGCCAAGCTGTTGCACGAGAACCTCTGGGAGTCGGACCCGGAACTGATGGAGCTGATTCGCAGCGAGAAGAAACGTCAGATCACCGGGCTGGAGATGATTGCCAGTGAAAACTTCACCTCCCTTTCGGTGCTCCAGTGTTTAGGATCGTGCCTCCATAACAAGTACTCGGAGGGACTGCCCGGACAACGGTGAGTACGGTTCTTAGATTTGGCTGATAGTCAATCACAGCAAAATGCGTTGGACGCCATGTTGTTAAATTTGTGGATTTTTTTTTCGGAAGATAGGGTTTTGACGAGTTTTTTCAGAGTGGCTAATTCTGTTCTAATTCCTTCAAGTGTTAGTTTGGGATTTATTGTATACAATTCGTTGCATGGAGCTTAGGAATTTGTTGGAACTTTGAGTTCCGAATTGTGGAATTTTGTTTTGGGTTCAATCGCTTTGCTATGTGAGATTCGTTAAATTTTATTTAATGCATTCTTATTTGAGATTAAAACAACTTTCAACTGGATTCAGAATACCAGTGATTTGTTTAGGAGTGATGCATAGTAAATATTTTCCATATGTGCGTTTTTACACACTTCAAATGTAAATAGTACTAGGGCATGTAAATAGTAATAGGGTTTTAGGAATATTTGATATGTGATACGTGATACGGACGGCTTTACTGAAGTCCAATTATCAGGTGTGATAACGGTATTTTTTTAGATTGGTTATTTGCTAAACATCAATTCTAAGAAGCTTGAAGCTTGAATCGGACTGCAGCGGGCTGAGCTCGTTTGTCTCTTCTCTTGCCCTTGTTCCACATCACCAGTTCATAGTCTGGCGGGAATTATGCTGGAATAGCACATAGCAGGTCAAGCCGGTAGTGGGTTTATTTACAGTATGACTTAATTGGAGAAATGAAAATAACTTTTCGAAAAAAAAGGCTAACATTAGTAGTAGTAAATACGATATCAAATTGTACGAGCAGCTATGTAGTTTGAGCGAATATAGGACAGTGCTCGCTTGCTGAGCAACGTGAGTTACTCGAGGTACCTCAAAAGCAACTCTGAAATTGCTCGCGATAAGGAGCTGTCTTACCCCTTGGAGAGGGCTGAGAGTTTTGAGAAACTTACGTTTGAATCTTACTTCCACCCTTTGTTTAAAAAATCAGATACGTCTGTTTGAAAAAGTACTCAAGATACGTAATATTTGAACCATCTCTTTCGCGAATCACAAGTCAGTTTCATTTGTAAAAAGTAGGCGTTGAGAAAACGATCAATGAAGTTTTCATACTCGTTTTCCATTCAAATTAATCAGATAACTGATTTCGGTAGTACGATCTATCTTTAACCTTTATACCGTCCATCAAGATCTGCAAAGTGGTTTTTGTGCACGTCCTGGACGGTGCTGACCAGTTTTTTCTTAAAGTTTGACATGTTGTGGGCTACTGCACCTGCCTTTTAGAGGTTCTGCTTGACAAAGAAAATTGGAGATCGCAAGACACATGTGCAAATTGCTTGCCAAACGAGCACCTTCTCACCGAGTTTCCGTCTCAACAGTCACATCTGCAATTGGGACACTCCCTAACCGATTTGGTGTAGAATTGAGGTCCCGACAGTGTTATGGAATCCTCTTTCACGTTCCTTTCGTCTACCATCGTAACATAATGGCAGGGATTGTCCCAAATACGGTTGTACAGCTTTTAGGCCCTCAATTTGGCACGACACGTCTGGTCCGGAGATTGCTTTGGTTCTTTCTGCTTCCTGTCTGTTTTCAAATCATTTCTTTTCTCGATCCGCTGGATCATCCCGATGCTGGTCTTGTATTTCTTGATCAAAACACGAGTAAATACGAGGCTGATTTGTTCTCATGGATATAATCGACTACGTTAGACGTAGAACTAGGTACGTCTTTGTTTTCAATACTGGGGTACACGTTCGAATTGCGAAAATTTGAAGCGTCACGAAAAATATATAGGTTTTGAACGTTAATAACTAAGTAATTCTACCATTGATTTCCAAAATGTTTGCACCAATCAATCGGGACATTTTCTACGCTTCGATTTCAATATTTAAAACTATTACATTTAAACTAACCATGTTATTTGTTGTCGCACGAAGTAACTATTGATTTTTAACATTCAACTATTGAAATTAACGCAAATATAAGGTGATGTCTTATAATGCCGACTCTCCAGAGTAAATTTACTAAATGCACAGTACTTTCCTATCACAGACTTCAAGTTTAAGTAAGAAACGTGTCACATGCTAATGTCTAATCGATCAATGCAGCCTCTATTCTAATACAGGCAATTAAAAATAATAATAATAAAATTCATTACACATTGCTACGTAGTCCTACGTCAACTTTGCGGACAACCCCATTGGGCTGTCCCTTATAGTTTTTGGTCCGATTCGGGATTGCTGGAACCGGGTATTCGCCCAGTTCTCAGCAGATCCTGCAGGTTGTACTGCTCACCATACTTTTCATTCACTCGTTTTACACTTCCTGAATGCGCTTTGACCTTTTTGGCAATCTGAATGTACGTTACATCATTTTCAGTACATCAAGTGTGCAGAATTTCCTTTCGTACTTCAAAGTCAATCTGCGACATTTTGCAAAAAAAAAACTCAGGCTTTTTTACATGTAAACAAAACGTTAGACGAACACACGCTAAAATTATATGCACTAGTTTAAGCTCAATTACGTATCAAATGTTTTGAACTACTTTTCGATACACTCCTTTTTAGGAACAATTGTGTTCAATTCTGGATCAACAATAGGAAAGGGCCTATCAGCATTTGTAAACAAACAATTCTGAACCCTTTTTTTCTGCAACCCGTTGGCTATACACGCAAACTTACAGAATCGTCGAGTAGGGGAAACTTTCCCCTGCATGATATGATGATGGTATTGGTTTGCGTGGGTGGCCTATGCTTTGCGAGGAAATAGGCTCAGAAGTGTTTGTTTACAAATGTTGATAGGCCCTTTTCTATTGTTAATCCGGAATTGTGCTTGTTGCACAATTCGATCGGTGGATCGAGACAACTCGTCGAATCGAGTGAGGTGTCAATTGTCCAATCGACAAACCTCGATTCTCCTTTTTTTTGTAAACCTAAATCAAGAAAGAACTTTCATTAGGGCCTAACTGACAAATGTAAACAATTGCTTCATCCGTAAATTTCTCGTGGTACAAAGGCTACCCATGTAAGCCTCCAATTCTATCGGATAGGTGAACTCTTCCTCTTCGAAATGACTGTAGTGAATTGATTAGGCGGGTTTTCAATGACGAGAAATTCGCGGAAATAGCCATTGATTACGTTTGTAAGTTAGGCCCTAATGAAAAATCTTTGCCGAAATGACTATTCTCACTTGGTAAGTGAGAACGAGACGTCTCTTCGCAGTTCAAAATGATGTATGTATGTATGTATGTAAGAAGCGTGGGCCTTGCCCTGCATGCGGTTCCATTTAACAGAAAGATCATGCTTTGTTACCGTTCTAAATTCAACGTATTGCTGTATGAAGGGCCAAAAAGGGATGGGCAGACCCGTAAGCAGAGACACTTACGCGAAACCTGCGGAAATAAAAGAATCTCCTTCCAGCGATAAAACGAATAATAAAATACGCAATTCAGTTAAGCTTTCCACTAGATGGTTTGTTAGAGAAAGGCGCCTCAAATTCATTACAACTGTGGAGAGGAATGTACCAATCATAAATGATAGACACATCCCCTCCTAGACTCCGGTTGGCCGTCCACTCCATTGTCCAATTGTAACTTCAATGATGCCCTGATGCACCCTCCCATCCCAGTATTTAAATGTTTTAAATCAATGAAATATAATAAGTTCATGCAATATTTATAAAGAATATATAAGGAAATAAGTATATATCGAGTGTGTGTAATTTGATGCGGTAAAAGGGGTAGATTGAACTGTATAATGTCGTCGATACTGTACCCCTTGAATATCGACATTTCTTAAATGATGATTTAAGATTGAACGCTGTGAATCCTTTCTGCTGGTTCTATGTTATTATGCGCAAGTTGATCTCAAAACCTATTAACAAAATATTATGAGTAAAAAAGACCACTAAAAAAGTGGTTCATATTAAAATGCTGGTCAAGATGCTAAAGATTAGTGACTTCATCTGTTAAGACTGTAAACAGATGTATTAAAACAACAACAAAACAACAAAGACCTAATGAGTACGAATGTCTGCTGGCGATTCAGTTGAAGTCTCATGTGGACAAAGGATAAAAGGATGATAGGACATAATAATAAGTAAATCATCTATGGAGTAAAACTACTGAAACAATATTTACAAAATAATGATAACAACAAAATGATGATGATATTCGTAACATAGCTGGCCACCCTCTCATCATTAAACTTCAGCTGTTTCATCTATTGTAGTATTGAGACCATAAAAAGTTAGTATGTGTCGTGACCTGGTCTAGGTTTCCAGCTCCGATTCAATTTTTCCTAACATTATGCACTCGCGCTTGCACAACTGTGCTCTACAAAATCCGTCAAATAACTGAAGGGATCATTCACATGCACCTACTGCGATTGAGTTTGAACACGCTTCTACGTGAATAACCTTCTAACGAGTTATTATCACGTTCATGGCGAATCACTCAAATAAAATATATATAATTATTTTCATTTATTTTTGAACATTCAAATACTATTGATAATATTTGTATTTTCAATATTCTCATTGAACTATTACATCTACCACATTCTTCCCCTTCTCTACTTTAACAAATTGATTCTTTCCGCAACCTCTAATTTAGTCGTAATTTTCAAAAACAGAATTAGATAAATTATTTACATTAACTTTTCTTGGCATTTCTATACAGCAACTTGCATATTAGTTCTCAACTCAGTGTTTGATAACGCTTTAAAAGTTTCGAATAGAGAGAATTCGATACTTAAGTATTGTAGAAAGACAGCCTGAAAAAAAAACGCGAAACATATCTAAGACCAGACTAGGATTTGCAGCAAGCTATCTCTTAAAATGTTTTCCTGTGCGATATGTATCCAAAAAGCTAATACAGCCTATATTTTCAAAGTAATTTCACATAATTCCGTTTCTTAAAATTTTGTGTTCAATTGTAATCAATTTACTTTTTTTACATAAAAAAATCTTGTCACTTATCGTCATCTTCAATTGCAACGTTATCCAGTATTTCTCCTTAGCTTCAAAAAGTATTCATGTGCATTTACCATCAATTGTATGAACCCATATAGCACAAATAAGAAATCCTTACCCATTATAGAAACATACGCCATGTCATTATCACTAGTGTCAAGTAAACATTTTGTTTAATATAACCACTAGGTTCATCTGTCGCACCAAATGCAATTTCCATTGGCAAAACCAAAATCATTATGTAAAATACTTCCATTTTGCCATACGATTCAATGTATTTCTTCATTAAGTTCAATGCATGAAATGGCAAACTTTAAATAAGTGACAGCTCTTGCATCTAATAGTTTTCTTATTTTCCTTAATATTTTGATTTACTGCGAGTATTTAAAATACATTAATTATTATTTCAAACATTCTTTACTTCATCTACCAACAATACCATGTTTTGTTTTTTTTAAATAAGTATCTAATTTCAAAAATTTAACAATTTCTAATTTATTCTACATCAAAACATGGAGATCAATTGTACCATAAGTACAATAGCACAATTGCACATTTAACTCCTTTGCTTTAATTGTCGAGAAAATAAGCGCTTAAGTTTGCACATTAACATCAATTTTGTTTGATGAAGACCTTGACTGAGTATAACCACAAAAACATTTAATTTTGTGACTACACTATTAACTTACAGCATTATCAGTTCGATGATCCTTCGAACGAAAATGGTTTTTCTGTCAACTCGTCATAAATAACTGCTAATAATTCCAATTATTTCATTAATTTATAGAAATTTGTCCATAACAGTAGACAATCAACATCTTAAGCACTCGTGTTCAATCATTATACCATGAACATTATAAATGATATTACTTTCAAAATTGTATGTCTCTATTTGAGAGACTTTCTGCCCTTTCAAAATTGTCATTAGTTACTATCCGCCCCCGCTCTTCCGTATAAGGTTTTCTTTTTTCAATTTTTGTTTCCTTCTTCTGGCCTACGCCACTACCCATCTCTGCCAGGGAGCCTAGCGAAAGAGTCTAAACCTTCTGCACTCTTCCGTCGAAGTATACTTTTTTAGCTCTTATTCATATCACCCTCTTCGGGCTACTCCACTGCCCATCTCCGTCAGGGAGCCTACCGAAAGAGTCTAAACGTCCTCCGCCCTTTCGTCTGAGAGGTATTTTTTTTAACTCTTGTTTTTTTTTTGCTCTCTTTGGCCTACTCCACTGCCCATCTCCGTCAGGGAGCCTACCGAAAGGGCCTCAACCTTCTCCGCCCTTCCGTTGGAGAGGTATTCTTTTAGCTCTAGTTTTGTTTTCACCCTTTTCGGCCTACTCCACTGCCCATCTCCGTCAGGGAGCCTACCGAAAGGGTCGAGTCCTTCACTGCCCTTCCGTAGAAATGATTTTTTTTTGTACTACGTCTTACCAATCTCTATTGCATTTCTACCTACCCGCTGCGCCATTGTCGTGACCTGGTCTAGGTTTCCAGCTCCGATTCAATTTTTCCTAACATTATGCACTCGCGCTTGCACAACTGTGCTCTACAAAATCCGTCAAATAACTGAAGGGATCATTCACATGCACCTACTGCGATTGAGTTTGAACACGCTTCTACGTGAATAACCTTCTAACGAGTTATTATCACGTTCATGGCGAATCACTCAAATAAAATATATATAATTATTTTCATTTATTTTTGAACATTCAAATACTATTGATAATATTTGTATTTTCAATATTCTCATTGAACTATTACATCTACCACAGTATGATAGGTTTTTGTATTCACAATAATAGTCATTGAATACAATATATGAATACACAAAATATATATGGTGGTGGAAAAGAGGAGGAGGAAAAAATAAAAAAAAAAATAGGTCATATGAATAAAGTGAGTAAAAGCTTTTACTTTGCTCAAATGCGTACGTCAAACCATTTACTTGAGCATTTACTCACGTCGATATGACAAAAGCAAGAATTTGAGTATTTACTTTTCGAACATCCAAATCCATATGAATAAAAAGAATAATCTGAGTAAATGCTCACAAAATTTTGAGTCACCTGTACAGCATACTCAGTTGAAATCGAACTAAAAGAATCGTGTGTTGCGTGGAAGGAACAACATAAAATGTACGTGGGCGGTTTTGTAAATTTATCATTTCCAATGGTAGTTGACGTAAACAGTGTTTATCGAAGCTTTGATCGTTCAGTGAAAGTTTATAAAACATGACGAGAAGGAGACGATAATAACTTCAAGCAACTCTACCGGTTTTTTTTCGAGAAAATGTGATTGCACAAACATTTTTAGAAGATGATTCTGAAACCCGAGGAGTAGCATTATCATATAAACAAAGGATGAAGTGTTTTTGGTGATCCCGAAATCCAAGTAACAAATAAATATTTTTGTGGAAACGATGTATTTGCATTGTTTGATTTACACCACATTAATCACCAAATTGTTTAAATTCTCATCACAACAGAAAATCTAATTTAAAAAATATTCCTACAATTTACTAAGTTCCTAGCGAGTCTACTACCACAACGCCTCCCATCAACTGGAAAAACATTCTTTCCAATTCGTTCAGAACAATTTTTCGGTTTTCAGTCTGCTTCTGGTCCGACTTTACTTTGACTTTTTGCCTCATGTTGTTTATTTTCTTCGTCACTTCTGCTTCGCTGACGGCGTTTGAGATTTTCCCAGCAGAGCTTTTCCAAAGGATGCCAGATAATCCACAAACTTTGCACCATCAGCAGTTTTTTTGCCGGTAGTTTTGCTGCCTGTTGGATTCTGATTTCCATTTTCACTATCCTCACATGAAAAGAATGAAAATAAGATATAATTAGCCCATTTGTAATATTGGTAAATAGAATAGACTTACTGTGATTCAGTTCATCCTCCAGATACTCCTCGTTGAAGGAATCGTAAGACATCTTCCCGTATTGATATTTCAGACATTTTTTTGTGTGTACCAACAATGCTTTTTTCTACTCTGAGAAAAATTTCATCGTTGTACCGACAATTAAATCATGGTCAGGATGACTATCGCATATAATGGTTACAATAACCATGAAAATGGTCGAATTCACACGTTCATGGCATTTTTGACTACGATCATTATGGCAAATGTTGAATCAACTATTTTTAATGGTCGTTTTGACCATGATCATAGTCGGTTCAAAATCACTATACTGCAATAGTCATCATAACCCCCAATAATGGTAAAATTGACTATCAAATTCTTCTCTGTGTACCTAAGAAAAACAAGAATTATTTTTTTGACAGAGCAAATGCTAAGTTCGAAATTCGAACTTACTCCGAGTAAAGTACAACTTTATTCATACGAATTTGAGCAAATGCTCAAACAGTTTACTTTACTCAAACTGGTTAGCTTGTGAGTAATTACTCGTTTTTATTCATATGGCCTATTGTGAAGGGATGTTGTAATATAAAATTATAATAACAATTATATTTGCAGTGTCTGCATGTCGGCTGATCCTGCTGCAATTGTAGACTGACTTGCATTATTATAGCCACGAGAGAAGAAAACAATTCAAAATTACTATACAATACTTGGGAATTCCATGGATAATCTGAAATTATATACCGTATAAAGAATACTTCCTTTTTTGGTGGGTGGGTAAGATTTTTGCAGGGTACCTTAGCGGGGTCGCCGCGTCTCCGTGGTGGGGGGGGGGCGGCATATTTTATTTTGGTGGTGTGGTTTTTCTTTTTCTTTTTCCCGCACCACCTCCATCTAGCTGAAGTCAGAAGGACAACAGTGCCCAGGCTGCACTACCAGCTAAGTACGCAACCCTTAGCTGGCGGTCTTTGTCATCTCTTGACCCGTGGAAGCATGAGGTAGGAACTTGTGAGGACCATAGCTTTGTTGCGGGGACGCACGCTCCATCCCAGTTGTCTACTCACCATTTTGCAGCCCAAGTCTCTTCGCAGTTCGAAATGATATCCAAATAAAAAAGGGGCTGCTAACAATAGTAACACTAACTTGAGAAGTTTGGTGCTTAATAAAAACACTTTCAAGTCGTTCTGGATAATTCTGTTGATTGAAATAGATAGAGATCACGGAGCAAGTAAGCAAGTCTGGCCGACACGGAGTACCAAATGGACGTGGGAAAAATGAGGGAAGAATTCATTTCCATATACTGTGTTTTACGCAGGGAATCGGAAGATGGTTTAATTTCACATTGGTTGATTCAAATACAAATACAAAACAGGTACACGAATTTGGTACCGAATAAGATAGAAAGCTGGGAGGATCCTTACAAACATTTTTAGTGTTTTTTTTTCATACAAAATACGTGAATATGGGAGGGGAGTAAACGTGATGTACTTAATGGACGTTCCCTAAGGTCTTTTTTTCTTTCCTTGTTAATAGTAAATGCTTCACTGATATTTGCTGAATATATTTCTCCGATTTATTATAATACCTATTATTCTTAGATTAAATTATCACATTTTAGATGTTCCTTTAATTTCTTCCATTACAAAATTCATGTCGCTGAATCTCGTTTTTCTCGTACATGAAATACATCGGAAAAGCATGACTTAAACTTAAATACTTTCACGATTATCTAATTCCATTCAGTGTTTTTTTAAAGAAGTTGTTAAAAGTAGCTGCCGATCTACACTCCAATATAACTGTCATGGTTTGCTGATAATTTCGCATTTTCATCCCATACAATACAATCGAAGATGTGTGCTTGTTTACTTGTTTACTCATTGCCTCTTGCCCTCAACGCCCGTAGTCGGAAACTCGATCCTATCGTCAATCGCTTATCGGCACCAGTTGGCTGGGGGCAAACAAAATTGCTGACGTACCACTTTTCGCTCTTGACAGTCATAAACTCAAACATCAAAACATGCACACTCTTAATCCCTTATCAACATGGGAAAATATTTCCTAACTAGAAACAAACTTTCTTTTCGCCCAGATACTACGGTGGAAACGAGTTCATCGACGAGATCGAACTGCTGGCCCAGAAGCGTGCCCTCGAGGCGTACCGTCTGAATCCCGAGGAATGGGGCTGCAACGTGCAGCCGTACTCCGGTTCGCCGGCCAACTTTGCCGTCTACACGGGACTGATCGAACCGCATGGACGCATCATGGGCCTGGACCTGCCGGATGGTGGCCATCTGACGCATGGATTCATGACCGCTACCAAGAAGATTTCCGCCACGTCGATCTTCTTTGAGAGCATGCCGTACAAGGTCAACCCGGTGACTGGGCTGATCGACTACGACAAGCTCGAGGAGAGCGCCAAGAACTTCAAGCCGAAGATCATCATCGCCGGCATTTCGTGCTACTCTCGCTGCCTGGACTACAAGCGGTTCCGTCAGATTGCCGACGCCAACGGAGCTTACCTTTTTGCCGATATGGCGCACATTTCCGGTCTGGTTGCCGCGGGAGTCATCCCATCGCCGTTTGAGTATGCCGATGTGGTGAGTTAATCCTATTTTATCACCCATCTTCCGTTTATTTAACCACGGTTCCGTTTCAGGTAAGCACAACCACGCACAAATCGCTCCGAGGCCCCCGCGCAGGAGTGATCTTCTTCCGCAAGGGTGTGCGCAGCGTAAAACTGAATGGCGAAAAGGTGATGTACGATCTGGAAGCCAAGATCAACGGAGCTGTCTTTCCCGGAATCCAAGGAGGTCCTCATAACCACGCGATTGCCGGCATTGCCACCTGTATGCTGCAAGCCCGTACGCCCGAGTTCAAAGATTACCAGGTACAAATTATTCGCAATGCTCAAGCACTTTGCAAGGGTTTGATGGACCGCGGCTACAGCATCTCGACCGGTGGAACCGATGTCCATCTGGTGCTAGTAGATCTGCGCCCGGCTGGAATCACCGGAGCCCGAGCGGAGTACGTCCTGGAGGAGATTTCCATTGCCTGCAACAAAAACACCGTACCTGGAGATAAGAGTGCCCTGAACCCGTCTGGAATCCGATTGGGTACACCTGCTCTGACAACGCGAGGTCTGGTAGAATCCGACATGGAACAGGTAGTGGATTTCATCGATCGAGGATTGAAGCTGTCGAAGGAAATCTCAGCCGTATCGGGACCGAAGCTGGTGGACTTCAAGCGTGTGCTGCATGAGGATGCGACGCTCAATGCTAAGGTGCAAGCGCTTAAAGAGGAGGTGCAGGTATATAGTGCCAAGTATCCCATGCCAGGGTATGAGGAATTTTAAGTAGTGCGTTTAGTGGATTGTTGGAATCTGTAGGCTGTTTCTGTTCGGAGAAGATAAGCTTTGCTTTGGAATATTATATGTTAAGGCATACGATGTTGATATTGTATGCGAAAAGTTAATTGGGGATTTTCGAATTTTACCGACAGTGGGATATCACGGCCCTATTGTTTCATCAGTTGCTCATGCATAAAATATAGCAGAACGTAACAGTCCATTTCAATGTTCGATACCAAACCTCACTTTCACTTTCACTTAGACCTGTGGACCCTTCGCAGATTGCTAGGCTCGCGAAGTGCAACCAAGCACCGTATAGAATGGAGATCACTTCTGTTATCACTTCTCGTTTGCGTTAGGACCGAAAAAAAAAATTCTGACGAATACACTGCCGTGAAACGCATAACAGTCCCATATGGAAAATCGTCGAATGGAGAAAACAGCAACGAAAGTTGTGATGATGTTTTTTGTAATACGCTTCGTTTCGCATGATGTATGTATTTTTTTCCACCCTGTGATATGAATTATGGTGTGTCAACACTTTTGTCTGAAGAAACTACAAGTTTATAAGACTTTATGACAAATGTAGCATTTTAAATGGTAGCATAAGAGTTGTTGCTTGCTGTTGCTCAGTGATGGCTTAATCACAGGCGATTTGGTATTGTTGCCCATAATTGGTGCATCCATATGCTTAACATGCTTTCGATTGGCAACTGGGAAGTATGTACATCTAGAACACTAAGTAGAGGGCGGGCTAAAAGTCCCACTATGGTCGTGTCTCTGCCGTTCCGGTTCCGCTATCATGAGCGGAGCTTTACATTTAGCCAAATGTAATTCCAACATAATGATTTGTTTTCCTCTTGCTTAGCTGTCAAAATTGCTTGTATTGCTCGAAGTATGTTATTTTTAGTAAGCGTAAACGTTGTTCCGAATTGTCTTCATATGTCCACACATGATCAAGGTTTCTTACGCCTCCGATGATAATTCCGATTGAGATCTTTCCGGATTCGATCTGGGGGCTTATTACGGTTCTCACTTTCCCGTGACACCCGTAATAAGAACAGTGACTTCCATTTGATTTGCACGTGAGTTTTATCACCGTGATTCGTTTTCACCCATGTAGTGACAAGGCCCCCGGCATCGACAAACATTGAGTGGTTTTCATGTAGTGAAGTGGAAACATTAAAAATATCCGGTGATTTTTCAACACATCGAATTTTATTAAGATTCAGTTTTTGGATTCATACTCATATGAAATTTATTTCGCCTTATTATTAGCTGTTTTCAGTTTTTTTTTCCAATATTATTAGGCCGGAACAAATAATGATTTCTTCTTTTGTCACACGGCGTCCGCTTTAGTCGAGGGGGGGGGGGGGGTTGGTAGAGTAAAAAAAAACAAAAAAATTTACAATTTACATAGCGTGGTAGCTGTCATAAGTACGCACCTTTCTCAAGTAATACGTGAAAAAAGCTAAAATACCTAATGTAAACAATGACTGAACGTCAAATGTTTGAGAATTGTATACATCTAGTTTTTAGGAATTGCATGACAATTTTAATAAATTTTACTTTTCATGCAATTCATGAAAGGTATTTGTGTACAAATATGCATACTCATGCATACGTCATATAAATATTTACATGTTGTTTTTTATTCCGAGCCAACAATGAGAGACATACATGTTTCAGTTATTTCACTACTAAAATAGGTTCACTTACTTCTGGACGCAATTTGTCACCCTATTCACTCTAGAGTCGATTAATATATGATTAATATATTGAAGGGACCATCGAATTGACATATAGAACAAGAAAAGCCTACTTGTCCACTTCAAGGGACCGAGATATCCATCGACACATAGAAAAAAGTGGTCACATATAGAGATATAGAACATCGAGATATGGAGAGTTAACTGTAATTTATTTCGACATTATCGTCACTCTTTTTACAAGCACTCCACCCATTACATCGTAGTGATCGTGGTTGAGGGAGCAGCGCAACTCCCTGTGCAAGAAAACAGAAATATGTTTGATTTTTTTATTTCCCCCTTCATGATAATCGCAAATTTTGAAGGGGGGGGCTAGGGGTGAGACAGGCCTACTCTGAGTTACTTTCATGCACCGTGTTACTCGCGAGTAACTCGATGTGCCTCGAAATTTAATCGATGTTCATCGATTTTTTTACTTGCTTTTTGTTACTCCCTTTTGTTCTTTCGGTAGTTCTGTTTCTGCCTGTAAGAAATCCTCGTCCAAATATGGATCAACATGGCAATTCACAAATTCTACTTCCATTGGTGGATCCAATTTGTAAGAAATAGCATCCGTCAAATCGGCATTCAGCAATCCAACACGCAACAATTCTTCGCGAGCCGTGCAATGTGCTTTTTCTACGGATTTTATGATCTCTTTGTCTGATGGTACAGTTTGTGACGTCTTTGGTTTATCCCTGTAATTGTTCATAGTTGGAAAGCTGATCTTTTCTTTATGTTTGTTTATGATACATGTTTTCGTTTTGCAGCAAGTCCTTCCAAACGTAAAATATTCTTTTTGGTGTTATTAAGGGCTAGCTCAGGGTTTACTCTTAGCTTAGAGTCGGCGCAACACTTGCTTCGAAGGACCCACGTGTACCAAACCATCAAAGAGAGCGATAGGCGGACCGGACAGAAGGAACCCAGAGGGTCTTTCAGCAATAAAAAAGGCACACAATTAGTCTTAATCATATATATTTATTGTAACAGATGCATCGATTAATTTGGGGGATTCATTGCGGCCGATCAGGAACTGATGACGCATGCATGCTGATGATGAAGGGAGAGAGATAGATAGAGAGATATTGAGGTTACCTTCGGGGTCTGGTCTGGTTGATTCGGTCGATCTGAACTCCTCCGTTACGTCGGTAGCCTCGCCCCGGTTACCGATTCCATCCCCATGGGATCCTAGATTCCGACGATGGATTACAGCGTCACCCGTTTCCACAAGTGACTTTCCATTCGCGGCACTACACCCGACGTTCCGCGTACTCGCAGACGGGGCTGTAGCCAATTGGATGTTTGTCACTAGCAAGTGGGGGCGAACCCACCGGACCTTACCAGAAACTCACCGCCAAGACGATGGCTACAGCTCACCCGTGACGTGTGGCTGGCGAATAGTAGTAGCTTGTCAACCACCAGCACGGGACTCGCCGGGTACTCGATTTCTAATCGGTTGGTGTTCTTCACTGCTGGAGCCGTTAATCCGGCCAGTGGTCGGTTTTCCACTTATAGCCTTCTTTTCTTCGTTCGACTTCTCTTTACTTCACACGATTTTTCTTCTGTATAACTCTACTTCCGCTCTAGTCTGATCACGTCTGTGATCCAAAACCTCCTCCTTTTATTGTCGATTTCCTTCCTATTTTGTGTTTTATGTCTTATCATTTCAGCAACCAAAAACCTTCTCCTTGTTCACCTTTGTCCTTTCCATCATCTGACCGACTGCTCCACATCTCTTCTCTCTTTCTTCCACACCTCTCTCTCCCTCCTTCTCTCTTTTCACTCCTCTCTCTCTAGCTCTCGGGTTCACCTTTTGGGGGGAATCAGTGATACCTTTTGTGGCCACCAACAAACCATCTTTTGGGGGGGGGGGGGTGGTGGTTGGGGGGGTGGTTTAGTTCTTCATTTTTTTTTTTATTTTTTTTAATTTTTGATGTGTTTTTTGTTTTTTTTTTTTTTTTTTTAAAAAATATATTTTTTTTTTCTTGGTGGGTGTTGGCCAAATTTGGATTTTTCAGATATAATCCTAAATAGGCTATAGAGTATGTTTCATACATCTAGTATCCTAACGTCCGTGCTCCATCACAATATTTTCTATTGTGATGTGTCCAACTCAATGGGTAAATTGAACTGAAGGTGAGTTTGAAAGAAGGGGAACTTGGAGTAGAGCACACGTACCCACTGGTTGACGCTAAATATTGGCCAACGTGCTTTTGCACATATGTTTGAGGATTTGTTAAGCGACTCAAATTTCCAAATCCTAAGTTTTTGCAAAGTCCTAGCATGCAGTTATGAGCTTCTAAATTTATCATAATAGCATATTAGCGTTAAACCTGAGAGGGTTGATTCATCGATTTCTGTTACAATTCCAAGTTGTAACATTCTGCCCATTTCATGTTAGGCGGCGGGAATTTCTCTCGTGCTTTGGAATCGGTGGATTGTGAGTTAGGTTATTACAAGAAGCGGAGGGACTGATTAGGGAAGTATACATT
The DNA here is from genome assembly GCA_024533555.2 of Aedes koreicus. NCBI lineage: Eukaryota > Metazoa > Arthropoda > Insecta > Diptera > Culicidae > Aedes > Aedes koreicus. The sequence continues at coordinate 576,052 of JAHHFK020003051.1, forward strand.
GAGAGTAGCTGAGCGTATATCGTTTTATTTCAAGTAGGATGAATTGCAAAATTATGAGATTATTATAGGTACATCTTCCCTATGTACTCACTAACAATAGAGGGTGACAGTAACAGTATAGACTAGTAACATTACAGGATTAAGGGGCTATTAAGTAGAACAGCCGACTGAGGTCATCAGATGTAGCTCTTCATTAAAAAGGTTTGGGTTTGGATGGTTAAGGGGAGTGCTTGAAGGAGAATTTATTGTTGGCCTTCTACGTTTTTGTTTGGTTGTTGGAATAAATGTTAAGTAATATGGGTTTATGGAATGCTACTAAATGTTACCGTTTTACACACGGGTTAATCAGATTTTTTAGGTAATAATAATTCAGTTAGGCATAAAAATTACTATCATAGAGCAATAAATACTTAACTTGTAGGTCAATAGGTCAATAAAACTCATAACGTTAATATTTTTGACTCTGAGAACAATTTAGATCAATCAGAGTATTTGGAATACATTTTAATAGGATCCCAGGGGTCGATAATAATCACACATTTCAACTCATTAATATAAGCATGAAATACCTTTTTATCATAAAGGGTCTGTTTAGTAATATTTAGTTATATCAGCTATTAATGATAAGACGGGCCACCAATCCGAGGAGTAGTCCGGTTTGTTTAGTCTCTATTTGCAGGATCACCACTTGTAAAGGAGCATGCCGGCGCTCAGTAAAATATGCACTGGAAAAAATATCAGCTGTGCATCCGAGGGAACCAGGAAGGGAATCGCCAGCCAACGAGACATGAAAGCATCCGATACCGACCTTTTGAAAGCATTTGGATGTGATGAAGTGTTGGGTTTGGATGTATAAGGGAAGGGTTGTACAGAGAATTTGTTGGCCAATACAGGGCACCTTCCACGCTGCCATCTGGTTGTTAAGAGAGACAATTAATGAGCAAAGTTCATGTAATGTTACTTATAATCCAAAATCTAAAAGGTACAAATATGGACATTAGTCCACTCTCAAAAGTTTGAAATATTTTCAAGAGGTCGGAATAAAATCTTCATATTAATGGCCAATTGAGCGCAATACAAATTACTACTAGTTAGTAGTGCGGGTTTTCTTATAACTTTTTAAGCATTAGTACTTCATTCAGGCATAAAAAATAGATAATTAATGTACCAGAAACGGGACGGACACTTGTGACTACCCAGTGGAGGACCCGGATACGACCACCCATGTGAGTCTAGAGTATCGCACGAGCTGACGAGTGCAACGGGAAGGACTGTAGGTGTATAGACCTGGGGGTAAATCCCCGGATACGCAATCTTAGCAGGAAAGCACGGACTATACACTGAACAATTACAATTACAAAATATATACATTTATTCATCTTATATTATATGTATATATATTTTTGATCTACATGCTAAGATTTACACACAATTACCAAAGGGCTGGGTGACTATTTACAAGAAAAATTTATGTTAATACTAACCTATTTACATGGAATTTAAATTTTTTTTTACCTCAATCATATTCCAGCGGTCTTCTAGACACGTTTTGTGGTTTTCCTAAGCACAAACCATAATCCAGCTGTCTTCAAGACGCGCCTTGCGATTTTTTTTTCAATCGCAAACCAAAACCCAAATGCCAGTTCCAACATATTTCTTTATAAATTTCCAGGCAATTCATAATAATGGCCTGGCAGGATCGCCAATGTGGAGCTTTAGCTTGCAGAAGCTACCGAAACATTTGGAACTGTTGGGTACCTACCGAAGCGTCCGTTCGTGTCGACCGTCAGAGAAGTAAGAGGACGAGCCGAGTTGATTGCTAGCCTACTTCGATGCTTTCGGGAGCTTGTGGCAGAGGGTGGCTGTCACATGATGCGGGTTACAGCCACTGGGGCAGTGAGCGACTAACATCTCTAACCGAAGGATATAGATACCACACACTTACCTACTCTCTTGGACACTCTGCACTGTCAAACTATTCTTTCCATTCGTTGGCAACAATGGGTGGAAGCACAACACCAATTTCTTTTTGGATCCTATCCCAGAAATCATCCTATAGGAAATAGTTATGTTTGGGAGTATGTTGATAAGATAGTGAAATAAAACTTACAATTACATCCATTTTGATGGTAAACAAAATTCAAGCTAATCTTCAAGCTAAGCATCAAACTTGCTAGTTAAGAATTTGCACAGATAGCAGAACACAAGTTTTGACAGTAGCTGGTCGGTTCTCGATCCCAATGTTATTGTGGAAAAAATCATGTGGAGAAGAGAAAGTGATCTCGCCTACTAGTAACGTTAGTTACTCGAGGTGCCTCAAAAGCAACTCTGAAATTGCTCGAGATGAAGCGCTGTCTTGCCCCTTGGGGGGTGACAAAAGAAAAAAATAAGATTTGTTCCGGCCTTATGATATTAATACACATCTAATTTTTATTTTCAGTAACATACCAGTAGATGTCAGATACATCTTGTTCCTACGTTTATTATGTTCTCTGACTATTATTGTGAAAACAAGTTCTAATCTTAGTAGATCTTAATCCAATAGAAACTGCAACAGTGGAAGTCTTTCGATGAGTGGATGTTCAGCTTAGTTACGGATATATGTATTCTACTATAGTTTACTGGGCTGCTGGTATTATTATTTTATATTATAACGTCAGTTTATTATTTTATGTTATGATATTAAATGATGTGACATAATTGCATTTAAATTCATTTCATTAAAATCACTATTTCCGATGAGACTCACTACATAAATTATTGCAAGGAAACGGAACAACACATCGAAATTTTAGGTTTACTATTCTATTGCTATTTAATTTCAGATTATCCATGGATATTCCAAGTTTAATGAGATAATTTTAAATCAATTTTTTTTCTCGCAGCTACATTGTCTAACTTTCAAGTCCACAAATGGAAGTGTTATTATCATTCTTATATTCATTCACTATATTATTTGTCATTATAATATTCGTTCACTATATTTTTATAATTATAATATTAATTCACAAGATTTTAAATATTACTATATGACACTGAATATATATTGGGAAAGGAGGGAGCATCAGGGTATCACTCAAGCTGGAATTGGACAATGGAGTGGTATGACAACCGGCGTCTAGGAGGGAACAAACAGTATCATTTTCTTTATCCTACCGATTCGATTGTGGTGCTGTGAATTCTACTCCAACAATTTCAGTGAGAGTGACGCGCCTTTCTTAACAAGCCATCCCGTAGAAAGCTTAATAAGCATTGCGAATTGGGTTATTCGATTTGTTGGATCGTATCGTTGGAAGGAGAATCTCATGTTCCCGCGGGTTTCGCGTAAGTGTCTCTGCTTACGGGTCCGCCTCACCGTTTTTGGCCCTTCATACAGCGTTACTGTGAATACAACCCGGCAACTCAATTTGATCTTGCTATTAAGTGGAGCTGCATACATGACAAGGTCTTAGAAGGGATGGTGGCTACCTTACATACATACATACCTCGAACACCAAATCGACGGAAAACATCATCGAGCCTCCGGGGGAGACAGCACCCCTAACGATAGATCCTGATTCGGATGGCAGCCCTTTTTTATGCTGACTGAAATGATGAGGATACACGGAAAACGTCAAGGAAGAGGACCAAAAAGAATCCGGAGGTTGGATGCAAGAAAACGGCGTTTTGCACACAAAGTAATTATGGACGATTGTGGCCGTAGGAAGGGGTGTGACACACTGGTTTCCAAAGATGAAAGAATCGAAATGAATAAATTCTTTTGGGACCTGGACGTGGCCGGCCAGATATGCTTCATGCTAGAGACAACCCAGTAATTGTTGAATAACGAAGTCGGTATCGTTTTACGAATCTTCGATAACCCAAATGCATAAACTATACCATGTATGGTTTGGATGATACCACGCGTAGAATATTAAGGAAAGAGCGTTATTAGGGCTTGTTTCGTATGGTGGGACTCATATTCGATTATTTTTAAGCTGGGACAAACTGGCCCAATGTTGTTTTCATGTTTCGTCAGAACAAACTACCCAGGTTTTTCATTAAAACGTAAAGAACAACGATAATTCGAACTATTAATAATCATAACTCAAAACCACCGAAAAGTCATATGGGATTGATATGCGTTTCACGGCAGTACAGTTTGAACAAAAACGAAAATAAGGGTTTTGGTTTTTCCCGCCTTAAAGTTTTGCTAAGAAGTTTTTTGGCGGTTTTTAAAGTATCGGCTGAATATTTTGGGGGATTGGCGGTTTTTGTTTTTTTTTTTAAAGTAAAATTGGGTTTTTATCTCACTGAACTCGAACTTCTTCCTAAGCTCTCAGGTGCGAGTACGAGGTCTTTCGCTGCGACTGAAATTTGAATAATAGTTTACTAGAAGCGTTTACTAGGTTCCGGTGAGTTAGTCGTTGTATCTACTAGGAATTCAGTCCAAACTCCAGTCGCATCCGAAATCTTTTAGGAAGTACGCATACGAGCAGCGCAGAGAGTCCGGCCTACCATCTTCAGTGGTGAAAAACGTGATGTCGCTTCAACCTCCCAAGAGACAATTATGTTATATTCACGAAAGGACAATTTGTTAAGGAGTATTTTCTCCATGAAATGGCCAATTCCGGGAAACGTTTACCATTGCAGTGAGTATTGAGCTATCAAATCTAATATATTTTGGTTGACTCCAATATGTCTTCGATTTTGACGTTCTGGTGCATATGCGATTCGACGTTTTGGTTGCTTCGATGTGTTCACAAACATGCATGTGTCATAATGTGCCTCAGCAAAAGCCAATTGGGCTGCCTGGGGCTGGGGGTGCGACACATCTAATGGCCCAAACACAATCATAACGGAACCTGAACGGCAACGGCAAACGACAAAGCCTGATCTGATTAAGCCTGCTTGTCGGAAAGAACACAGGCTAGATCCAAGCCGATTCTAATTGGACATATCGAAGTCATTTGCAACAATTGTCAAACTTGCCGTTCCGTTTCTGTTATCATTGTGTTTGGGCGGTAAATGCTGATTCAAGATGATCGATAAATCCCACGCTAGTGAATCAATCTTTGAAAAAAGTTGTTTCACCTTGTAAATCTGAATCCATCAACTTGCATTGCGCTCCATCTTTTTGCAGTAAATATTTAAATTCTTCCTCAATCTTCTTTCTATCTACTAAGCGTGCACAGAGTGCACAGAAGCAAAACAAAAAACTTCCTGCATCTGAGATAGAGTCACATCTCTAGGCCTGAGTCAATAGCGACCAGAAAGCACGCACGATGTGCTTCTAATCAACAGCACGTCCATATCTGGTCCACGCTGACTGCCAAGGATCTTTTGAAAGAACCTAGAAAAGCAGCACGAAAAGAAGTCACTGAGGTCACTGTGATGGCACTTGTGTCACGGTCAGGATCACAAACTGAAGCGAATTTACGATCTCGACACCATCGATGACCATCTGAAAGAGATCTAAAAACTGACCAACGTTGATGTTGTTTCGTATTTACGTGAAAATCAGTCGAAGGACGAGCTGACCTTGGCACTTGTAAAAGATGCAACCATCCATAAGTTGCAGGAAAGCAGAAAGGTTGTTCCGTTGGATTCGATTATACTGAAGGTAGACGAGAAAGCGATCGTGCGCCTCCACTGGTTCTACAGCACGGAACGAAGGTTGGAGAAGGATGCCAAGTTACGCCAGCAATATGTAGAGTTCATGGATGAATACCTGACATTGCAACACATGAAGGAGGGTTCCAGAGCATCCAAGCGAAGGTATCAAGCGGTGCTATCTTCCACATCATCCCAAGGTGCGAGTCGTGTTCGACGCGTCCTGCAAGACCTCGACCGGTATATCATTAAAAATGCTTAATTAAATGGACCGGTAATTCAGGAGGACGAACTCGACAGATCATGTTGCTGGCAAACGTGGAGAAAATGTTTCGTCAAATCTGGACATGCCTAGAGGATCGGCAACTTCTATGTGCTGGCGTTCTTCACCCTCGGACGAGATCAAAACCTACGAACTAGCTACGGTCACATACATAACCAAGCCAGCGCCATTCCTGGCTCCGAGAACTCTACAGCAACTTGCCACCGACGAAGGACATCGGTTTCCATTGGCTGCAGTTGCTGTAAAGAAGGACACCTACATGGACGATGTAATCACCGGAGCAGACAGCGTGGAGGAGGCAGGAAGATTATGCGACGAACTACAAAATCTAATGCAAGCTGGATGTTTTCCTCTCCGTAAGTGGGCATCCAATTGCTCACGTGTCTTAGAAAGAGTTCCATTGGAAAACTTGACCATTTCCTATACCGAAAAGATCAATCTTGATTCACATCCATCGGTCACAACCTTTGGCTTGGTATGAATACCTGGAACAGACAAGCATAAGTTCTACACCGAGTCCAATATATTCTCATACAAAATAAAACTCTATTTATTTCAAATCGATAATCCAGATTTTATTGATAACTTTACCCATTATATTGCAATATACATAATACTGATCAACTACAGCATATGTTTTGGAATAACACCGCCTTTAACCTTCTTGACCTGCTCCAGACGTTTTTCGAAACCGTCACAGGCGCACGCACGACTTCCATCGGCATTTCGTCCCAAATTCGTTTGATTACGGTTTTGAATTGGTTCATATTAGACGCCCTGTGGTCATGTACCTTCGCCAGCATGTATGACCATAAGAAATAATCCAAGGGATTCAGATCTGGTGAACTGGGAGGATATTCATTCTTGTCCAAAAAGTCGGTCAAATTTTCTCGGCACCAGCCCTGAACGAGATTTGCAGTATGCGATGGCGCTCCATCCTGCTGAAACACATAGTGATCATCTCCAAACACCTCTTGTACATATGGCTTGACAACTTTCTCCAAAACTTCCGTTTTATAATATACGTGGTAATTTGCCTCGCTTGCAAATTCCTCCCCAAACCATCACTGACGCAGCACTTTGGAACCGTGGAATATTCCTATCACTCTCTGGAACAGTTCTCGGAGAGAGAGCCCACAATCTGTCGTTCTGGACATTGTGGGATTGTTGCAAGACGAATAACTTTCGCCGGAAAAGATAAATACTTCCCCACCGTGCCGCGACAAAAGCAGACTTGCTCTTTCGAGTCGTTTCTGCTTGGAAGGTTCCGAAACTCCGTGAACCTTACGTTTCTTGAAAGCTTGGAATCCGAGATCATTTTGCAGTATATTGTGCATTGAAGATCTCGAAACATTCAGATCTGCGGCCATTTTACGTACAGAGCGCAGTGATTTTCGTCTAATCCGTTCCCTAACCACTTTAACAACTCGTGCAGTCCGCACCATTCGAGTACGACCGGATCTCTTCCGGTCATCCAACGAGCAGGTGTCACGGTACCTTCGGATGGTTCGGTACACAAAATCCCGCTTTACTCCGAGGTTTTTTCAAATTTCTGAAAATAGCGCCCGGGCGCTTACCTTTCAAAAACTTTTTTACCACCACAGCACGGAACTCCTTCATCGCTGGTAAAAGATAAACACCGAATGAAAACAATCGGACATAACCTAAAAGCGTTTGTTTAAACATAGTGCAAAACTACACCAACACATACGTGAAGCATGTTCAGTAGTTGCACGACACCAATGCAAGGAGAAAGTGTATGAGAATATATTGGACACGGTGTAATTCCAAGTTCCACAGATGGATTCTGTAGAACTACTGACGAAACGGAAGATTTTTTCTACGATTGCTACACTATTTGATCCCATTGGACTCGTTGGAGCTGGTAGTTGAAGCGAAGATTTTTATGCAACAGTTATGGACAATAAAAGGTGGTCAACGACTGGATTGGGACCAATGAATACCGTCAAAGATGGGCGAGGAGTGGTTCCAGTTCTACAAACATCTACAACAGGCTGCAGGAGATTAAGGTCGAACATTGCGTTTTAATTTCATCTACAATTTCTGTTGAGGCTAACTGCTTTTCGGATGCTTCGATGAAGGCCTACGGCGCATATTTCTACTTTCGACGCCAGGATGCTGCAGGAAATATTCTTGTCCGGTTGGTGGCGTCTCGTTCTAAGGTAGCTCCTTTAAAAATGCAGTCCCTACCACGGCTGGAACTATGTGGAGCACATCTAGCAACGCAACTTTGCCAAAAGGTGTGTGAAGCAATCCGTTTCCAAGGTCAAACCTATTTTTGGACAGACTCAACGTGCGTTCTACGTTGGATCACTGCAACTCCGGCGACGTGGACGAACTTTGTGGCCAACAGAGTGTCCAAAATCTAAGGTCTTTCGGATTGTTGTCACTGAGGACATGTCAGGGGAACGGAAAACCCAGCCGATTTGATTTCTCGTAGTGTAAATGCAGCTAACATAATCGGTAACGACTTATGATGGTCGGGACCGTCTTGGCTGCAGAAGTTTCCAGAGCAATGTCAGTTACAAAGTGTTGAAAGGGACGAAGATGGGGAAGAAGTCCGACGTCGGTGCACCATTGTCAATGCCACATCAGCCTGCGATGAATTCAACCAACGGTACATTTCAATGTTTGACTCGTACGATAATCTGGGGCCGTATTGCGGATCTCGAAACGAAGAACTTTTTCTCACAAGCGTTCGTTCAAAAAGTCGTTCGTTTTGAGCTACATAATGCCACCCCTGATCAGACGCACTGTCTATTGGTTGAGAGTGATGGAACACTGCATTTTTAACAATCGCTGAAAGGAAGAGAGCCGAACAAGTGCTTATTCGGCGAGTCCAAATGGAGTCGTTTCCTGAAGAGTGGAAGGCGTTATCTAAGGGATAAGCCGTGTCCGCTAGATTGCCCTTAAGATGGTTTAATCCGTTTATTTCTAATGAAGATGGAGTTATGTGTATTGGAGGGAGATTAAACAAATCCCAGGAGCCCGAAGAGAAGAAACATCCGCCAATTTTTCCTGCTTGTCACACTTTCACCAGGAAATTACTTCAGCTCTATCACGAAAGACTCTTGCACGCCGGACCTCAATTGCTGCTAGCAACTGTGAGGCTCAATTGCTGGCCTTTAGGGGGCAGGACACTTGCACGTCAGCTGGTTTATAAGTGTCTAAGATGCTATCGATCAAGGCCGTCAACGATTCAACAATTTATGGGCTATTATCCATCAGCGGGGGTGACTGTTTCGAGACCATTTTCTCGCGTTGGGGTTGACTACTTTGGCCCAGTATAAGTGAGACCCGGTCCAAGACGAGCCGTTAAGGCGTACGCCGCCCTGTTTGTTCGTTTTTTCACCAAGGCTATCCACATGGAGTTGGTGACAGATTTGTCTACAAACCGCTTGATGCAGGCATTGAAACGGTTTATTGCACGCCGTGGTAAACCGAACGACATTTTCTCCGATAACGGTATCAATTTTGTTGGAGCGAGGAATCAGCTTACCGAATTGTTGGGTTAGCTGAAGGCTCGAGAGTATCGAGATAAGATTTCGAAGCAATGCAATTCAGAGGGCATACAGAGGCATTTTAGCCCCCAGTGCACCTCATTTCGGTGGCCTCTGGGAGGCGGCGGTGCGTTCCGCGAAGGAGCATTTACTGAAGGTGCTTGGCGAAAATGTTCTGACCTGTGAGGATATGAACACTCTCATTGTTGAAGGTTGCCTAAATTCGCGACCATTGACTCAATTAACCGAAAACCCTGAAGATTTCGCGCCGCTCACACCTGCTCATTTTCTTATCGGATCCTCTCTTCAACACCTGTCCGAGCCAGATTATACAGACATGCCCGTAAACCGTTTGAAGCAATGGCACAATGTGCAACAAAAATTCCAACACTTTTGGAAACGCTGGACGAGGCTCAACTGCACGGTAAGATGAAAAGGTGGAATCCTCCCGTAAAGATTTAAGTTGGGAGGCTAGTTGTCATCCAAGGTGATAATCAACCCCCTTTGCGATGGAAAATGGCTAGGATTCACCAACTTTACCCTGGTGATGATGGGTTTGTTAGGGTGGTCACCCTGAAGACTAGCAATGGCTAATTGAAGCGTCCGGTGGAGAGAATATGTTTACTACCCTTACCTGTCCAAGACGATGAAAATCAAAATTGAGCTCCTACACGGTTACCTCGCTGAGCAGAACAGCTGGTCGAAGAGTGTTTTTTTTTTTTCAGAAATCGCCGCTATTTCAGGATGGGCGAGCAAGTTAACGACGGATACCATGCCTTGCTACGCCTATGAGATCGGCTACCTGCTATCTGCTTACGAGTATGACCGATGAGGAAAAGCTGAGAGTAACGATGGTTCAGGGAGAAAGTTCGGAACGATGACGTCAGAATGGATGTTTCGGCTGTCGGAGTTGAGATCTGGGGTCGTGTAGTAGGCATAGTGGGTGGCATAGAATAAGTGAGATGCCTTTTACACCTCGGTCGATCGGTTGACCACATTCTGTTTAGTGTTAGTATTTAAAAGTTTAAGTTTTAAATAAATGTGAACTTTTGTTACCATAAGCTGTCGATGTTTGTTTGTTGTGATTTTTGCGCCATTAACTGTTTTTTCGTGTACGGGTTATCGTAAATCTATTTTTTCGGTTGTGCCCGCTTGCATGAATGCGTCGGTGATCAGTAATTGGTGAAGTTTACCGTGAAAACCTTCGTTAATGTGTATTTTTCGCATTGTGAAATTCGATGAAGTGGAACTAATTTCGTTCGGCTCGGACATCTTGTGTTGGACCGCTCACAATTACACGCACTGCTATTTCACCTCCGTCGCTCGAACGGCAACCCATTAATAGGCGATTTAAAGCAATAGGGCATTACATACGACGTGCAACAGTTGATGTGGAATATTTTGTGTGGCCTAGTGCTAACGTGCTCTCCACCGCATCATATCGAATTCTGCCTGTGATCACTGTGCGAAGCCAATAAAAGGTGAGGAGGATTCTGTCACCTGCATGGCCTTCTGCGAGTGGATGGTTCATCTGAATTGTACTGGCAAGAAGACAACGAAGCTGAACAAGCCATTCGTCAAAATCGTCCATGAAAACCCAAACCTTTTGTGGATGTGCGACGAGGGCGTGAAATTAATGAAGATGGCTCGATTCAAAACTTCTGTCTCTTCGTTCGGTTAAGCAATTAAAGCAATTACCGAAAAACAAGACTGACTGAACAACGTCAACAAATAGCCCAGTTGTCAAGACGAATGACACCTGTTGGGTTACCGGACCCTGACCAACACCGATTGGGGTGTAATTTTTTGCACTGCCAGTGGGGTGGAATATTTTGGGCTTCTCCGTAAGTGGACTGTATTTTACTTGACTTGGGGGCTTCTTTTGGTAGTTCCATTCAACCATTTTCACACATCACATTACACATTCGTACAACTATCACGCAGCACACATATTTCGTCCGCAACACACATTTTAGTTACATATTTACATTCTACAAACTACTACTGTACAACACTTAACACAGAACATTGTTTCCCATTGTGGCTCTGCTCCCATCCATCCTTCTCGAGAGTCAGAGCCGACACGACTATCGCACAGCAGATCGTCCACTCTCTAGTAACCAGATGATCCCTGCTGTAACGTCACCGATAACGATCGCCTGTGATGGCTGTCGCTATCGGTCGAAGTGATAGGGAGAATACCGTCTCGAATCGGTGGAACGGTCGTAAGAGAGAAATCCCTCTCGTTCGGCAGTGGCGTAGCAAGGGTAGGGTGATGTTACTCCCGAACAACACCATTAACACCGATGGTGCAAGGACCTAGTGTGATTTCTAGTCAACCAACTCCGAAAAGGCGCCGCGACGAAGAGCTGGCCATCAATAAGCCGCTTCTTGGCGGTACTAGGATCGTGGCCGACACTGACGTGATAACCGACCCTGTTGAGCTGTCTTGGGTGAATCTTTCTCGTATCCACCCGAGTGTCCAACCGGAAGCGGTCGAAAGACTAGTGAAAGATTGTTTAGAGGGCATTGACACAATCAAAGCCGTTCCGCTCGTAAAACGAGGGGCCGATATGACTCGCATGAGTTTTATTTCATACAAAATTGGGATGGGTCCTAAGTTCCGTGAAATGGCATTGAATGCGGAAACCTGGCCGAAAGGATTATTGTTTCGTGAGTTCGAGGATTATACCTCAAAAAACTTATGGAAGCCTCAAACGCATACACCTACCATTCGGATTTCTCGCGAAGCAGAAGAGTCTGCAATTTCGACACCTGTGAAATGGATCTCCATTAACCCCAAAGCGAATGTCATACAGTAATCAGCGCCGCAACACACTCTGCTCCAGTTTGCCAGAACACACTATCTGTCGCCCCATGGGGGACCCCGGGCCGTTCGACCCAGTCGCGCCAACTGTTTTCCGCCAACATCATCGCCCTGTTTCCTGCCATCAGAGACGTTCTGGCCCTGCGGTCGAGTCTGGTGTAGGGGTCTCCCTACAACCACTCTCAGGCAAGTGCGATAAAATTTCCACATCTTCGCTTCCTGAATTTCATCCCGTTTCCAGCGGTGGGTCATAAATGAAAGTATCGAGTCGTCACCCATCCGGACAACAAAACATGCAGACAACGGAACGCACGTCACAGCTTGATGGAAGCCTCCAAGCCCACAGTCGAGATCCGCTGCTCTTCTGCTGACTGTTCCAGCCTTCCAAGCCGTTTCGTTCCTGTGTTCGGAGCTGGTGAGGGGTCTTCCAACTTGCTATCCCAGGCAAGTACGATCAAACTTCCACTTCTTCGCTTCGAGAATTCCATCCCGTTTCCAGTGGTGGATCAGTGCAATCATCGAGTCATCGCCAGTCCGGTCCTCAAAACATGCATACAACGGAACGCACGTCACCCCCGGTCGTGCCACTCATTCATCTGTTCCCGTCAGCGAACCAACAGCTTTACGCGCTGTGGCCAATCCAGATTCAACTTCTTTTTGTCCAGGTAATGCTATAATTAGTATATGTCCAGCCGAAGTCATGAATGGTACTGCACGTCAATCAAGGAGCTCCAATTTTCAGATCGATTCGTCGCATCTTTCAAATTCAGCTACACCCGCTTGCAACAACCCGGCTGCAGATGGCGCTCATCAATTAACGGTGTACTACCAGAAGTTCGGGGCTTACGCACAAAAATTGATGAAGATTTCGTAGCTGTTTCGTCTTGTCACTATGACGTCATAGTTCTTACGGAAACGTGGCTTGAATTTTCTCAGCCCAGCTTTTTGAAGAGTCATACACCGTGTACAGAACGGATCGAAACCATTCAAATAGTCATAAATCACGTGGAGGGGGAGTGTTCGCTGTCTCAACTAATTTCAACGGCTATGTCGATCCCACCCAGTGAATGTTTCATTGGAACAGCTGTGGGTAAGGTTAAAGATGCGTCGCTGTTCTATCAGTATTGGTGTTATATATCTACCACCCGATCGCAAGAATGATTTACTCAGCGCGAATCACCATATCGAGTCCATTGAAGCAATTCATACAAATCTGGGAAATAATGATCATGCTATTTTGCTCGGTGACTATAATCAATCGGGTCTTGTTTGGAACACACCTAGTAATGATCGTCCTTCCGTAGATGTATTGCAATCAAATATCTCTGCTGCTTGCCGCTTTCTCTTCTTGATTCCAATCATCCCGCTTTTGTAGTAACGGCAACTCTCTCACAGCCAATTGTATTTGGAAGCATTCCGGATGACCGAGGGCTTGATTTCCGTCGTGCCGATTTTGAAGGATTAATAGAAGCACTCCGTCAAACTGAATGGCACATCCTAGAAACCACGGAAGACATTCATGTTGCTGTGGAATACTTTACCAACGTGTTGAAGACTTACTTGGTTGATTTTGTGCCACTGCGTAGGCCGTCTCCTAACCCACCTTGGGGGAATGCACATTTACGACAGCTTAAACGCCTAAGATCGAAAGCACTACGAACCTACTGTCAGTCTCCTTGCCTTTTCGCCAAGCATAATTTCGCACGTGCAAGTAATACTTATCGCACGTATAACCGTTTCCTGTCCAAGCGCTACTGTATACGCACTCAGGAAAAACTTCGCCGACAGCCACGACATTTTTTGGAAGTTTGTTAACACTAAACGGAAGGAGAATGGATTGCCCGTTGAGATGTTTCTGGGTAACGAAGTCGCCACATCCGCATCGGAAAAGTGCAATTTATTTGCAACTCACTTCAGACGTTCCTTTTCTGATTCTCCTTCGTCTATACATCAAAGTGCAGACGCTTGTAGAGACACACCTAGTGACATATGCTTCCTAAGTAGCTTTGAGATCACGACCCATCAAGTAAACGCTGCAATAAATAAATTGAAAGACTCTGCATCCAGTCCTGATGGCATACCGTCATGTATCCTTAAAAAATGCAGCGGAGAGTTGATTTCTCCTCTCGTGAATCTTTTCAACATTTCATTACGGCAGCATGTATGTCCTGAAAGTTGGAAGACGTCAGTCATGTTCCCTGTGTTTAAAAAAGGAGATCGACAGAACATCGAAAATTTCAGAGGCATAACTTCGTTGTGTGCTTGTTCAAAGGTTTTTGAAATCATAATAAACGAGGTAAGAATTACATCTCAACGGATCAGCATGGTTTCTCTCCCAAGAGATCAACCTCGACAAATCTCATCAAATTTGCCTCGTTTTGCATACGCAACATTGATGCTGGTGCACAGATCGACACTGCCTACACTGATTTCAAATCTGCTTTTGATCGAGTTGACCATGGGATACTACTTGAACGCCTGCGAAGAATTGGTATCTCTGCGGACCTTGTCAACTGGTTTGAATCATACCTTAAAAACCGTAGGCCCACCGTTAAAATAGGATTAGAGTCTTCGGGGGCATTCTCAAATTCATCTGGCGTACCACAAGGGAGCAATCTTGGCCCTTTGTTATTCTCACTCTTCATTAACGAGCTTTCTACCGTACTACCATATGGTTGCCGTGTGTTTTACGCTGATGACGTCAAAATCTACATGGTGATCAAAACTATCCAAGACTGCTATGCTTTGCAACTGTTGTTGGATCGGTTTGCTGATTTGTTGCACCCGAAACATGCTGACGTTAAGCATCCACAAATGCAAGATCATTTCGTTTCATCGCAAGCTCAATCCGATCACGCACAATTATACAATGGCGTCACTCTGGATTCGGCACTAACCTATCGATTGCATTACGACGATATTATCAGCAAAGCGAATCGACAGCTGGGTTTCATTTTTAAAATATCTAGTGAATTTAAAGATCTTCTCTGCCTTCGGTCTTTATACTGTGCTCTGGTGCGATCGATTATGGAATCCAACTTCGTTGTGTGGTGCCCATACCAGGCAACATGGATAGCTAGGATCGAAGCAATTCAAAGAAGATGAGATATCCCCCGCGTCGCCTACCGTGGCGTGACCCGTTGAACCTTCCACGATACGAAGATAGATGCAGATTGCTGGGAGTACAGACATTGGACCAAAGACGGAATATTGTGCAAGCTGTTTTAGTTGCCAATACACTTACATTTGGAATTGACTCACCGGAGCTATTAAGTCAGCTCAACCTCTACGCTTCTGAACGAATGCTTTGCCAACGGGACTTCTTGCTGCTTGAACCCCGTAATTCATCATATGGACTTCATGACCCTGTCCGCTTCATGTGAGCTAGGTTCAACGTTGTCTATTTTCTATTCGACTTCAATTGTACTCTGGCAACATTCAAGCGCAGACTGACAGAATGGCATGGATAGTACGAGAAGGATAGATTAATGAGCATGTTTTTGTTCCTCCAATTGATTGACGACGAGGACTGCTCCGAACTATGGTTGTTTCTTATTTTATACTTTGACCATACTCTACGTTTGCAATCTTGTTTATTTTAATTATGTTTATGAACAGGCAATTAAGCAATGTTTTGTATTGTATTGTATTTTACTGTTTTGTATTGCAAAAGATATGGGTTTTTTACGCCGAATTAAAAACGGCTTTTACCCGTCATAAACAAATTCATTAAGACCAGCTTAGGTCAGATGGAATAATGATATATATAAATAATAAATAATAAATAAACTGTGGTGGATCGTTTCTCTAAAAATAAAGTATGTTAAACTTGTACGTCGCGTGTGATAATCATTGGCAAGGAAAGAACGCGATTGTACTGGAAACTCGCCCGTGTCGGGACTGTAATCCCTCCATACAGTCCACAATCACCATCACCATATCGCACAGGAACGGCGATCGGATTATTCTAGCGGTATCAGGACCATCTCGGTTGGTAGGCTTGGTATACACCCCGACAGATAGTGTGTGGATGGTGAATGTAATCCCTCTTTAAAATCCAACGTATTTTGCCTGATATGCGTAGTCGATCCCTTTCTACACACCGTCACTATGTGACGCATCCCTGCCGCTCGCATCTCGTCCGCATTGAGGTTTCGTCCAACCCTGCATTCTCCAACTCAATCACGCAGCGCGATAGCTCGTGCAACCAATGTACAATTTCGACCACCAAGATCTACGTTGACGATTTCGGAATCTTATGCCAGACAGAGCGTGATGAAGAGGACATCGTCAAGCATCTACACCACCTGAAGATCTTTTTACGAATTCAGTCTATCAACGATTGTCACCTCCTACAACAGCAGCTACAAATCTTTGCTCACTGGTGCAGCCTCAATCGCATGGTGGTTAATCCGGAGAAGTGTTCGGTGATCACTTTCTCTAGAAAAAAAGGAGCCGATTCTCTTCGACTATAAGCTTCAAGGCACGGTAATCAAACGTGCGACTTACGTCAAAGATTTAGGAGTTATTCTGGATTCTCAGTTGACGTACAAGCTTCACATCTCGTACATCGTGGACAAGGCATCAAGAGCTCTAGGCTTCATTTTTCGGATGGCTAAAGACTTCTCCGATATGTACTGCTTGAAGTCCCTTTATTGCTCCTTGGTGCGATCGATTCTGGAGTATTGCTCTGCCGTCTGGAATCCGAGCTATATTAATGGCGGGAAAATGCTGACTAAATAAATAAATAAATAAATAATTAACCACCATCGGCAGCATAAACACACATTGCGTTAATCCAGAAAATGTAGGGTATGTAGACTAGGACGGCGACACTAGAGACCGTAAGTCAACAATAGGCTACTTGATCCCCGTGGCCGGTATGGTTATTCCGTCGAGGAGGAGTGTTGTCAAAGTTTGTCTTTTATCGAGATCAGACTTTTTTTTCTAGAGAAAAAAATATATTACTACTACTATCTACCACTGATATAGTAGTAGAATAGCCTTCCTTCTTATCCTTTAAACCACCGAAGATAGAATGCGCTGCAATCTTGGAGGAAATAATTTTAAACAGCGAAACAACATGATGCTGAGATTGCCTCTACACCAAAGCAAGTGTAGCATGAACGATGTCATCGGTAGATTACAACGAGTATTCAATCGAGTCTCCCCTGTGCTCGACTTTTACCGGTCAAGACAGATGCTGCGGCGGGGTTGTCGTTGCTATACTTTCTCCACTACCTCTGACTGGCAATGAACGGGTAGGTTTACGTAGCTATTCAAAGCGCAAATAATCGGTGCGCTGTGCAAAATTTCGCGGACAGACTATACTGATCGGTGCTAGTTTTGCACAGGCTGCTTTAATACGATACGGTACCTCAGATCATACAAGACCAGTGCTGTCTACCCTCGAAATACCTCAAGGCAAACGCAACAAGGACGTTTCTTTCGAAACACGCGCACTCAATTTCAGAAATAAAAACATGTTTTACTTCTCAAATTCTCAAATAACATACTGACCCAACTTAATCATAGAGCCTCCCTGGTCCTGGCGGCAGAATAGCTGAGTTAAAATATACATACCCACACACACACTTACTGTGGCACGCTCGGTGGTGGACCATATCGCGCTGCCAACCTTTGGGCCCACTGCTCCGGATGATGAACCTTTTTGTGGGTATACATATTCGAGCTAGAATTACACATTCTCGGACAGAATTCGCATTTGTACAAAACAATGCCGGCGTGGTTTGCTTCGTGTTCCTGTGGAAGAGAATCGAAAATTAAACCATTTGTTTGCAAGTTTTTGTATGCAAACCTTCAGTCGCAGCTCTCGGGAAAACTCCTTTCCGCAGTAAGTGCACGGATATTTGGGCTGATCGGTGTGCCTTAGTTTTTGGTGAGTCTTGAGTGCTATATCATTGACTGCCGTGTGATCGCATTGGTCGCACTTGACCGGCTGTGCCACTCCGCAGCGCCGACGATGTTTGATGAAGCTCTTTCGGTTGGAATACCATCGTTTGCAGTTTGTACATTGTTCCATCATTTTGGCCAAACCCTCCGGCGTGTGCGACAGCCGATGACGTTCCAATACAGACCGATGGGAGAAACCTTTGGCACAGACATCGCAAACCCAGGCACTTGCCTCACCATGTAGAGACTGCATATGGGCCCGGAGTTGTGAAGCGGTTGATAGCGCCCTGTCGCATTGCTGGCATTGGAACACCTTTCGTTCTTGCTCGACATGGCGTTGAATGTGTTGCTTGAGTAAATATTCCTTCATGAATTTGTTTCCGCAAATGTCGCACTTGAATGGTCGTTCCGATGCCGGTGTATGCATCCACCATTTATGATGCCGCAGTGCACTACTATCAGGGAACCTCTTCTTACAGACGTCACATTCAAAAGCGTCCGGTTTCAAATGGATTAAGCAGTGCTCGTAAAGACGGGACCGTCGACTAAATCGACGCTCACAGCAGATGATTGTCATCATTTTCATGCCGTGAGCTTCTCGGCCATGTTTCTTAAGTAGCTGGAATGTATCGGCCACAACATCACACGAGGAACAGTTCAGAGTAAGAACCTTGTGAATAATTTCCTCCTCTTTGGCAATGGACTCTGGCGTTCCTTTGACTTTTGATTCC
This sequence comes from Aedes koreicus, assembly GCA_024533555.2. Taxonomy (NCBI): domain Eukaryota; kingdom Metazoa; phylum Arthropoda; class Insecta; order Diptera; family Culicidae; genus Aedes; species Aedes koreicus. The sequence goes on from JAHHFK020003051.1 coordinate 594,919, forward strand.
GATTCCGACTGATCCGAATCGTTAGATGCATCATCTTCAACAACCGGCTTTGGTACCGCCGACGGTGTTTGATGCTGCATCTCGTTGTGGCTGTTCAGGTTGATAGCACTGATAAAGTATCGATCACATACTGCACAATAGTGATCCTTTTGCTGAACCTGAAAATGCCAGTTGATGTGAATTCTTAGCAGCTCCTCATCGGCAAATGCCTTTAAACAGAGATCACATTTGAACTGCTTCTGATCTTCCGGTGTATGAATCAAGAACAAATGCTTGGCTAGTCCTTTTTCGCTTCGGAAATATTTATTACACTCAATACAGCGCTTCGTACTTTTCTTTAAACTCGGACGCTTTTTGAAATGTTGTCCCAACCCGCGACGGCTGGTATATTTACGACCGCAGCACATAACGAATGATGGGGTTTTATGTACTTCGCGAAAATGTTTACTCAGGCGATAAAATGTTGGAAACGGGTCGATATTTTCTGCCTTAGCATCAATACATAACTTGCAGCTAAACGTAAACATGTGATGTCTTCTTATTTCTGCTAAATCGTGCGACTTTCGGGTGGCCTTTCGCTTTGCCAGCGGTATTTCAGACTCTGACTCGGAACCTTTCTTATCTTTGGGCACCACATAATCTTCGTCTTCATCTTCATCGTCGTCGTCTTCTTCATCCTCATCGCTAGAAGAGTCGAAAACATCCTCCGCGTGTTCCACCTTGCACAATGCTTCGGCAAAAACCTCACTGAAAACAGTACGAGTACTTTCAAATCTAGTGCCCACACAGTCTTAAAAAAATAACACCCACCTATTGAGTTGATCTTTCTCATCCTCTATTTTCCCTGTTGTATCGTCTTCGGCTTCGTCGGGCAATTCTTTCTTAACCACCAACAATTCAATAGTATGCATTTTCTCAACGTCGCAATAAAATCGATGGAAGTCATCAATCCTCTCCCAACAAGTTGTGCATACCATTTTGTTGTAAAACTGGTCCTTCTACAAGTAAAATAAAATTTTTTTAGCTTTCCCTCGAACCCATTACAACTCCGCGTCAACTAACGGTAAACCAAAAGTGTTTGGCAAAGATCGCCTGCAAATCTTCACCGCTGACACCGTCCTGTTCGGTGATGCGAATAAAGTTGTCCGTTCGGCGAAAGCACGTAAAGCACTGCTCCGGTTCCGTGGAAGCCATCGCGTGTTATTTACGAATTGAAACGATGGCCAATTCGACTGAAATCTATCGAAATTTGAGAAATTTTCGCTCAGCTCGAGAAAACAGAAACACTGCCCACTTTTCTTGTTTGGATAATTTGACAGATGTATGGTCCAGTGCTAACAAAAGGAACGAAATGGAGCACACGACCAAGGATTTTATATAAATGAGGTATCAGGTCATCAGACAGCTTGCTGTGTTGGATGCAAAGAAATAGCGTTTGAAAATTTAAATTGCATATATACATTCATTTAAAAACAGGGACTGGATAGTTCAGATGAAAATGGTAATAGTTTTTGGCTCAGGAATTACCAGCACGTCGTACCCAAGCTTAATGTATCACCCCTAAAACATAGCTCACAACGAACAACCCACCAAACTTAAGTAATTCATGATAAGGGCCCAACAGCCAAATGTAAACAATCCCTGATACAAAAATACCTTAAACGAACGATATCACAAATACTCCAACCATTTCTTTAATGGTTTGGATGATACCCCAAATAGGTCGTTAAGAAAAATAACCATACGCAATTTATTAGGGATGCCATTAAGCGTTGAACTCTCATAAATCACAAGACTCCTATAATATCCAATTGAAGCATATGGCAGAGTAAACATTTCTCTACCTGATGCTGTTTTAAAGTCTCGAGAATGTTTTGAGGTTCGCAAGAAACCTCGCAAGAAACATCATTGTTTACTATAGAGGAATACAACTTGAAAAAAGAAGAAGACACCTAGTGGTGATAAATCTGACAGCTCCCATGTTAAAGTATAGGACGAAAATTTTAAAATGCTTCTAGAAAATTAAAATGAAATTTTAATAAAAAGCGGTTTGTTGTATGATGTAAGAAAAATCAAAAACTGCACAAAAGGGACATTATTTTAATTTTATTTTTATTCTTCTGAAAATGTATTTATTGAGTAATTTTGTATTTTTCTTACATCATACAACAAACCGCTTTTAATTTGAATTTCATTTGAATTTTCTAGAAGCATTTTAAAAGTTTCGTCCTATACATTAACATGGGAGCTGTCAGATTTATCACCCCTCGGTGTCTTCTTCTTTTTTCAACCTGAATTCGTTCATTGTCTTTTAGGTGTTACTCTAGTTACTCGAGAAATATTCAGTCAAAATATCACAGCGAATCAAAATAAAGATTCTTGTACCGTAAAGCACAAGAATGTAATGCAATGTGAAAGGTGCAAGGTATACTTGGGACCAGGGACCTGGCAACCCTATCCTATTTACAAGCGTTTGACAGTATGCAACATACCGTCTGACGTAGGAACTACGGGTAGGAACGCCAGCATTGTTTACAAACAATGCATTTTTTGACATTTGATCGTTAGAGATGTTGGCTACAGGAAAATCGCTGTCCGCCAGGTCCCTGCTTGGGACCAATGGGGCGGCCAGCAGTGAGCCAATTTTAAATCGCTTGTTTCCTATTGACTATTGGCTGTATGGTTTGGAAGAAAATATACATTGATTTTGGCTCAGAAAGTACCAGAGCATCGGTCCCAACCTAAATGAATCACAACTCAAAACAACTCCCGACGAATAACATCTCAAATATTCTGTCAATACAACACAGCTAATGAAAATAAAAATAAAGATTCTAATAACACGAAGCGAAATAATGGGGTACTCTACACAGAAAAAAATCTTGTAGTAAAAACTACTATTTTACTCGACTATGCCTATCTTTAAAACCTACCATGAAATTTCAGTCAAATTTACTACGGTTATGGTAAAACCAATAATCAATGTGCAACTAGCGATTTTAAATTGGTTCACTGTTGTAGAACCCTTAGTTCCGAAGTACACCTTGCAATCTGCACCTTGCCATGTCCTCTTGCGCTTTTCAGTACCTCTTGGTACAAGTATCTTTGTCATTATTTTGATTCGCTATGTTATTTTGACAGAATATTTGAGAGTGTATTGGTGTGAGTTACGGTCTTAGGGGTGAATCATTAAGCTTGGGACCGGTGTGCTAGTACTTCCTGAGCCAAAAAATATTCGTTTTCTTCATGACTATCCACCCGCTGGTAAACCCGCACAATCACAAACCATTCCTGGACCATTTCCCTTATTGTTGACGACCGTTTCCGTTATTGTTACGAAATTTACCCTTATAGTTGACGACTATAAACTAACAATCTCCTATATAGTTTTAACAATATGTCAGATGGTAAAAGGCCAAATAACAATATGCTGAATAGGCGGTTAAGTTAGGTTACCATAAAAAAATGGCAATTTTCACGAACAAAATTTTTGCTGTACAGTATGCCAAAAAGTTGGTATATAATCCAGACCAAATGCAGACAATAAAAAACCTTTCAATGACAATATGGCATACATTAACACTATGAGTAAATGTAGAGGTTGTATGGTGAAAATGAGATTAAACTATTTTTTTTTTTTTTATTTCTTTATTATCGTGGCTTTCAGCCTCCTGGTCTGGTTCGCCACTTGAGATTAAACTATTCGATAACAATAACATAAAATGTTATAATATATCTTACATTCGAAATATAGTTTTGACTATATAGCAAATAGTTTTTCCTTATGCGGGAAACCTTCAACATTTGTGGTATATTTGACAGACCTCATATTGATATCAACCGCACCATGGTCGATCTAATCGCAGGCATGGTAAAATCAAACGCATTTAAAGTCAGGTGAAAATTGTTGGTGTTTGCACTTAATTTAACCCTCGAAATGGTAGTTTCTACTGCGGTTTTTTTTTGCGTGTGAGAAAAATTTCAAATCTCTATAGAATCTTCTATAGAATCTATATTCTATATTCTTCTATAGAATCTTCTATCTTCTATAGAATTTATTGATAGCCGGAATTCCCTTTACTGACTCCGTATAACGTCTATGGAGAAATCCCTCTTAACTTCTTCCTACCCATAGTTTTCCCATTGGGTCTGTTTACAAGGATTCCAAAATCTGTCACATTGATGTACCGTTCTGGCTGCAATTTTTGCATTCTATTATTTTGAAGTAAATTTTACGATTTAGTGGATCCAGTAACTAGTTACCATGACTTCATCGGGTGGTCAGCTGGAGGATTGCTTCACCTGCCTCCGACGGACGGATAACTTCCTGTGCATCGCTGACCGGGACAATGTAAGCGGCGAAGATGTGGCCGCCGTGTTTGCTAAGCACTTTTGGTTCACAAGGGCGGAGTACTGGAACAAAACGGTGTGCACCAGTTGCTGGGAGAAGATAGACGAATTCCACAAATTTTACTGCGATGTGGAGAAGGTCCACCACGAGACAACGGAGGCAGCAGAAATCAAAACAGAAACGGATTGTACAGCCGAGCAGGAATTGGTGGTCCTTAGAGTGGAGGACATTTCGATGGATGGCACGGATAGAGGTAAGGTTTTTGCCGAAGCAGTTTGTAAAGTGGAGCTAAAGCAGGAAGAGGCTGAGAGGGAGACGCTGCCTGTTGAGAGGGACAGTGAAGCCAGTTCAGATGAGGAGGAAGAGCCAAGGAACGAAAACTTGTTCGAAGATAGTTCAGAGACATCCGATTCGGACGTTCCACTTGCTAGGCGTTTGGCTGCGAGAAAAAAGAAGCGAGCCGCGATCAAACGAACCAAGAAGACAAAGCTTAGGAAAGAGAAGGCAGATAATGAAGAAATGAATGAATATATACGTCAGGAGATGGACATTACATGCCACAAATGTTCAGAAATAGGCGTAGAGAACGATGAAATCTTTGAATCGTTCTATAGATTAAGAATACATTTCAAGAAGGTCCACGACACGTATGGTTACGTGTACTGCTGCAATCGAAAGTGGGCCACCAAAACAGCATTGGTGGAGCATCTGAGGAATCACGAACCAACGAAGAGCGACCGCAGCCGTTGCGTGGAGTGCAACTGCATCTTTAAGGATAAAAGTAGCTACGAGAATCACATGTTTCTGGTTCATACGCCAGAGGATCAAAAGCAATTCAAATGCGACCAGTGTGCGAAAGCTTTCGCTGCAGAAGACCTTCTGAACAGTCACATAAAATGGCACGAGGAAGTCGAGAAGAAAAACCACCACTGCACAATTTGCAACAAGTATTTCCTTAGCATGAGAAATTTGGAAAATCACAACCTTAGTCATCATCAGTTTGGGGAGAGTTCCAACCAGGATGTGGCTTTGGGAGAAATGGCTGGAGAGCTTCAACCGGAAGCCACGAAACTCAAACGGACGGCGGAAGATTTAGCCAAAGAGGACGAATTGATTAAAAAGTATGTCGCCCTAAATTGCTCCAAGTGTGACTTTGTTGGTGAAACATACAACAAGTTGTCCTATCACGCTCTGAAGGTTCACAACATGACTACACATGCGGTAATTTGCTGCGATAAAAAGTTCGGAAAACGGCAACGACTATATGAACATTGCTTAAGGCATCTGAATCCCGATCACTTCAAGTGTGATATCTGCGGCAAAACTTACGCCGACAGTTCCGGCTTGCAGATTCACAAATGGTGGATACACACTCCGATTTCGGAACGGCCGTTTAAATGCGACATCTGCGGAGCTGCCTTTGTTAAAGATTACCTCCTTAAGCAACACACCAATTGGCACGTCAATAAAGAGCGCAAGACACACTTCTGTGAGATTTGCAACAAGGCATACTCGAATTCGATGCAACTGAAGGCTCATCAGCAGAAGAAGCATGATGCCGTGTGCGATTGGGTTTGCGACATTTGCGCCAAAGGATTCGCTCACCGGGCACTGCTGGAGGAACATCGCTTGACGCATAGCGAGGAGGGGCTGGCCAGTTTAAAGATGCAGTGCGAAAAGTGCCAGCGTTGGTTGATCAACAAGAAGAGCTACTTGCGCCATCGACGACGATGCTACGACACGACGGGACCAGTGAAGTGTGATATCTGCGGCAAGGAGTCGGTCAACGAAGCGGCATTGATGGGTCACAAGAACTTCCACCACTCCAATCGGCCGATGTACACGTGCACCTTCTGCGGGAAGGTATGCAAGACGCAGCTTCGGTTGAAGGTAAGGTTCTAGGTGAGATCGGAATTAGAAAGGCTAATTAGATTTTGATCATTTCAGGAGCACGAAGCAACCCACACAGGAGTAGTTCTGTACCAGTGTCCGTATTGTCCGAGGACATCTAACTCCAGCTCCAACATGTACACACATAAGAAAACGGCTCATCCGGATAAGTGGGCCGAAGAGGTTTCTGCCCGTTTCTACACTAGGTAAATTTTCGTGCGGAGAAGATTTTCTTTTTTATTACTTATGTAGAATTAATAAATGTCTGTAATATATATTCTCTTCACCACGTTATTTTTCTATTGAACTTCTCTCAAAGATGTTTCTACCCTAAACGCCCTCTCTGTTAATAAAAGTCAGACTTCCCCTGAACTCCATAACCTAGGCTAATTGATTTCGAATCAGGAAGCAACGTGCAAGTATTTAGCAGAATTTTAAATTTTATTGCCATTACAAGCAATTTACATGGTACATATTTTAGCGAACAAATCGACTTATTTACTCGAAGAGAAGAAAAAGAAACCAGCCAACTCTCTACGCGTAATAGTTCAGATTGGCCTTCTTCTTGGCCTGTACCTCCATGATGGCATCCATAAAGTCCTCGTGGGTTACGGCCACCGCTGAACGACGAAGGGCAATCATACCAGCCTCGACGCACACTGCCTTGCACTGCGCTCCGTTGAAATCATCAGTCGAACGGGCCAGTTCCTCAAAGTTCACATCTGGGCTGACGTTCATCTTGCGCGAATGAATCTGCATGATACGGGCACGGGCTTCCTCATTTGGATGCGGAAATTCGATCTTACGATCCAAGCGACCCGAACGCAGCAGAGCCGGATCCAAAATGTCAACACGATTCGTCGCCGCGATGACCTTGATATCTGCAGTTGAGCTGAATCCATCCAACTGATTCAGCAGTTCCAACATGGTACGCTGCACCTCTCGATCACCGGCCTTTTCCGAATCGAAACGTTTCGTACCGATGGCATCCAACTCATCGATGAAGATGATTGCCGGAGACTTTTCCTTAGCCAGTGCGAAAGCATCCCTCACCAACTTGGCACCGTCACCGATGAACATCTGGACTAACTGAGGACCGGCTAGCTTGAGGAAAGTAGACTTGGTCTGGGCGGCGCAAGCTCGGGCCAGTAATGTCTTGCCGGTTCCTATCAATTAAAAAAATATATTAGTAAAGGTCAACCCCAAACACATATCACACAAAATTCCTCACCAGGAGGTCCATACAGCAGAACACCCTTCGGGGGGTGAATTCCCAGATTCTTAAACTTTTCCTTATGCGTCATTGGCAGAACAACGGCTTCGATCAGTTCTTGAATTTGTTTGTCCAGACCTCCGATATCCGAGTACTGTTCAGTCGGTCGCTCGTCTACCTCCATAGCCTTAACCCTAGCATCGTATTCGGCCGGAAGTGTCTCCAGGATAAGATAGGAATCCTTATTCACACCTACTAAATCACCCGGCTTCAGCTTCTCCGGATCGACCAATCCAATGACCGGCAAAAAGTAAGTCTGTCTGGTGGAAGTCTTGATAACGGCACACTTGCCCTTCCGCTGAGAATCGAGTACCACAACCGCCCCGTCATCTTCCTCCTCCTGCGGGTCCACGTCTAGCAGTTCGATCACATTAGATACCAAGTACGGGAGCGTTTTGTTCACCTTGATCTTTTCCGTATTGTCCTTAATCTTCTCGTTCATCGTTTGCAGCTCGTGGGTGATTCGCATCACTTCACTCTTCATTATTTTAATTTCATTGTCCATCAGACGAGTTCGGCTGACGATTTCATCCGTGGGCATACGCAGAACTTCCTCGCCCAGTGTTTCCTCTCCATCTTCCCAAATGGACTTGTCTTCTAATGTTCCGGCCATTGTGAGTGCACAGTGAATTGTCTAATTGCCTTTGCGGTGAGTTAAAGGTGGCTCCGGAATGATTTTTCACAATGAAATTGCGAAGAATAAAGTACCAGACACAAAACAACTCCGTCGCGAATGTTGATGATGACTTTCGGAAAATGCTTCTCCCGTTAGTGGAGCTGTCAATTCCCTCGCAAGATGCGCTACTTTCGGCCTTCGTTCGCACAGGTCGAAAAAGGCTACCGGAGATTTGCGCTATTTCAGTTGGAAGGGTGTGTTCGAAGTCGAATGCAATATTCCGGTAAGATTTGATAAAATTATTTGATGTTAAAAAAATTGCTTAGTAATTCGTGGTTAGGGCCTTAAAGCGTTTTTGCAAACGATGATCTCTCACGAGTCACAACCCGAATAAAAAAATACAATACGATTACAATACAAAACCATACAATTATAATTTATTTTGTTTTTGGACAATTAACCATACTGTTCATATGGAACCATAGTTCCATTAAAATGACTCTTGTCACCATGTAACCGCTCGCGTACTGAGGTTTAATTAGAAGCGTTTCGAAGCTATTCAGCTAGAAACGCTTCATAATTCAACTGGACTATTAAAGCGTTACCTACCGTAACGCCTTATTTAGTCCGACTGTGTTCTAGCACGGACCGAAACCAAAACCATGCGAACCGTTTGCTGCAAGATTTCTCTTAAAATTAAATTACTGGCTTAACCAATAAGAAAACGACACATGCCTATAGAACATCCCATAGTTTCGGTTGTTTCGAGGTCTATTGAATCCTCAGAGGCACACCATAGATCATTTTCAATCCACAAGCCAAGCTAGGCAGAAGCACCCAGTGAAAAATACACTTTGAGTGAGTAGCTGAACAAGAAAGTTAAGAACAACAGGTGAATAGAGTGATGCTAAACCGAGCATGGTAGTGTACTAACGGTTTTTCGGTTCGAAAGCCTATACCTTCGAACGAAGGTCTTTATCCCGGGCAAGTCGAAGCGGCATCAGCGACCGATCCATCGCCAATCGAAAGCCCGTCCCGGAGTCCTATCCGCCTCCGGCCAACCACGTGTTCGACAAGCCACCGTTGGAGGACCGTCTCGAAGTCCAGCGATCGTCTCGTCGCTTATCTTTTCTGGCGCTGTCGCGCTAGCCCCGCTGCAATCCATTCGCTGTGCAGCGTGGGGTTCGGCGAACGTCTCACCACGTGTCAGTTCATTCGGCAACCAACTCAGCCGTTTCCAACCGACTTACCGTTCGGCGCGTGTGAACGCCGGTTCAATCACTCGGCAATCCGGCCAGAATCGAGTACAGTTGTGGCACCGTCAGCTTCCCGAATACCGCCACCAGCATTACGTCATCGCTAGACCAACCGGCCGCAAACAAGCACGGCCGTGACACTACCCGGCTTCAGCAGTCAGCGATATCATCTGTCCAGCGTCATCCTCCGTACAGCATCGGTGTCGTCCTCCGTATAACATCAGCATCACCGCCAGGGTTGCTAGAAGAGAGGTTAGAAATATTAGATAGTAAATTAAACTTCTGTACGAAACACACTACTAACCCGATATCGTACACCAAATGAGAATCCACTATGAATATATGTGCACATCCTTTTTCCAACGACACCAAAGTGAAATATTAGTTTGGTTAGCATAGACAATGGGTGACGTCAGTAAATTTGGTTTGAGAGTTTTTTAAGGTTGGTCCCGCGATCGATAGACCCGCCCTGAGTGAGTTAGCTGGGTAAAACGCGCATTTCCGCATCACGCTGAAAGGCGTGTTGGCGCTTAAGCGGATTTGTATTCTTTTCATCATCTAGGGTTTTGGTCAAGTCGGTCCGTAACAGAAGAACAGTCCCGCTTAAGTTGAATTCCGTTTCAGTTGACGGCCGAGATTCGCTCCTCTTCTATTACCGATCCCCGGTGTACAGGATACCCACGGCACAGGCGTGCCGAAAACATAAGTCCCGTATCGTTTCGCCTATTTTTACCGTAAGTTCGGGCCTGCCGCCCTTTTATCCTGTTACAACCATAATACAAAGACAATAAAGCCTTTTGCAGTCCACATATTGAAAATGAAAACAGAAAACAGTTGAATGATTTGTTTTTGCTTGAAATTAGTCGGGAAACAATGATTTTTTCATTGGTAAGATACATAACATAAGTTTTATTGATGTCTTATCGTTTCGAATTAGGCTTTTTGACGTTTAATTACCTTTCCTTTTTTGGCTCATGCAGAGGAATGATGGTTTTTTTTTTCACCAAATGATTTTCCTTCCTACTTGCATTCCTTTCATGGCGCTGTAGTGTGCGTGCGTTAGCCGTCACTAAGCCTTATAATAGGATCTTAAGTAGCAATCATTCATTTCACTGTAGTTTTAAAATAGATTCTATCTTATTTTAAATGTGATTTTTCTAAGGGAAGACTTCTACGATATCCAATTAAACCATCACTGAGCCAAGAAATATAACAAAAACCATAATAAGCAAGCAAAAACAAAATTTATCGATAACTTTGTGTAAATTTTCAAATTTCTGGCAATCGCTAGCGTTAGCAATTGATTCTTCACTAACACCAGGTAGTTCACTTAGTCGAGGTGCCCACTGATGTGGTGAAGTTGCGGCATCTGCTAGCATGTCAAAATATCACGCCGACGTTCGCTACACGCCACCCGATATTGACACGATGTTTTGACGTGCAACCATTCGATACCACATAGCGGCAACAAAACTGACAGATTTGCTTTTTGCTAGTTGCTTATTGTCATTTGGCGATTCCTTTTTAAATTGACGGTTGCGAAATTTTACACGCACTGAGATTCAAGCTTGAATGGCTGTGATAATACCTTATGATTTTTGCTATAAGAACTCTCTGTAATCTTAGCTCGATTATCTTGTGATTCATTTGCTATTTGAACCAGAATAAATATAATCAACCAACCTTATGAAAAACGCATGTTTTTCCAAAGACCATGGAGAAATTCATAGAAAAACCTTATGAAAAGTTTGCATAAGAAAATCATACATTGTTCAACATGATTTTCAAAATTTATTTTTTAGGTTGTGCTCCATCACGGAATTATGATTGCTGGAGCACTTTTAAAATAGGGTATAGGATTTGATTATACACCGTGTCCAATATATTCTCATACAGTTTTTCCTTGCATTGGTATCGTGCAACTACTCAACATGTTTCACGTATGTGTTGGTGTAGTTTTGCACTATGTTTATACAAACGCTTTTAGGTTATGTCTGATTGTTTTCATGGAAAGGTGAACGCCCGGCGCTATTTTCAGACATTTGAAAAACCTCGGAGTAAAGCGGGATTTTGTGTACCGAACCATCCGAAGGTACCGTGACTCCTGCACGTTGGATGGCCGGAAGAGATCCGGTCATACTCGTACGGTGCGGACTGCACGAGTTGTTAAAGTGGTCAGGGAACAGATTAGACGAAAATCACAGCGCTCTGTACGTAAAATGGCCGCAGATCTGAGTGTTTCGAGATCGTCAATGCACAATATACTGCAAAATGACCTCGGATTCCAAGCTTTCAAAAAACGTAAGGTTTCTCGAAAGAGCAAGTCTGCTTTTGTCGCGGCACGGTGGGGAAGAATTTATCTTTTCCGACGAAAAGTTATTCGTCTTGCAACAATTCCACAATGTCCAAAACGACAGATTGTGGGCTCTCTCTTCGAGAACTGTTTCAGAGAGTGATAGGAATATTCCACGGTTACAAAGTGCTGCGTCAGTGATGGTTTGGGGAGGAATTTGCAAGCGAGGCAAATTACCACTGGTTTTTATCGAAAAAGGCGTTAAAGTGAATGCCGTATATTATAAAACGGAAGTTTTGGAGAAAGTTGTCAAGCCATATGTACAAGAGGTGTTTGGAGATGATCACTATGTGTTTCAGCAAGACGGAGCGCCATCGCATACTGCAAATTTCGTTCAGGGCTGGTGCCGAGAAAATTTGACCGCCTTTTTGGACAAGAATGAATGGCCTCTCAGTTCACCAGATCTGAGTCCCTTGGATTATTTCTTATGGTCATACATGCTGGCAAAGGTAAATGGCCACAGGGCGACTAATATGAACCAATTCAAAACCGTAATCAAACGAATTTGGGAAGAAATGCCGAAAATGGTTTATGTTGAATAGTTGAAATATAATTGAATGTTTAGAATAACGATTATAAAAAAAAAACGTTCGAGTAGGATTAGTTATGTTTAAAACATACTAGAGATCTTATAAAAACATCAGGGTGGACTCTAACTGTGAGAATACTGCTCAGACATCTAACAAGGTGCATTGAAAATAATTATAATCAATATTTGATAACATTCGAGTTATAATAGAACTAAAAAATAAAGGAAATAATTATTTAGGTATAATAACGATAAATCATACAAAGAATGTTTTAATTTATGTTTAAAAATTATAACCAAATTATAATAAATATGGTTATTGTTTTAAATTATAACTATTTTCAAACTTCACTCAATATATTTAAAACGAAAAAATTTCATTCACGAACTATAATCTATAATGTTTAAATTTGAACCACAGTTTATAAGGTTCTACTGTTGTTTTCATTCTGAAACTATATGGAGAAATCAAAAAGTTTTAACGGTAATGGTTCTTAACAACCCATTGTTTTAAACACCCAATATGACATAAAGTTAAAACTTTATCATAATTCATTTGTGTAAAATTGCATAACCATAACAGGTAACGTTATGAGGTGGAAGACACACCATTTTTGATAATGTTTAGTTATGGTTAGTGTGCATGCATGATAGGTCTTAACACGTGAGGGATTCCTTTAAACCGTCTATTATCACTTATCATTTAAATTGCTCAATATTTTAAACGAATACATATTCCGTACAACGTGATGGTGTCGGTGGGTTTCTACTTGAAGAAACTTTTAATTAAGAAATTTTGTTCAAAAGCTGACCAACTCGCCAAATCTCTGAGATTATTTAAGCTTTGAGAGGAGATATAGGTATAGCTTTTGGTGGTTATTGAGATGTCTTTTGATGTTCTTCTGCGATTTGACGTTTACAGTAATACATTTTTTTACCGGTATCTCGGATCCAGATTGGATACTGTTGTCAGAGCCGCTAGAAGTGTTTTCAATTACGTTCTGTACTTCGTCATTTTCCGATCCTTTCGCCTCAATTCGAATCGGTAACTTGGGCTTGGACTTTTCCTTTTGCTATCCATTAAGTTTTTCCTTGAGCTGTTTCTCCAGCTCACGGATTTTCCGTCCCTTTTCATGTAGATTCTTTTGTTGCGCTCTAGATCCAGTGACCATTGTTGCATTTTCTTAATGATGTAGAAGGAGATGTTTCGCTCATCACCATGAGGCACCAAGAGTGGACAGTAATGTTTGCTAGAATGAAAGATATGAAGAGAAAGTGTTGAAAGTTCCGTCAGTGTATTTACGGTAGGTTGGAAATAGAATAGAAGTATTGAAAATTTAGCGAAAGGGCATGGGTAAAGTAGTACTCCTCTTTCTTCAATAACTCCGTCAGTAACTTTTCCTGCTTGTTGATCTGTTCCAGAAGTTCTTTCAGTTTGATAACCTCATCCTTGTCCAGAAAAGAAAATCCTGCCCATGCATTGCCTTGTTCATATCTCAGCAGAATTGTGCTGCAACCATTGCAACTATTGCTTGTGGCTTAGGGAGATGCCTAGGTTGATTCACAAACTTTCGCACCGGTTGTCGGGGCTATTCCAGTATGGAACGGTCCATGACTGTACTTGTGGGAAATGAGAGAGTGTTTTCATTCAGGTCGTTAAATTTCACATTCTTCTTCTTTAACGATGTTGGACTATAGTACACAGTGTCTAAACTTTTGAAGAGTTTTGTGTTATGAGTTTTAAAGTTTTCTTTGTTTATATATATATACGAATACGAATTTATATATATATATATATATATATATATATATATATATATATATATATATATATATATATATATATATATATATATATATATATCTTTCGTAAATTTGTCGTGGCACAAAGGCTACCCATGTTAGTCTCCAATTCTATCGGATAGGTGAATTATTCCTCTTCGAAATGGCCGTAGCGGATTGTTTGGGCGAGTTTTAAATGACGAGAAATTCGCGGAAATAGCCATTATTACGTTTGTCAGTTAGGCCCTAATGAAAAATCTTTGTTGAATTGTTAATCTTGCATACGTAAATCCGAAACCGTATTCATCTTGGAACTTTTTTTGAACAGCTCGAAGGCACTGATAGTATTGGCGGAGGAGCTAATGTCATCCACCTGTATGGGAACATATTTAAATTGCTCCTCTAATGGATTTCCCGTCGGAACAGAAACTTGTACGGCCACTGTTTATATTTAGTTGGTTTATATCCTTTCCTTCTCTTTGGTTTTGTATTTTTACGATTCTGAATATCCTCCGAATCTTTCCGCTCTATGAATCGGAATCGCATGCTGGGCAGTTTTTTTTTCTCTTTGACCCAAATTTCGCAATGTTCAGCTGCTTCCGCATTTTTATGAGCCTCACCAACATCCTCGAGGCAATGTTTATAGTTCGCTTGCAATTTCGTAATGTGTTTCTGCTTCCAGTTTTTCAGTTCCACTTGCTCCAGCATATCCATATTTGCAAGTTCCTTCTGTGTGATAGTTGGCCCACAATTGATACGTTGCGGATGCGTTTGCGTGGATTTGACAGTTTTCCAATAGGTTTTCTGTCAAATTTACGTCAAAGCATCCGCAACGTATCAATAGGGGGTTTTAATTTAAATAAAAACATGGTTTTTTCCATCCGTATCGATGATGGACATTTTTCCTAGCACAAAAATATTTTTTATGAATCTCAACTATTTTTTCTCGATTTTTAAACAAGAAAAATCTAATCATTTTTATTTTCACAAACTGACTAGCAGTTTCACAAAGTGACATCTATACAAAGTGACAGCACTTAATTTTCAGTAACGGGGGCTCCCATTATGACATATATGTCAACTTATGTATGCTAAAAATAAATGGTTGGTTCGTTGGTTTAGGTAGTCTGTTTTTATGTAGCGTGTTTCATGGTGAAATAGGATGGTGTTGTCTTGCAATCATTATTTTTTGAAATTGTTTTTTTTTCAATAGTTTCGCTTGTCAAAATTAAAAAATAAATTAAATGCCGGTATATTATTATATTTATTATCTAACAATGTTATAATCCACATACCCTATTGTGGGCCAGCCATGACTGCTTCGACTTTCCGGCAAACTTTCGCCACCAGCTGTTTTGACCAAAGGGTGGATCGCCTAACACACTTTTCTCCTGTGCTATTTTTCTTTAGTGTGCCTACAAGCGTTGCAATGTTCTGGGAGTTCCCGTAATGTGCCAAAGGTGCCGATGTGTTGACAGCATCAGTTTGTTATTTTCTGCTGAGCCTGGCAATCACGCAATGCATATTGGCCAGGGATGGTTTGTTATTTCTATAAACTCAAATGTCAAAAGTGTTTCTCAGTGTGCCACACATGTGGTATGGTTTGAAAATTGAAGTGCCGCAGTTATCAGACATATTCGTCTAGTGTGTAAGACTTCGTAGCTGGCCCACCGTTCTTAGCGACTTACCCTTGGTTTTGACTGTTGCCGGATCCGTATCAATCATGGTTGAACCGATAAAATTGTTATTAAATACAAAACTCTCCCCAACTAAAAACTTTACCTGTTTGAGATGTGTTTTGCGTAGCTCGTCATTTTTGGCCTTTCACACCCTTTCGAGACATCTTCCTTTCCTTTTATAATTTCCTCTGCATTTTTGCGTTTCACTAAGTTTGTCGGGTTAAATTATCGTTCAAATATTATTAAAGACAGTTTATGAATTCGATCGTCGAAATAATTATTCACTTTCTGCTGGCATATTCGATAATGAATCTGCGGTGAGGGCCAGCTCTGAATTCATAAGATTAACCGAATGAGTTTTTCACATCCAAACTAGTGAACTAGTGAAAAAGCTAGAGGTGAGTTATATCAGGGATATAACCAGCGGCTGGATAGTCAGGAAGAAAATGTATATATTTTTTGGCTCAGGAAGTACTAGCACACTAGTCCCAACCTCGGTCCCATGCTTAATGATTCGCCCCTAATAACGTAACTCGCACCAACACACCCTCAAATATTCTGTCAAAATAACATAGCGAATAAAAACAAAGGCAAAGATACTAGTACCGAAAGGTACTGAAAAGCGCAAGAGTGTATGCCAAGGTGCAGACTGAAGGTATACTTCGGACCTAGGGGTTCTACAACAATGAACCAATTTCAAATCGCTAGTTACATATTGATTGTTGATATAACCGCGAGGTATACGTAGGACGGCGTTGGTGTATTGAAATAATGATATCATCTTATCTATAAATATCATATACAAACAGAACAAACACCAACATTCAAACAAATGTAATGAATTAAGTTAGCAACAGAAATTTAGCGTAGATGTTGAACCTTTCAAATGAAATACGTATCTTAGAATTTCTGTGGACTAGAAAGGAGACATTATTGTTCAAAATCTCCACTCGAAACGTAACGCGGTCGATTTCAGAAATTTAAGAACAGCGTCCCTATACAGGAATAGAAAAGAGAGACGTAAGTTCGATATCTTATGAAAAAATTTCACACGTAACTTTTATAGAATGATTTTTTGACAATAAATATGTGCGGATTTTTACCCGTGCAATGTATAAGAAGCTTGAATGATTTCTTTCCGCATAAACAATAACCATAAGAAGTGCCTAACCACCAATTCGGGGTATCATCCCAACTGTAAGTGGTATGCTCAAAACATCTATAATATCGTTCCTGTATGGTTCATGTTTATTAGGGTTACTAGTTTATCCAATATTCATGAGATACTTAATGAAAATTATAATTGATCTTTTTTCTATGTTTCATAAGGTTCAACCATAGACTAACTCTAAGACCAGTAGGTCCACAATAAATACGATATTTTTCTTGGCTCAGTCAGTACTAGCACATCGGTCTAAAGCTCGGTCCCAAGCTTAATAATACGCCCCTAATAATGAACTCAGTCGAACACACTCTCAAATATTCTGTCAAAATAACACAGCAAATCAAAACAAAGGCGCAAATATGTATAGATAGGTCCTGGCTTCAAGGTGTACTTCGTACCAAGGGGTTCTACAACGGTGAACCAATTTCAAATCGCTAGTTGCATATTGATTGATGGCTCAACTCTCGAGTAATTCATGATTAGGGCCTAAAAGCCATAAGTAAACAAGGACTTTAACCTCTCACGAATCACAAGAATCCTACACTGATAAAAAAGCAATGATAATATCTATGTGTCCCACATATGAATTTTTGCAATTTGATCTACAAATGAGATCTATTTGTAACCACACTTACTTCCTTTGTGTACAAATAACCACTATGTGTGGTCACACATACTTTTCATTTGCCACATAAACTTCATATGTGTTTATCAGAGGGTTATGTTTATGTGTGAAAAAATGAATATATTATAATATATTATATATATAATATAAATGTTTGTATATTGTATATATATATATATATATATATATATATATATATATATATATATATATATATATATATATATATATATATATATATATATATATATATATATATATATATATATATATATATATATATATATATATATATATATATATATATATATATATATATATATATATATATATATATATATATATATATATATATATATATATATATATATGTATTATATTATAATTATAATTATATTATAATATAAATGAATATAATATATTATGTGGAATTTAACATGGATTTTAGCCAATAAATATGTGTGGATTTTTACCCGTGTACTATATTTAGCTACTTCATATGGTAGAACTAACATTTTTCTACCAGATGCTGCTTTTATTTCACGAGAGTGATTTAAGATTCAAGAGAAATCGATATTTAAAGTCATTGTTTACAAATGGCTTTTAGGCCCTTAACATGAATTACTCGAGAACTTATGATTTTTCTATGAAAGGTTGAATGAAAGGTATTATTATGGTTTTGCTATATTTATTGGCCCAGTGTACTATGTGACATGTAAACCCCATGAATGATGAAATCAGATCTTTTTAAACTATCAACTATTAGTAAAATCTGAGTGTTTATATTAGAAAAACAAATCCCGGCGCCTGATACCTGTTTTCAACCTAAACAAAAACATTGTTGTCGTCCCTTCGGTAATTTTGACGTTAAAACTTTTCGTTGCGCAAATCTGTCATTCTCGGATACACCTTCTCTTTCCCACCCGTAACTTACACGTACTGGCCAGAGTGAGACAACCACATGCTCACCGAAAAATGCAATCATCGCATAGCAAAAAAACGGGCAGCAAAAGAAACGAAAGAAAAAAATCAGCAAATCAATCGATAAACAAGTAGCGATACACTCCGCAGGCATATTCGTTCGATCGTCGTCGCGAACAAAATTTTCGTGCAAGAAAATTCAGTGCTTTTTCGGACAATCGGCTGCAGATTCCGACAGAACTTCGCGAGTTTAGTGTTCCTGAACGCAGAAATCAGCTGAATAAGTGGGTGCGCGAAAAATCCTTGATTTTTTCCGAGTTCGTGGGAGTGGAAAATCAATTTTTACCCATCGTCCCTGCGCTAACGGCAAGCAAAGAAAGGAAACGGGAAACTACTCCTTGGTGCGTGAGGGTTCGGGTTTTAGTTTCGATTTGGGGACTATCTCTTTGCCGTTTTTTTTTTTCAATTTTGAAGGAAAAACGTAAGCGAAAAAGGGTGAACATAATGTAAAGAATATGCAAATCAGAGTGCAGGTTGGTGGACGGGTAGCCACCTCTTCTGCAGCAGCAGTGATTTTGCAATCTTCCCGCAATCCGTCGCAATTTCAAAGAAGTGAGTGTGTGCATAGAGGAGGAAAAAAAAGTGAAGGAAAATAGAATGTCACTTGATGGTGTTTGAAGCTGAATAAAATATCAAGTGCAAGTGACGTGATTTTTCCGTTTTTTCAATATTTGCGGTGAAAAAGTGGATTGTGGGTAATAATCTGTCCCGTATCGAACAAGTTACCCGTAAGGACGCAGCGGATCTTTCGCCAGCAGGAGTACTTTTTTTTCCAGAGAGAAAAGGCAAAGCCTACGCAGGACAGGAACGACGTGTCGAGTTTGGAAGAGGAGTAGCAGCAGGCCTCGAAGGTAAGTGCGGGAAGGAAGTCGTGGAAATGCTCGGGTTCTTTTGACCCAATTAGCGCAGGCTGTAACTTTTACATGAATGTGCATGGGTGAGGAGGGGTGATAGGAGTTAGATGATTTGCTTCTACAATCGATTAACAAACAACAACAACAAGACAAAGAACGATTGTTTACTGTTTTGTTAATACTACTGTTGTAGTAGCAGGCAGAAGAAGTTGAGGAACAGCTGGAAATCTACGACTGGGAGAATGACATAATACCTTCACTTTTGTACCGATTTTTTTTATATCGAATTGGGCGTTGAAATGGTTCTATTTAGTGAAACTCAGTATGATTTTTTTTTCTTTTGGAATGTTGTTTTTTAATACAAAAGAAAATTCCAAACGAAATTGTAAAGTATGTTAATAAGAAGCCGGAACGGAACATCTGATGTAGGTTCTGTTATATTTATTTTGTCAACATTTACCCTCAAACCTCATCATGCCTCACTTGAAATCGCGCAAGCCCTAAATATGAAGTCTAATTTACTCCCGCAAGTCGTTCCCACTTGCGTTTTTGTCAACACTGAGTGTTTCAATGTAAATTGTAGCTAATCACCTATATTTCCATTAAACCGAGTGCAATACTAAAACGCGTTTTCTTCGGCTTGCTGATTTTGCTGAAACCCAAACTTTGGCTGTGCCTTATCGACCTAATTTCGTGTTCTTCACACGACAACATTTCCCAATGCGCGCCCCATTTATCATCGTCCTCCTGGTGTTCGCTTGTTGCTATCATCACATCTTTAGCCAGCTAATGAAGTCACTAAGCCGCAGTTAAAACCATCAACCTCAGTCGGTGGCCATCATGAACAAAGTGAAGAGGAGGAAACTCTACGTTGCAAGCTATTAACAATACAACACTTCGGAGCGTCTCTTGGTCGTAGGTAGTGCTTATCCATTTTGTAATATACACTTGGACCTGTTAAAATTAGCTGTCATTCTTTTCACCATCCGCTTCATCTCCGATTCGAGCCTCTGTCGAGTTGATTGCAACAAAAAAAGTCACACAAAAAAACGCACGACGCAAGGTGCAATAATAACATCTCACGCCCTGAATTTTGAAGACAAGCAAGTGGCAACGGTTTCCTCCGAATAGTAGTCACTACAAGGTTCTACTCGACGGCTACCAACACTAATATGGCACGCGTGTGTTTCTATGCTTCCACCGGGTATAGAGTTGCTGCAGGTGACCTTTTACCTGACTTCAACTGTGCTATTATAACAATTACCCCCTTGCTCGTTGTTGTCGACTGGTGCAACCCCGAATTCCGTTGAGGCACACGTCGATTTTAGTAGTTGATTGGTGCCGAACTTTTTTTGTTTCTTGCTTTACTGCAGGTATGCACGATTCAACCCAGGCCACTGGCTGCCATCCGTGGTTGACCCATTTTTTCGACGAGCCAACAGCAATAGCGAGAGCTCTCAGTTGGAGGCTCCGTCCGAATCGTATCGTGTGCAGCTGTAGGTATTTCTATACGTTTCAGATTGATTCGATGCATGGGATTGACTTCGTTGGTGTTATGTACGGGTGGCGGCAATGTTGGCTGTCAATTTGGAATGTTCGTCTAATATGGATTCTCGGAGTTGATTGATAGGATTTTGCGTTCTTTATTCGGAAGAATGTATAGACCTCATAGATTAAGGTTTTACTGTCGAATCGGCTTGAAGGTAATGTTTACAGAAATGACGTGAAACTATTTTGTTTCGGCGCAAGAGCAGATTGGTGACTATAAATTTAACGACGTGTGGTAATAAAGACTAGATGATGATCATGATGGTTCCGACGCATACCCAAAGGTTTGAGCTTAACTATTTATATTTAAGATTAATTTAATCAGATTTTCCCTGGGCAATGACAAAATCTTGAGTTAGTTTGACTTCAACTATCGGGTCCCAGGGCTGGGCTGGTCTAGTTATTTACAATTTTGGAAAGAAGCACACAAGTGTTGCCAGATCACTGGAAATGCAGCCCAAAAGTGCTATTGAAAATCATCTTGTACTTCTTATCGATGAACATTATACTCTGAGATAAATTCGATGGTCAATTTTACCATTATTGGGGGTTAGGATGACTATGACAGTATAGTGATTTTCAACCGACTATGATCATGATCAAAACAACCTTCAAAAATAGTCGATTCAACATTTACTATAATGTCGGAATAGTCCTTGTTACCACGACCAAAGTCAAGAATGCCATGAATGTGGGGAATCCGACCATTTTCATGGTTGTTGTAATCATTATATGCAATAGTCATCTTGACCATGATTTAATTGTCGGGACAACCATGGAATTTTTCTCAGTGAAGTTCTGAGATGGTGATCAATGGTCAAGTATAGTATTTGCAAATAGTAGTATTACCACTTAGGGGAACTGTTTCATTATTCATGATCCATTATTCATATTAATCGGAAATGTAGGTATGATGTATCAATCAATTGATTCCTTTTGTGGCTTGCTTTCAAAAACAAATAGAAATAATTGAAATTAACAATGAATAAAAAGTACGCAATCAGAAATAAGACGAAAATGGGAATGGTAACCCTAGATGCTATACTTTTAGCGTGAGGCGATTTTGCTTCTATAATTCTAGTAACCCTGTTTTGAAGAAAACGCAGCTTTTAGAGCGTGCACCGGCAAGGGGCGATGTAATAACTCAACAGAGCAAACAAAAGATGAAAGTCAAACAAACAACTCAAATCACGACGGCGCAAATAATAGCGTCGTTGAAGGAAGAAAAAATCCACATTGCATCGAATTGGCTTAACAACATAACCATTAACAAGAAAATTAGAACTGCCAGACTGAACTATTTTTGATAGATTATCATATAGAAGTGATCACGGAAGTATACTAAAAACAGCCCTAGAATATTGTTACGATGGAGAATAAGGCCGAGATTTATGATTCGTAACACAAAATAAACTTTATTCAACGAAATACAATAAACGAATTAAAATATAATGAGCGAGCAGACTGTTGCTTATTAACTCGTGACCATGATGACGTTTCTCCTATTCTCTTGTTCTTGTAGAAGGTGGCATGACTGCCAAGTGACAGCCCCACAGTTGAGTCGCCCCAACACCTCCCCGTTTTAGTACACCTGGTAGGGTTCATATCGAACTGGTACCCGGCGCTGTCTCGATGATCGTCGCCGGATAACTTCATCTAGTTCAGGTTGTCTATCAGGAGATGTTCGTCGACAGTTATCTTGATCAGGTTCCATCACTTCGCTCAAGAACTCCAGCTTCAGTTTCTGCTTCCGGATTCGAGCTGTTCAAGCAGTTTCAGAAGCAATATTCTTCAACGGATTTCTTGAGGACCTCAATTACAAAGCTAATGGACCAGTTTCAATATTTGAGGACAACAGAGGATGTATTGGGATGGCACGAAACCCGGAGTCCAAACGTGTCAAACATATCGACATCAACCACCACCACGTTGTCCGAGACAACGTAGCAGCAGGAAACATCCAGATTGAACCCAGCAATGGATCAACAGGCGGACATATTCACAAAATCCCTGGACGTCTCCCGGTCCCGGTTTTTTGGCTTTTGGTTGGGGGTCCCGGTTGGGGAGGGGGTTTGAAAAAAAAAAGCAACGCTGGTCTCATGAAGAACTCCATAATTTAATCATTCCTAATCAAGCTCTCGGCAAAGATAGACGTATTTAAAAAAACCTTTGATAAACGTTATAAAGGGCGATACGGTCAAAATTTGGTCAATATCAACTTGACGTATTTCTTTCAATTTTGCATTTAAAAAACCTGAACACCCCTCATTTTGAAGGTGTGTGTGTGTAGAATGTTGCTCCTATTTTGATTTTGGAATTCACTCTTCAGTTGTCAAAATGCCGTCCAAGCAAGAAGAGCAGCGTATCAAAATTTTGCTCGCGCATCGCGAAAATCCGAGCTACTCGCACGCAAAGTTGGCAAAATCGCTAAAAGTTGCCAAATCAACCGTTACAAATGTAATTAAAGTGTTTGAGGAACGTTTGTCGACAGCCAGGAAGTCTGAATCGGGGGGAAATCGAAAACCGGAAGCCGCTGAGACGACAAAGAGAGTTGCCGGTAGTTTCAAGCGAAACCCTAACCTATCTCTCCGAGATGCCGCAAATAAGCTGGGTGTATCGTCTACAACCGTGCATCGAGCCAAAAAACGAGCCGGACTATCGACTTACAAGAAGGTAGTGACTCCAAATCGCGATACAAATACGACGGCCAAAGCGCGATTCCGGAGGCTGTACACGACGATGCTGACGAAGTTTGACTGCGTGGTAATGGACGACGAAACCTACGTCAAAGCCGACTACAAGCAGCTTCCGGGACAGGAGTTTTATACGGCAAAAGGAAGGGGAAAGGTAGCAGATATTTTTAAGCACACGAAACTGTCAAAGTTCGCAAAGAAATATCTGGTTTGGCAAGCCATCTGTACCTGTGGCTTGAAAAGCAGAATTTTCATAGCTTCCGGGACTGTCAACCAAGAAATTTACGTGAAAGAATGTTTGAATAAACGTCTGCTGCCTTTCCTGAAGAAACACGGTTGTTCCGTACTGTTTTGGCCGGATTTGGCATCTTGCCATTACGGTAAAAAGGCCATGGAGTGGTACGCCGCCAACAACGTGCAGGTGGTTCCCAAGGACAAGAACCCTCCCAACACGCCAGAGCTCCGCCCAATTGAGAAATACTGGGCTATTGTCATGCGGAACCTAAAGAAGACCAAAAAAACTGCTAAGGACGAGCAGCAGTTCAAGGCAAACTGGCTTTCTGCGGCGAAGAAGGTGAACAAGGTGGCTGTACAAAATCTGATGGCAGGGGTCAAGCGTAAGGCCCGGCAATTCGGATTTGGAAAAGCGGAAGCCTAACTGAATATTTTTCCTGAATTTTATACTAATTGAACTTGAAAAAGAAATTTAATTTGATTTTTTAAATAAACGATTTCACCGATTTACACGCGTTTTCCCTAGACCAAATTTTGACCGTATCACCCTTTAAGTTCTTGTTAGTTCTCGTCGAGCGTTTTAATTCTCGGACCACAACACCGACACCAGTGTAGGACTTGCCAAGGCGTACAGTTCCTCCTAATGGCAAGATCAAATTGGACATACCTGTAATTTTCACTATTCCGTTGTATGAAGGGCCAAAACGGGGGTGTGGATCGGTAAGCAGTAGCACTTACACGAAACCCACGGAAAGGATAGAGAGTCTCCTTCCAACGAAACGCTCTTATTACAGGAAATGGATGAAATTAGGATTTCCGTCTGGTGGTTTGTTAAAAATAGGGTTAGAGACGGCTTCTGCCGTCATCAAAGTTGAAGTGACTTTATGAAAATTGTACCGCTTGTGCCTGTCTTAGTTCTTTGAATTTTACCTTTCAAGGCAATCTTAAACAGTACCGTAACCCCCTTAGAGATTAAAAAAAAATGTCCCTGAACCTCAAACGATGCACATCACACGATCCATTGTTGCCTTGACCAATCGCATCAGTTTATCTGGAAATCCATGTTCGTGCATAATGTGCCATATCTGGTCTCGATCGATTGTGTCGTAAGTTGATTAGAAATCGATGAATAGATGACGCGTGGGCACGTTGTGTTCGCGGCATTTCTGCAAAACTTGACGAATCGAGAAAATCCGGTCCGTGATGGCGCGAGCATCAAGGAATTCCGCTTGAGATTTCCCCAACGAATTCATTTGAAATTGGTGATAGGCGGCGAATTATATAGAGTAACTTAGTGGCGGAATGATTGCGCGATAGTTGTTTGGTTTAATAGCGGTTATAAGGCATAATATTTAAAGAAAATCATGTCAAATTTAAATTTGTAAGTTTATGAAGTATCATTTTCCGGTAATTTCTAATCTGTTCCAAGCAACAAGAAATATTGGAACTCGTACGTCAACACCTCACATAACTTCCATAAATTTTTGGCTCGAGATGTGCATATTCAAATCATACTTCAAACTTAAACATAAGTTTAATCGATTAGAAGAAATTTGTGAGACCATTCCAATTATTCCACATCACTTGAACGTTCCCTATTGACGCCCACCATCTCACCCTGGACCAGTGGTTGTAAATGTACATTTTTCGTAATACCATCGCCTGCTGCAAAATGTTGTTCAGGCGATTGCGAATGATAGAAAAAAATTGTCGCATTCTTTTTGCCGACAGTTTGAAACAGTTTTTCGATTGCGTTTGGCTGTATTTGATTATTTGGTAAAAAAATCACTTATTTCGTCATTTATGCATACAAGTTGGTCGTAGCACGTAGCATTGATTCTGTATATAATTTCCTCCCTCACTCGTACTGCTTTTAAATATATACCTTAACTACATTGTTATACAAAACATATGCAACCAATCAAAGACGATAATAAAATTTACAGTAAAAATTTGTGGCAAATTAACAAATAGAAAAAGACATGCAGGTGATCAAAATAAACATTTCAAATTTAATGTGTGGAATAAAACAGAATTTATTCACAAACAATGATAATATAATAAAATGTACAAAACAAGAAATTATCCTCAAAACAATAACAAATGCCACTTCGTGAATTGGCCACCAGATTGTCCTCGGCTATCAATACTTCGTTGCGAATCCATTATTGTCGATTGCAGCCTTGCTCCTTTGAGGCACCCAAACTTTTTGGATTTGCGCAAACAAGTGATCCTTATTGCGCACATTTTCGCGGTTGATTGTTCGATTTAAGATCCCCTGAAGTTTCTCGATCGGGTTGAGATTCGAAAACTGCGGTGGCCAATCCATAACTATTACAATGTTATCCTTAAACCACTGTTTGACGACTTTGCCAGTGTGCTTGTGGTCGTTATCTTGTTGACCAATCCATTTTACTGGCATATTCCACTCTGCATACGGTAGCATTACATCTTTGAGAATTGTACATTAAACGATCTATAATACCATCAATTCGATTGGACCCAGACCGTTCGCAGAAAAACTTCTCCAGACCATCACATTTCCTCCGCCATTTAGTTTGGGGGGTAGGGAGTTTGGGGGAGGGGGTGGGCGGAAAAGGGCAGGGATGGAGGGCGGCGGGGGGGGGGGGGGGGGTGGGGGGGGAGGTGGGGGTGGGGCGGTGTTCAATAAGTTCGAATACAAGTTTTCATCATTGCGTAGGTATGCGCCATGTACATATTCTGCATTGGTATTGGTGTCAGCTTTAGCTTCATTCATACGCTACCGAATGTGCGCGGTGTTGACATTCTGTTAGTTGTTGTTTGTTTGTTACGCGCGATGAAAGAGTATCGGGACTTCGTAATTAAGCGTTTTTTGAACGGTGAGCGACCCGGCGATATATTCCGGCTGCTGAAATCGCATGGGGTCAAGCGGAACTTTGTCTACACGACCATCAGGCGATACCGGGAGACGTCCTCGACCAATGACCGTGCGAGATCCGGTCGGCCGCGTTCAGCGAGGACGCCACGGGTCATCAAGATCGTGAGGGAGCGAATTCGGCGCAAAAAGAACCGCTCAATCCGGAAAACGGCTGCAGATCTCAACGTTTCCATTGGAACCGCTCACACCATACTCACCAAGGACCTTGGTTTCAGGCCTTACAAAAAACGTAAGGTCCATGGCGTTTCGGAGGCTACCAGCAAAAAGCGGTTGGATCGAGCTAAGAGGATCCTCTCTCGGCACGCTGGTCAGGAGTTTGTTTTTTCGGACGAGAAACTGTTCGTGCTGCAGCAGCCGCACAATGTGCAAAATGACCGGGTGTGGGCGCCATCGAGGGACAGCATTCCTGAATCCAATATAAACATCCCTCGGTTCCAAAGTGCCGCGTCGGTGATGGTTTGGGGGGCAGTATGCAAACGTGGTAAGCTACCCTTGGTGTTTATTGAAAAAAAAACGTCAAAATCAACGCGGCGTACTACAAAACTGAGGTTTTGGAAAAGGTTGTTGCCCCCAGTCTCCGAAGCCTCTACGGCGATGAGCACTACGTGTTCCAGCAGGACGGTGCACCAGCCCATACGGCAAATGTGGTTCAAGCCTGGTGTCGGGACAATTTAACCGACTTTCTGGACAAAACTTTGTGGCCTCCCAGCTCCCCGGACTTGAATCCTCTCGACTTTTTTGTTTGGTCCTATATGATGGCGAAGCTGAACGAATACAAGGTCAGCACTTTGGATCATTTCAAGACGGTAATTCTCAAAAGAATAGGGCCGTGGAAGGAAGGTTTGAGAATACCGTGTTTACCAGAGGAGAAATTCTTCACCGTATAGCAGTTCGTGTATAAGCAGAACTGACCTGGTGCTGACGGCCACCAGGCGACAGAAACCAGCATCGGTGATGGTTTGGGCCGGAATCACCCGTGATGGCCGGACTCCGTTGGTTTTAGTTCCTAAAGGAGTGCAGATCAACCAAAATACACATCGGGAACTGGGTCGTGGTACCGTGGACACGTCGTCCTTTTGGTTCCAGGGATTGGGTTTTCCAACAGGACTAGGCGCCGGCTCACAAAGCGAAGAAAACCCAACTCTGGATTGTGGTACATATTCCAGGGTTCATTTTGAGCTCGGAGTGGCTGGCGAGTTCGCCGGCTCTGAATGCTATGGACTTCGCTGTCTGCAGTATGTTGAAGGCCAAAGTCTGCTCTTAAATCATGCAGGTGTGGAAGCCCCGAAGTCACATCTAGCTGCAGCCTGAAATAAAATACCATAAGAGCCCCTGCGGACCTCGTACGATGTGTTCCTCGATCATCTGCAGGGCGAACAAGTTGAACTTGGCCAGTGAATTTTCAAAAAATGATTTGTTTTCAAGTGAAGTTGAATTAATTGGAAATCTGTTATCTGTTTGTTTTAACCTAACCTTTAACAGCCACAAATTTTCATCGGAACATGCTTTTCGACGGCTCGAACTTCATGATTTTTCATGAAAAGTCTACTTCTAGTCTTGAAATGGACCAATGATCATATTGGCCATTCTGGGACAATCCGGATACCTCCGCGGGACCGGTTAGGAGGGGACAAATACAAATTTTCGCCGAAACATGCCTTTCGACGGCTCAAACTTCATGATTTTTTATAAGTAGTCTACTTCTAGCCATAAAATGGATCAATGATCATAAAAGCTATTACGGGACAATCCTGATGCCCCGGGGGAACCATTTAGGAGGGAACAAATTCGGACTTTCACCGAAACATGCCTTTTGACGACTCAAACTTCATGATTTCTTATAAGTAGTCTACTTTTAGCCTCGATATTGGCCAATGAATATATTGGCCATTTTGGGACAATCCGGATGCCCTGGGGGAACCATTTGGGAGGGGGCATATACAGATTTTCACCGAAACATGCCTTTCGACGGCTCAAACTTCATGATTTTTGTAGAGTTGTCTACTTCTAGCCTTGAAATGGACCAATGCCCATGTTGGAAATTATGAGACAACCTGGATGCCCTGGAAGAACCCTTTAAGAGGGGACAAAAACGGATTTTCACCGAAACATGCTTTTTGACGGCTTGAACTTCATGATTTTTTATAAGTAGTCTACTTCTAGCCTTGAAATGGATTAATTACAGTTGCGTTTTTTTTTTTTACATATGAACTAAGATAGGGTGATCTTGGATTGACTTTTACTTGATCGATCTTTTTGATGTCGGTTTTTGATTTTTTAAATTGATCTTATTACCCTAAAAAAATCGAAAAGATCATATTTTGTTTTGATCATTTCGATCTTCGAAAAATGAACCATAATTAAAACGTAAATTGTATATGCTAAACTCATGAACCTGGTCCAAAAAGTAGAAATGCGGCTGATTTTGGAAGCTCACAAACTCGATTACCCACCTGGTTACCGAAATTACCGAAATCTGGCAAATTCGGTAAACAGGACGGTAATAGAATTGTGAGTTACTAATATAAAAAACGGATCTAATTGACAAAGCTTTCTTAGTTTATCATTTTTACTCATTTATGAGCAGTTGCGTAGCGTGGTCAGGCGAGGGGGGCGGTCCACCCCGGTTGTTATCCAGACAGTTGAGGAAGTTAATGAGTATTTACTTTGCCGGCTCAATGGATGTATTTAACTGAATTTGTTTAATTTTGTTACCAATTTAGCAAACAATAAAAACAGCACATGTTGGACATTGACAAGATAGTAAATGTGAAATTTACATGGTTTCCTTTGACAATGACTCTAAGCTGGAATGAATGACCATAGCTGCTTTTTCAATATCTTCATGCATGGTGGAAATTTATTAGTATCGGCAAGGTTTGACGAAAAACCATAATTGTCTCCTCCTGAAGGGTTCCCTCGGAGTATCTGGGTTGTCCAGGAATGGTCAATATGGTCATTCGACCATTTAATTACTAGAAATAGATTGTTTACAAAAAATCATGAAGTTTGAGCCGTTGAAAGGCATAAAAGGTTCCTCCGGGCCATCTGGATTGTTCCAGAATCACTTAAATGTGCATTGGTCCATTTCAAGGCTGAACGTGTACTACTTATGAAATATCATGAAGTTTGAGCCGTCGAAAGTCATGTTTCGGTGAAAATCTGTATTTGTCCCCTCTATTTGTTCTTCCAGGGCATCTGGGTTGTCCCAGAATGGCCAATATGGTCATTGATAAATTTCAAGGCTAGAAGTAGACTACTTTACCAAAATCATGAAGTTTGAGCCGTCGAAATGCATGTTTCGGTGAAAATCCGCATTTGTCTCCTCTTGAACGGTTCCCTCATAGTGTCCGGATTGTCTCAGAATGGCGAATATGGTCATTGGTCCATTTCTAGGCTAGAAGTAGACTACCTATAAAAAATCATGAAGTTCGAGCCGTCGATAGGCATGTTTCGGCGAAAATTTGTATTTGTCCTCTCCTTAACGGTTCCCTCGGGGCATCTAGATCGTCAATGGAATAGCTTATATGATCATTGATGCATTTCAAGGCTAGAAGTAGACTACTTATACAAAATCATGAAGTTTGAGCCGTCGAAAGGCATGTTTCGGCAAAAACTTGTATTGGTTTCCTCCTAAACAGTTCCCTCGGGGCATCCAGGTTGTCCCGGAATGGCCAATATGGTCATTGGTCCATTTTATGGCTAGAAGTAGACTACCTGTAAAAATGATGAAGTTTGAGCCGACGAAAGGCATGTTTCGGCGAAAACCTGTATTGGTTTCCTCCTAAACGGTTTCCCCGGGGCATCCGGATTGTCCCGGAATGGCCAATATGGTCATTGGTTCATTTTATGGCTAGAAATAGACTACCTTAAAAAAATCATAAAGTTTGAGCCGTCAAAAGGCATGTTTCGGTGAAAATTGGTATATGTCCTCTCCTAAACGGTTCCCCCGGGGCATCCTGATCGTCCTAGAATAGCTTATATGATCATTGGTACATTACAAGGCTAGAAGTAGACTACTTATACACAGGTCATGAAGTTTGAGACGTCGAAAGGCATGTTTCGGCGAAAACCTGTATTTGTCTCCTTCTAAACAGTTCCCTCGGGTCATCCGGATTGTCCCGGAATGGCCAATATAGTCATTGGTCCATTTCTAGGGTAAAAGTAGACTACTTATAAAAAAACTATGAAGTTTGAGCCGTCGAAAGGCATGTTCCGGCGAATATTTGTATTTGTCTCCTCCTAAACGGTTTCCCCGGGGCATCCGGATTGTCCCGGAATGGCCAATATGGTTATTGGTCTATTTCAAGGCTAGAAGTAGACTATTCATGACGAATCATGAAATTTGAGCCATCGAAATGCATGTTCCGATGAAAATTTGTATTTGTCACCGCCTCACGGATCGTGGCAAAACATGCCCTCTTCCGGCACAGAATTCTTGTGGCAAAAAGGGACAAAAATGGCAGTACTCACCAAAAACCTGAAATTGTGACTCTAATAAGCATTTTGACTTCAAAAACTTAAAAATTTGGCATATATAGTTTCCACAATGTGAGTTAGAAATTCGGGTCAATATGACCCGAAACACCTTATTCGTAACTTTTTTTTAGCAGCCCTTCAGAAAAGTCAAAAAAATTAGGTTCGATGCAGAAACGTACTTTCCTATGATTTAGGAAAAGTCAAGAAAATTCAAACGTCTAGATGCATATTCTAGAAAGTTATTGCATTTTTTAAATCCATTCCGGGTCATATTGACCCCGACACCTAAAGAAGGTTAACCAAATTTTAAACTAGACTCCTAAGCCATCAATTGACCCGTAACGCTGGTAGATCACCTTTTCGTGGTGCGTTTCGGGGTATCAGATCTACCACCGCACCCTAGTCTGAGTTATTTAATTCAAACTAGGGAACATATTTGTTTTTGTAGTCAAAGGTACATATATTAGTCCTTATTACATTTTATGCCTTGTGAAAAGTGACAATACTCGGATTGTGCCACCGAGGATGAGCATGGAATAAGGAAAACATGGTTAGTCTTCATTTATGTGAATTCTCATTTTCTATTTATTGTTCTATAGTTTGAATTAGTTATGACTAGGGTTCTGATGCATGGTCAGTATCGGAGTCATTGTCTGGTTTGTTTGCAATGAATCAGGGTTTGACAGATAAATGGGCGCGCCTTTGAAGAGTGCTGTCACTCACAAAGGGTTTAAATAGAGGAAACTTTCAATAAAAATCGATTCATTGTCAACAAAACAAACAAAGACAACTGTAAAAACACCGAATACTTTATCATTTCTCAATAGTGATGAAGTTTCTCGACATGCACTAAACAAAGGATACGGGATATACTACAATAGATCAAATTACTGGTCGCAGTGGTTTATGTCCCGCAAAGAGGAAAAAAAAAATATTTGATTTCGGCGAATTTCACTTAATATTTATAAAGTTTATGCAAACAAAAACGTACAATTTCAAAGACATTAATCAAGATCAACAATGAAAAGGTCACATCAGCCATTGTATATAAGAAAATCCCTTCTTGAGACCCTTTCCCCACTGTCTAGGCGACTCATTTACGCATTCAATAGGGAAAAGTTTCTCCTTTCCGATAGTATTCAAAAAAAAACGAGCTCTGTTTGGTGAGCAAACGCCCTCGCTAGGCTTTGTTTACAACAGCTGATATGGCCTTTCCAACTCTCGATCATGAAATGTCACCTTTTGCCAAAACACAAAACACACAATTTTGCCAGAGCGAGTTATTCGATACCTCTTGAACTTTTATGTTAAGGCTTCCTACCCAATCAAACTACAGAATTCCTTTTCCAGTCAATCTCTTTTACCAACCACGCGCAAACTTATAGTACACAGAAACAAACGTAACGTCTTGATTCGTATCGGAGAAACAATGAAATGAATAATAAAATTACCACCCCTTTAGGTATGCTTCACCTGATTGATTGAAATCAAGCGATTCCCTATTTGTGCAAGTGAGGCACCCCATCAGTGTGCGCGAGCCGACATCCGCTTGTATCAGTGCTTTGTTCATCATATTTCCACTTGGTATTAATATCGTTTCCTTGTAGTATAATTTCGCTTTGTTTGAGGCAATAGCAAAAAGGCTACTTCTGTGAATGGAGCTGTGTCCTGGAGACATTTGACAGACCTGCCGGCTCTAGAAGGTCCATCACGGGATCGACCAATGATAACGATGATTACACATCAGAAATGAGTGCTCCAACTTCCGAAACATGGAGAAGGAAATTTCAACGCATGCGCTCGAAACTTCCTTCGACTGCCCTACTACAATAATCGTATGCGATTTGACGTGCAAAAGCATCCTTCCTTGCCAACGATGTGGATATTTTTTTTAAGGATATTGTCTCAGTCAAAACATAGCGCTGAGTGGGGTTTC
This sequence comes from Aedes koreicus, assembly GCA_024533555.2. Taxonomy (NCBI): domain Eukaryota; kingdom Metazoa; phylum Arthropoda; class Insecta; order Diptera; family Culicidae; genus Aedes; species Aedes koreicus. The sequence continues at coordinate 628,083 of JAHHFK020003051.1, forward strand.
CTTTCAGGGAAACTCATTTCCACCCCTTTCGAGTGGCCTGCTGAGAGTACCCTCGCCGCTGGCAGTTCGTAGATTCTGTCAGAAAAAAATGAACAACTAACCGAGTGATTCACACATCGAGTGCATAAAATGGTTCTATCTTTTCGGAAATTGGTGAAAATAACATTGCAAAAATGGGCTAAAGATTGCTGCAGTGTAAATGTGTGATGTAAGACTTCAGTAGGAAAGGTATGTTTGTTATTGACGTTCAATACGAACTGTGATTAGATTGTGATTGTGCTGGTGAAGTTCGCGACGCCAACCTCTAAGGCGTAGTAATGCTTCCAATACGATTATGGGTTTGGGAAAAATCTTAAAGGTTGCGTGAGCAATGCTATTAATTTCAGTAGAATAGTGGAGAAGAAAATTCGCCCATTCTACGATAATGAACCTTTGCTCGTTAAACTGAAACCTACGTTCCAGATAAAACTCACCACGTCTCACAACTCTTATAACGATTTGTACACAAAATCGAAAAACCCAAGAACCGCTGGTGGCTGGAGAAAATAGCAATATAATGGCAATAAAAAAGGCCATGCGTGTGTACATCTTCGTGGCGGCGCCTCTTGTCACTCTGCCGCCGGTCGTCGTGGTTGTCACCCGTTCCATGTGGCCCAGTTGAGGAAGGCAAGGCATTCAAGCGAACCAAATTTGGCATGCCCTGCTGCCTACCGTTGGTTCGATGTTGTGGTTGTGTAGCTGGGGGTAATGATGATTCATACTTGGATCGAATGGACATTGAAGTATGGGTGGTGGTGTTAATCGAATGTGCGGATTGTTTTTGACTTTCAGACAATAATCAAAGGCATTGTTGATAGGAATGCAAACAGTTCTTAAGGTGTGATTTTGGGTTTCTTCCCTTTTTAAAAGAAAGACGGATTGGATGTTGATCTAATAAAATTTATATTCTAGCTAAGAAGAGCTAAGTTAGAATAGCATTCTAATTCATAATTAAATGGGATACTCGTATATCTGGAAACCTTGTCCTGTTCAGGGCAATACGTTTATTGATATTATTGTTACTTTCGACGCAAACCTTGAAATACATTTTGCGATTACATATGATTGTTTGGCAAACTTCATAAAGACTAGTTAGAAATTTAGAAAATCCTATCCAATGTCATGACAGCATTGTGGTTGAAGAATGACAAGATAGTTCATATGTTTTCGTGATAGTGAGTTGGCCAGTTCATCCTTTCTATCAGGTCGGTCTTGAGATTTTCCAGGGCTGGTAATAGTGAGAAACTGATTATTTATCCATTATTACCACCAACAAAGAATACAGTAAAAACTAAGTTTGGCTACTTGTGTGTGTGTATGCAATCTAACACTCATTGGCAGGCAATGGTATTATGGAAGAAATCTGTTTGCAACCATCCTTGAAGTGACAATTGAAAGCAACTTTAATCCGGGAGCTAGATTGTTATAGCTCTATTGCAGATCCAGCAACCCGTTTCAGAGTGTCTGGAGAGTCATGCCCATTCCGAGGTTACTTTCACATACAATAAGCCCCGCATGTAAACCTTACCGATATCATTTGGATGAGCGTGTTGAAACACACTTCCAGATTTGGAAACTTATAATTTCCAAACCAGGCACGTATTTAGTATCGTTTGAAAATAGGTTTTTGTATCCTGGAGAGTTTTTGTAATTTATTTTTAATCAGATAGATCTCACCAAAAGCCGCCTCTAAAATAACACTAGCTTGTTCAGTCGTAAAAATGAAAATGTTTGATCCAGATTCTTCATTAATTGCATGCACTCGCGACAAAATCAGTGAAATCTTTAAATGCAACCGGGGTGAGTGTGTAAAAAACTCGCACGCGTGTATACGTGTGGGCTTTGTTTGTTGCTTTTGACTGCCAGCAAATGGCTGTTTTCTTCATTGCACTACTTTTTATTTCAAACAATTTTTTCACTCCACTTTTTCCCAAAAGTCGAGGTCCTTCGATGTGGGGCGACTCTTAATCGAACTACAAAACTGTTTTTTTACAACTAGTACAACAATAAAATCACGACAGAGCGAAAAAAACTCTTCCGTTATTTTTGGAAATGGAAGTTTGCTCCGAAAATCGATCAGAAAGGCACAGATTTTTTCCACACCATTGAGCAAAACCCGTTTAGAAGCGCCTTGGAAAACTTCCAATATAAATCTTGATCAAAAACACGATAATTTCTCAATTCAAATAAAAACGTCTTTTTCACTTAGAAGCTCAGCCTACTTGATGTTAATGATGGTGATGATGTAATACTTCCACCTATAGCAGCAAAGTAACATTCCATAGCAGTGGAATAATTTGAGGAACGATTTTTTTTCCGTCGGCCTATTTCTTCACATGGTGACAATCACCGACGCCAGGAAGACGACTCCACCACCTAGACCCTACCTATCGACTCATGAATATGAGCCGGGACCAACGGTTTTACTTTCCTTGCGAAGGAAGACGTGACCAGATTTTTTCGCCTCAGAAAAACCACCGACGTCGACTGGGATTGAACCCAGACCCACTGGGGTGCTAAGTAGCAGTCACGCTTACCACTACACCACCGACGCCGTCAATGAGAAACGATTTGATCAGGATTCTATTGTTGTTTGTGATCATCAACCTCCTGTATGAAGGGCCAAAAATGTTTGGCCCTGGATGGAAAGAATAAACCCATTAGGTGGGGTCGAAGAGCCCGTCCTCGTTCCGCGAAATGTCAACAATAGGGAGGAGGCAGGCCCATCCTCCGTATCCAGATCGTTTCACTTGGGTACCCTGAAAGCGCCCGTACCCCTTTCTGAACCGAAGGGCAGCATACTTCAGTAAAAACTAAGTTTGGCTAATTCAAAAGTATTATTAACTTGTGCAAGCGAAAACTCATTCCATGTTGGATTTGGTGAGTTTGTTCCAGTTGGAAAAAAATAGCTTCTTGCCCGAAAAACAGAACTATAGGCTGTTCCAGAAAGTATTAGCACACTTTCAAAATAACAAAAAAAGTCATGTTTTTCTTTAGTTTTAATAATTTTATTTGGCAAATCATATTTGTATTTGTGTTTTATATGATATTTTATTCTCGTTTAGTCAAAATATTTAATCATAGCCAAGACTCCTAACTTTTCATCGAACATGACCCATTAGCTTCTGCACAGTGGTACTTCCCACCCCTTTTGGCCAATCTTTTTTTAAATTTTTGAATGTCGACCGCTGGTATTATGAATTTTCGAAGCTTTGCTTTGGTTAAAGCCCAAAAAGTCTCGATTGGCCGTGCCTCCGGGCAGTTCGGCGGATTCATGTCTTTCGGCACGAAACATACATTTTGACTTTTGTACCATTCTAAAGTGTCCTTTGCGTAATGACATGACGCCAAATCAGGCCAAAACACTACTTGATCATCGGCAATAATCGCTTCTGGAGACATTCCTTAACGTATTTCTGAGTGTTCATCGTCTCCGTTGTGATGTACGGACTAGATGTTTTACCACACTCGCATATTGCCTGCCAAACCATTTTTTCGGTAAAAATTGCCTTCTCCGTTTCGGGGATGTCTTTGTCTTCGCTTACAGTATAGAATTGTGGTCCGGGAAGCGTTTTGTAATCTAGTTTCACATACGTTTCATCGTCCATTATTATACACCCAGAATTTCTACACAATAACGAATCGTAGAGTTTGCGGGACCGTGGTTTCACGGACGCGGCCTGTTTTGGGTTCCTTTTGGGTTTTTTTTTTTGCTTTTGGTATGTTTTTTGCCCAAGTCTTTCTTTGGCACGCATGACGTTACTCGACGAGGTCCCTAGTTTTTTCGCAACATCCCGAACGGAAGTAGCTGGTTTTCGCTTGTAGGCATCCCTGATCTTTTTATCGATATCCGGACTAACAGGACCGGATTTCCGACCACTCTTCGGCACATCATCAAACGTACACTGTTCTCTATATTTTCGAACCGCAGATCGTACCGCTCCGACGGAACCTAAATTCCTATGTCTTCGAAAGTCCAATAACCTTACATGGTATCTAATCAATTATCCTGATGCCAACTCAAAGATATTTGGCGATTAGTGATTTTGGAGGTCAAATTAGTTCAATTTGGTAACAATGTTAACCTTCCACCACGAGTTCAGATGGACGGTGGTGAGAGGCGGCAGACAAATTAATGTATCTGGACTCATTGGTGACAACCGATTATGACACCAGCAGAGATATACAAAGCCGCATTATGGCTGCCAATCGTGCCAACCTTGGACTACGAAGGACGCTAAGATCGGACAAGGGTTCGCCGAACTACAAAGTTGACCATCTCCAAGACATTGATTCGACCAGTAGTCCTCTACGGCCTCGAAACGTGGACAATGGTCGTGGAGGACCATTGGGCCGGGGCTTGTCGATATAATGTCGTACGAGAGCACTGGGGCGCAAGAAGAAGAGGCAGGCAACGAGCAAAGTGAATCGATCAAGTAGAAGGCGACCTGCGCACCCTTCGCAGTCTGCGAGACTGGTGAGGTGCAGCCATAGATAGAAGAGAACAGAGCCAACTTCTGTGTACAGCTGAGGCCACACCGGCCTTAGTCTGATTGGTAAGGTAAGTATGGTAACAATGTTCGTAGATGGTACATTCATAAATTAATGATCTACACATGTTCCGCCGGCACACATTCTAAACGGCCAATCCAGTCCAATCTAATATTGCTAGCCATAGTCATGAAACTCATACAACAAAGATAATTTTGAGTTCATAAAAAAAATTAATTTGGTAAATAATAGAGAAATCGTTGTATAAAATCCGAGTCAATATGATATGAATGCATTATTCGTTACATTTTTTGTGAAGCCCTTCAGCAACGCACGAAAAAAGTAAATTTTACCTTGAAATAAACGTCTATTTGAAACAGAAAAATCCATGAAATTACAGACTTATAGGTGTTTATTTTCAAAAGTTACCGCACCGAGGTGGGTTTCGGATTACTGAACCGCTGGATTGTCCACATCATGCCATTGTATGAATAAACAATTGGTCAAAAAAGCGAGCTATCTAACATGAGGATGCCCCAACAGGCGAGGAAAAGAGCTATTCACACACTGTTAGCAATGGGGAGTTGGCATTCCCACTGTATCCATTCAGCCTGTTTCAATCGGGTGCCCTGATGGTCCCTAGAAATCCCCAGTATATAGATTTCCTGGGCATTCGTTTTACACGGTAAAAGGAAGGAGATAGATGGTGCACATTTTCAAGCATATAAAAGTAGTGGGAACTTCTGGCAAGCACTTCGTACTGTATTTCTCCCCGATCACCACAAGCGGCTTGGTCATTCCCTTCTCGCTGATCGTCAGTCACAGCAGGACCGTCTTCGGGAAATCGATGTGGCAGATATATTTAACGTCGACGTTTATTTCCTTAATGGAGGACGTAAAGTACCCGGCGTCCCGTTAGTCGTTGCCGTCTAGCGACAAGTTGGTCTTGTCATCCAATTTGACCACGACAACGCGCTTCGCCAGAAAGATGTTTTTCACCAACACCTTCAGCCGTTCCTTCTGGGTCAAACCTGATGCTCTGACACGGCTGGCCTCGAATGACGCTTCCGCATAACAATATACATCTTGCCCAAGCACTTCTTCACCATTTGGCAGGTTCCACCAACTTCTCGGCCCAAGGCCCGAAACGATGAGACGACCTTGCCCTATGCCTCCCTCTTCAGCTACTGCTGCACTTTACGGTCGGGCGGCCGGAATCAGGCTTCCGTTCGACGCTCCGCCTTTCTCCAGAAGGAAGGAAATGTTGTAAATGCCGGATCCGCTGGAATCGGCAGTACGAACAAACCATCGAGCGTAGTTGCCTCACTGTTTTCGCCATGGCTGCTGCAAATCAACTGGTAACGCTGTCAATATTGTTCTGTACACAATAAGGTTTCTATGATTGGCGATGCATAGGTGGATTCATCACCAGGTGGTAGGGCAATTGCATGACAAATCTCTATAATCAGTCAACTTTTTTTTTTTTTTAATGCATGCGTTGCCTTTCCTAACCTACAGTAAACCTTGAGTCATTTACTAAGCTCACCCAGCCAATGCAAATCCGTGTATGAATACAAAGTGGAGGCGATAAATCTGCATGTCAGATGCTACAAGCATTATATTAGCATTATATCAGCATCTTGAATGCTATCTGTTGTAAGGTTGGATTTAAAATGCTATTTAAATGCTTGTAGCCTTTAATAAGCATTTCGAATGCAAAATAGCATTGATGAAGCATTATCATTTCAATAAAGCGGCCGTATATTGGGCCAAAAGCGGCATTTATGTTGCATTTAAGGTGACTAAATTGGTTGATAGGCTGCCGTAAAGACGTTTTGGAACTGCTTATTGATTACCTGGGTGCTGAGCACATAAAAAATGCTGTCGTAGTCTCGATTCCTGGTATACGGTGATTAGCGGGAGAATAGGTAGTTCGATCGGTGTGATGAAGAAGTGGTGGGGATTTTCCTATCACAATGAGTTCATCATTCGCCTCATCCCCTTCCTCCGCGGTGCCATCCTCTTCAATCGCCCACGTGATTGCGGATGTTCGGCGTTGCTAACCATCCTTCCACCACCATGACAGCGTTATGGTCTGGGATATTAGAACGCTGGCCATGGGACAATTCTACGGCTATGGGAGGCCAGGAACTCGGATCGTGGTGCGCAAAGAGTCCTCAAATGACCACCTGCAGTAGCTCCGGTGATTGCTCGGTTGGAGCTTCCGCATCTTTAGTTTTGGCCATTACCACCCGATAGGCGTCACCCCATGGGTTCGCATTGACCTTCGAAGCAGGCTCGTTTGCTGGCCTTTATCTCTCTTTAGCGGCCTTGGCGACGACCAGCGCCACTCGACGCTTCGTTCTTTTGGAATCAGACCGCGCTCTCTGCATCCTCCTTCTTGCGCCAAGGAAAATCCAACGGAGGTCGGCAATCGACTCTGCCCACCGGCACCGGTGACCTCCCATCTCGAACAGTTCGACCTCAGGGAACATGGGGTTCTATACCGACGAGTTGGACACTACACCCGATAAGGTTAGATATGCCAGAAAAGTTTGAGCCCAAGATGTATGGGCGGCCATTTCGACCGCTGGCATTTCTAACCTTTACGTACAGACGAGTAGGGGTATGGCGATTAATACGGAAGTCTACACGAAGAACTGTTTGCCCAAAATGGTTGCACCATAACGATAAAAATATTGTGTTCTGGCCGGACCTAGCTTCGTGCCATAACGCAAAGGCTACTTTGGATTGGTTGACCGCTCAGACCATACCGTTTGTACGTAACAAAGACAATCCACCAAACGTACGTCAGGCGCGGCCAATCGAGTCGTTTTGGGTCATACTGTTCCAGTCGGTGCCAGTCCAGATGTACCAAAAAAGTGGACCTCAAGGTGGTCCAGACCATGATGGCGAGGGCCCCGGAAATCTTGGGAAAGATAGAAGATAAAGGGTCACTATCTGTTTAATTGTTTTACACTGGCCACTCTTTTTGTTGTCGCTGTGGATTCCGGATTTCGATTTCCCCACGATCAAGGCTTCCTGGCTGTCAACAGACGCTGTTGTTGTTGTTGTTGTTGTTGTTGTTGTTTAGTATTTACGTGACTTTCAGCCTGATGCTGATTCGTCACATAACGAAGATGAACCCATCAACGCATGGGCCGGGACCAAGGTGTTTTCTTTTCTTTCGAAGGAGGACGTGACCTGAGATTTTTCGTCTCAGAAAACCCCAACGGCGCTGACTGGAATTTATACCAGATCGACTGGGATGAAAAGCAACCATGCTTACCACTACACCATCGCATTCTAACTACGTTAGCGACAGTTGTTTTGGCCACTTTCAAAGATTTCGCTAACTGGGTGTGCGAGATTTTAGCGATGCGCGAGCAAATTTTGATACGATGCTCCACTTGCTAGGACGCCATTTTGATAACTGAAAAGCAAATGTCAAAATCAAAATAGAGGCGTCATTCTGCACCCGCACATCTGCAAAAAGAGGTTTGTTAAGGTGTTTTGAATGCACGAATAAAAGAAATGCGTCAAGTTTAAATCGACCAAATTTTGATCGCAACACCCTGTAGGACACGTTACAGAAGCATGAAAAACCGGTGAAAAGGATGAGATTAATGTGTACTACATTTTTCGTGATGCATTTTCGGTGTATTCGGGTGAAATTACATTCGAGGGCCATCATCATAGCTCCTGCTGGTTCTAGTGTCATCTCGCTACCGAAAACAGACGCCTTTTTTAGTAGACTCTAATGAAAAGTCTCTCCAAAGCATCAACGACTGTCACAACCGACACTACTCATCATCGGGATTATCCCTTCGCCATTTCCGTCCAGTCCTTCGCCCTATACAGTAAATTCTTCTTATCGTGACGTTCGAGGCTTCATCAACGAGGCAAAGCATTCCTATCGAATTCAATGAAAAATCGCTTTAAAAAATATCCATTCAAGTCGGAGTTGACTGTTCTTTCGCTGCACTAACTGACATGACATCCCAGTCAAGAGGGCTCACTTCTTATTCAATAAAAGATGTCAGACCTTCATGCCAACAGAAATTTTCACTTTTTGCTGAAAGTTGACGTCATCATTTTGTCCTTGTCAGGGCAGGGAAACAAAAGAGCAAATCTAGGTTAGGACTTAGGGGCTGTTCATAAACCACGTGGACTTTTCTGGTGGAAGGGGGGGGGGTCTCTGACCAAAGTTTACGCTTCATACAAAATTTCAAAAAAAATGTATGGAAAAAAGTCTACGAGGGGGGGGGGGTCTTCGATTTTCAAAAATGAATCTACGTGGTCTATGAATAGGCCCTTAGTGTCATCAATGACGCTCAGTGCATATCATTACTGCAGCTTCAACCTCATCGGAAGTGACGCGAAATAAAATTCTATATTCATTCCGTGGGTAGCGTTCACCTTCAGAATTGCTATTCAGCCCAGAAGCTGGGTAGGGTGCCATTTTTGGACGTTTCACGATCTTCGCAATCAAGAGTGACAGCGAAGGCGTTTCAATGTCGATCTACTGTCTAATTAGTATCGATGGCTTAAAGCATTGCTCGGCGATGGTTGCGACGGTTAGGAATGTTGCAAACATACATATATCGCGCGCAATGACAGCGGATCTTGGTTGGTTGACAGGCGGTTGTCTGTCTGAAAGCAGACACATCCGTTCAAAGCGAAACTGGAGGGAAGGAAATTCGCAACCGCAATGAGCTTTTGCTACGAACGGTGGTGGTGTAAACATCATGTTCCCAGCGTTACTGGTTATGTCATCTGATGGGTGCATCGTCACCAAAGTCACTTTAACAACACGCGGGTTGGCATTACACGATGTTATGGGGGCACTAAATAGCTGGGGAATTGCTCGGTGGAAACTTGAATGCCATGGTAATAGACGGGTGGTTTCATCATCATCACTGTCAGATATTGGAAGAGGCCTTTGCCGAGAAGCAGAAAAATAGAGTTGGAAACCGTCGAGCAATCCTCACGTGCCGCATCGATTGGTGCAACATCGTCGTTGACCTTGGTGGTTTTTGGATTGCGTCTTGCCACAAATTGATCAAGAGCGAGGAAGCCAAAACGGCGCCAATAATTAATCGCCTATGCCCGGCTTTGTTTTACGTTCATTCATTCAGGGATGATTGTTTTTTTTTTTTGGTTTTGCGAGAGGGATAATTTGAAATAAATGCACAGCAGCGTGAAAATGGCTCGCTGACGCACTCAATTTCGTCTGGCTTCATTCGAAACAAGGGGGTTAGACAATCCAAGTGCACTTGATATTGTTGGTTGTGTTGGAGGGACTTCAATCACCGGGTTTTACTACCGGATTTGCACTCGAGCGCAAATTCTACTACATGCAGTCAAGGGTTGAAGCGTGATGAAAGGGGTGTTTATCTGGTGCTTCAACATTTTGCTACTATTGAGGAGGGCTGTTTGTGGAAGTATTGGAGTTGGTTTTGTTAGCCTGTTCGTCTTTTTCTTAAGGGTTGAGACATCCAGAGGTGTCTCGTGATCGAAATTTCAACTGGTCAACTCAAAGAAGAAACATCATCAATATCGGTAAATATTTCATCAACCGACGCGCTTCCCACAATTTCTTCACCAAAACAGAATGCTACTGAAATTTTGATTTATTGTCAAAATTTCAATCGCATGAAAAGCCCAGCAAAAATGAAGGAAATTCAAAAAAATCTTCTTGGTACATCCTTTTCGATTATTCTGGCAACTGAAAATAGCTGGGATGAAAGTGTAAAAAAGAAAAAGAAATTTTCGGAAGTGCGTATAACGTATTCAGAAATGATAGGAATTTTCTTGAGTCTGGAAAGAAGTCAGCCGGTGGAGTCCTCGTAGCCGTCTCTGCAAAATTCAACCCAGAAATAATTCTCTCATTAAAATTTAATGAATTTGAGCATGTTT